>JAYGGG010000053.1:0-174385 GCA_036346245.1 Bonia amplexicaulis | reverse complement strand
GGGTAGGATGTTGAGGAGATAGGTGGCAGTGGTCAGGGCCTCAACCCAATAGGATGGTGGCATAGACGCCTGAAACAAAAGTGAGTGAATGACATTGTTGGTAGAACGAATGATATGCTCAGCTTTACCATTCTGTTGGGAGGTGTAGGGGCAGGACATGCGGAGGTGGACGCCATTAGTAAGGAAGAACGTGCGGGCGCTAGAGTTATCAAACTCGCGGCCGTTGTCGCACTGAACTACCTTGATGGTGGCGCCAAACTGAGTGGAAACAGAGAAGAAGTTAGCGAGTGTCATGAAAGTGTCAGATTTTAGCCGAAGAGGAAATGTCCAAAGATGATGCGAACAATCATCGAGAATGAGTAAATAGTACTTATAACCGGAAATACTTTCAACAGGTGATGTCTAGAGGTCACAATGTATCAGATCAAAATTGTGAGAAGCACGGGATGCTGACATGGGGAAGGGAAGACGGACATGTCGACCTAGTTGGCAAGCATGACAAATAGGATGACCTATGACTTTATTACATGAAGGTAGAATAGATGAACCCGCTAATTTAGACAAAACTGCATGACCGGGGTGACCAAGCCGGCGATGCCAAAGTGGAGCGGAGGATTCGGCGAGGCGACAGGACGATGCAGAGGGTAGAGCGGTCCGGAGCTATCACACCTGAGGATCACGTTCCGAGACCGAAGATCCTTCACAGAACAGCCAGTGGGGTCAAATTCGATAGAACAATTATTGTCGGAAGTAAATTGACGGACAGAAATGAGATTCTTAATGAGGGGGGAAACCAAGACATTATTGAGACGGAGAGAATCATGAAGGGTAGCTGTGCCGGTGGAAGTAACGGGAAGAAGGGAGCCATTACCGACGACAATGGAGGAAGGAGCAGGGTACTGAGAAGTGGAGGAGTGAGAGAGTATACCGGGGTCGGAAGACATGTGAGAGGTAGCCCCCGAGTCGAAGTACCACTCGTGCTGTGGTGGAGTCAGCGCCATGGTGGAGAAGGCACTGGCGAGACTGCCTTGATCCCATGTAGGCAGGCCAGCAGAAGTGACGAGTGTCCAGTAGCACCGCGCTGGTCCCATGGAGACACGCCAGTAGGAGCGACGGGGTGGCCAGTGAGCTGTCCAACAGAGAGTCCAACATGATGACCATGGAGAGTAGGGAGAGGCCATTGATCTTGGCGGCGATCGCCAAAGCTTGGGGTTGAGGCGGCGGAGGGAGGAGCCGATCCGGAAAGCGTCTCTGGCGGAAGAGGAGCAAGGGGAGGCCGGGGACCGGCCACATCCGGATGGTCCGGTCCACGAGTTGTAGAGTTCGGCCACCGCCGGGCGGAGGAGCGCTGGGAGCTTCTTGGCCGCCGGCCGGGGCCACGGAAGACGCGTGCTCGCCGGCTTGGCGGGAGCGCTGCCGCCGCCCCTGGAGTGGGAGACTTCTCCCCGCCCGCCCGGCCGGTCTGCCGCCAGATCCGCTGTGGTCGAAGAAGAGGCGGGCGGCGGGCGTGCGCGGGTGGTGGCCGCGGGTGAGGAGCACGGTGGCGGTGAAGACTTCCGGTCGCCATGTGGAGTTCTTCCAGAGTAGGTCGGCACGCCTCAAGGAAAGAGGAAGCAGTAGGCTCATTGGAGGTGAAGACCAATGGCGGTGAAATTTTCGTTGAGGCCGCGGATGATGTTGAGGATGAGAGTCCGGTCGGCGACAACCTCCCCGAGATCCGCAAGGGCATCAGCCATGGTCTTGAAGCGACGGCAGTAGTCAGCAATGGAGAGGTGCCCTTGAGTGAAGTTCCGGAACTCGGCGTCGAGGTAGAGGGTGCGGGACTCCCTGTTGCCGAGAAACTGGGTTTCGACGGCGAGCCAGGTGATGCGCACGGTGGCCCGGCGCTCCAGAACGATCTCGACAAGGTCGGGGGAGAGGGTGCCGAGGAGCCAAGATTTGACGACGCAGTCCATGCGAACCCAGTCGGGGAGGTCCGGATGGTGGTCGTCGGAGAGGACGTGATCCTCGAGAGAGTACTTCCCGAGCGCGAGAAGAAAGAGTTCACGCCAGCGGGTGTAGTGGCCGGAGTTGAAGTCGAGGACGAGCGGAACCAGGGAGCGGATGTTTTGGACGCTGACCGCCTGGGCGTGGATGGTGGCGACGGCGGCGGCTTCGTGAAGGAGGAGGGCGTCGTGGAGCGGCAGGGGGGCCTCGTCCATGGATTCGTCGACGTCGACATCTCCAGCAGCGGCGGCGCGCTCGCGAGCGGCGCGCGCTAGGGCAGCGTGCTCATGGTCGTCGGCCGCAGCGCGGCGTGGCGGCGGCGGCCTCGCTCGGCGACCTCGGCCCGCGCAAGAGCGGCGCGGGATTTGGCGGTGGCGGCGAGGCGCGGCGGGGAGGGTCGACGGAGCGCGCGCGGCTTCCTCGGCCCTGGCGATGGCCTCAGCCCTGGCGGCGGCTTCCGTGGAGAGGAGATCGGCAGCAGGGGAGGAAGGGGCCGGCGGCGGAAGGTGTCCCGACATGGCGGCCGAAAAGAAAAGGAGGAGCAGGGCGGAATAAGGCGGAAGGGATGGTCAGAGGACCGACCAATCTGATACCATGTGGAGAGTAATATTTATATATCTCAAGACAACCAGTGGTACATGGTGTATATATAGGCAAGGGGTCTAGGGTTTTATCTAAGAGAGAGTACCCTGGAGCCCCTAAACAAACAGCCTAACAACCCTAACAGAAAGTAGCTGACAGCCTGTCTAACAGCTGTCTAACAATAACCATGGTTGTCACGGCATCGCCTAGGAGACGCCAAGTCGTCTTGGCGGTCGGAGGGGGACGCCAAGGCTCCTTGCCCAGGGATGAGGAGCTAGGTGGACACCTCCAGGCCGAATACGGCCGCCTGTGGCTCTCCCCGTGCAGATATGGCTGCCGTCGGCTTAGATCTGTTGCTGACCGCCTCTTTCCGCACTGCCATTGCCTCATCCGGCGATGAGGGAGTAGAGGTCGTCGATGGTGCGGATGAAGTCGTGGAAGTGCGTGCGGCAGAGCTCCTCGATCTTGGTGGAGGTGGCGGTGGGGAGGAGGTACCGTTGAGGGAGACAATGACGGGAGGGAGAGGTACAGGGAGAGGAGGCGGCGGGGAGGAGGCACCGTTGAGGGAGGCGGCGGACGGGGAGGCGGTGGCGGGGAGAGGAGTCGCCAGGAGGCGCCGCGGGAGAGAGACAGGAGAGAGAGGAGGTTGGGAGAGAGACGGGAGAGAGAGAGGAGCAGTTGATATATGGCGTATGCTGTGACCGTATGCTGTATGCATGCGCTGTAGCGTATGGCGTTCACCATGGCGTCGCCTAGGCGTCTTGGCACTGTGGTAGCCATTTACGCCGTGACAACCATGGTTATAACTTGTGACGCAAAACACTAAATTTCTGGTGGTATTTCTGCCTTCTAGAGCATTTGTGATTAAGACCATATTGATTGTATGAGCCTCTGATGTACTAAAAATAATGTCACCTGTCAGACACCAACTGTAATATTAGCTACTTCGGAAGACGAACTTTTGAGAAAACTCTTATTCTAAAGAATGGTACTTGTTAGTTTGCACTCAATGCCTTTTCTGCCCAAATGCATGACATTCGCACATGCGTGCATATTCTGACAGATGCTGCTATTCAACAAGTGAAATGGGATCCCTCGAAAGTTAAGGATAAGCTTAAGCGTGACATTGAGTCACATGTGGTATCAGTTCGTGCTACAAAACTATCTGAACTTTGTGCCAAATATGAGGTTGGTCCATATTTCCAGTTTATATGTTCATCTAATCAAATGGTCAAAATAGCTGTCACGACAATACAGATCCATTGTCTAATTCGAGATATGTTGTTTCAGGGGCAACTTACCAAAGCTCTCGCAGAACCAGTCGAAGCTCTTCTAGATTCAGCCAGCGAAGATACCTGGCCATCTATTAGAAAGCTTCTTCAACGTGAGACAAAAGTTGTTGTTTCGGGTCTTGAATCTGCTCTTGTAGCTTTTGAGCTCGATGAAGCTACCGAGAAAGAACTGCTTTTGAAGCTGGAGAATCATGGAAGGAGTGTTGTTGAATCAAAGGCAAAAGAAGAAGCTGGAAGGGTCTTGATTCGCATGAAGGACAGGTGAGCTGCTCTCCACATCTAACTGAAAGAGATATGTCTTCTGTACAAAGACTAAATGGAGAACAATGTGCAGGTTCTCGACACTATTCAGCCGTGATGCTGACTCGATGCCAAGGGTGTGGACAGGAAAGGAGGACATAAAAGCCATTACTAAAACTGCACGTTCAGCTGTATGCCAAATGTTATTACTGTCTATTTGAAACACAAAGGAATTGGTTTAGGAACTGAAACTTGTTATCCCTCCTTTTGCTACAGTCCATGAAGTTGCTTTCTACAATGGCTGCAATTCGGTTGGACGAGGATGGTGACAACATTGAAAACACACTTTCCGTTGCTCTAGTTGACACTGCAAGGCCAGGGACTACAGATAGGAGTATCCAATCGTTTGATCCACTCGCCTCCAGCTCATGGGAAAGGGTAAAGAAGCTGTGTGCTATGTGTCATATTTATTTATGTTTCTCTGCTGAAGCACCATTCAGTTTTTACTCCTTAGCATCTTCTTTAAGCACAAAGCATAAATTTTTTCCCTAAATAGACGCCATTTTCGTGAGCAGGTTCCAGAGGAGAAAACTTTAATTACACCTGTCCAGTGCAAATCTTTGTGGAGGCAATTTAAGGCTGAAACTGAATATACTGTCACTCAGGCCATAGCCGCTCAGGTATCCCCACAACTCCATTTCAACAGTTATTCATTGCACGCTATTAACACCTGCGGATTTTGACATCTCAAAGCCCTTGATTTTGTTTGCTACTTGAAACATTGTGAAGTGAGATTTATCCACTAGTTAGGAAATGATGTATGTACTAACCATTGACTGTTACCTTTATCAGGAAGCAAATAAGAGGAACAACAACTGGCTGCCACCTCCATGGGCACTTGCTGCAATGGCTATCCTTGGATTCAATGAGTTTATGACATTACTGAGGTATTTTATTTTGTCTGCTGAGTCATACATGACTGTTGGTTAAGGCATCCACACAATTGACATGATTTTTCATTTGAACAACAGGAATCCGTTTTACCTGGCCGTCATATTTGTTGTTTTCCTTGTTGGGAAAGCCATTTGGGTACAGCTAGACATTGCCAGCGAGTTCCAAAATGGATTTGTGAGTATCACAACCACAGTTTCGTCATACTATTTTTCGAGCCTAATAAAGAATGTCTAAACTGATATCATTTTATCCTTGCAATGTTACAGCTTCCAGCCCTCCTTTCACTGTCCACAAAATTTGTTCCCACAATAATGAATATTCTGAAGAGATTAGCCGATGAGGGGCAAAGACCTGCAGCCCCAGAGAGGCAAAGGGAGATGGAGCTCCAACCAAAATCCGGGAGAAATGGTTCATACAGCAAGGTGACGTCGGCAGGGTCATCCAGCATAACCTCTTTGGAGAGTGGACCCGAATATTCAAGCCCGGTGGCACAATGATCAGTGGGTATCTAGAGCAGTTGTAGCTGCAAATGGCTTTGAGCCTAGAGATTGAAGCGCCATGCTGTTTTTGTAAGCTTGCCCTTCCCAAACTGATGTTCGGCACTGGCCACAAGGTACTTACGGAATTTTGGGGTTGGCATTTGTTTGTAAGAAATGTTGTAGAATAACTTTCATTTCATTTTTTTTTGTAACAGTTTGTGATAGTTGTGTAGAAGATTTGTAATTGTCATCTCAACCGATGAGGCCAGGGGGAACACGGCAGTGCATTCTACACTGTTAATATAGTTGGTTGCATAGATGCGAAAGTATGTAAATGGCTTATAACCGCGATGATATTGCTTGGAGAATCACTGGTTTTTCTTAAATAACAGAAGAATGTACTACGATTTTTGCGAGCTTTGTGCACATGATTGTTGTTTTCAGTAGCAAAGATTTTGAGTCACTTTTTTTTTGGCACAATTTATATCTGAACCTCATCTATATGAATAACATGTATTGCTGTACACGCCATCTCGTTAACAGAGGCATGCAGGCGAAGCCGATCCAAAGTTGCATGCCGCTTGTCCCGTCCCGGACCCAGTTAAAACTCATGCAAGTTGACACTTTGTTTTTAACCAAGTTATCAGTCATTCAGTTACTCTTAAGAAAGTCACTTAATTTGGACACAGCCAATAGCCGGCTACCATCCCAAGTGCTAAGTTCCGTTGATTTTTCGGTTGTCTCAATTTTCTCTCCACGTTTTCTTTAAATTTATTAGTGTTTGTTCCATCTCGTGTTATCCTTCTACATTCTGCTGAAGAAGCAACACTAACATCAAGAAACCGGTTGCTATGATTGCGTTGAACCGCCAGGAACCGTCTGGTTCCAGGTGAGATCTTTCCCTCACCTAAGGAAAGTTACTGGTTCAAGCTCAAAATATCTTAAATGTTTCATTCAGGGGAATATGGGAGAATCAATTATTTGCTATCCCAAAGTTTCGAGCTTTATGAAATGCCACTTTAAAAGTTTAGATTTCATGGTATGCATTAATTCACTAAATAGTCGGAATTTACCGCTCTTTTGTTATTCTAGCATTTTTCAAATTTTTAGGGCTGAAATTCGCATGGGAAAGAACGCATTTGCCCTTTCTTTCTCATTGTCTTCTTCCTCAAACGCATTTGCCCTTTCTTTCTCATTGTCTTCTTCCTCAACTTGCCTCTGTCAGTGTGGTGCATGCATGGAGGACCTTGCGATCCCTTCATACAGCAAAAGAACAGGTCAGCGCGTCCGTCTCAACTTTTGAGGGCACTTGAGTGTTTTTATGATTTAGAGCACTTAGATTTTTTAGAAACGTGTATATATATAAAAAAAAGGATACAGTGTTTTTTGTGGTTCGGAGCACTCATATTTTTTAGAGAGGTGCATACATGAAAGAAGGGGGATTCGGGTGTTTTTTTTATGGTTTATTTTTTTTGAAAGAAGTGCATACATAGAAGAAAATTTTGAGTGCTTCGAATCCAAAAAACATTTAAGTGTTGTTTAGCACTTTCCAAATTCTTTTGTGTCCTTATTCAGACATCCTTTTCGCCTTCGCTAGCTCCTCGGCGTCCTCGCAGGAGTTTGTCTTCATCACCAAATGGGCAGTCAAATGTGTGCACAGTTTTTAAAAATGAGATGCATTCTTTTTAGCTGCGGTAGTTGCTGCTAATGTTTTTTTTATCCTAGCATAAGTGTTTGTGTAAACAAATCAAACATTGATAAGCCGATAAACCGTTTCGAAAAGATGGTGAAAAAATCGTTCTATTTATTTATTTAAAGAAAATCATAAGCTAAAAATAACGGAGCCTTTGTGATCAAATATCATAAATCACCAGATAATTTCGAAGATAGTATTAACCTACAATAACACTTACAAAATGGACAGTGAGATTTGAACTATGAACATCGATCACTTGATGAGTCGGATTAAGCCCGTTTATATTGGTTTTAACTTTTAAATAGTAATAGCTTACAGAGAAGTTTGTATAGAGAGATATTCGTGTGTGATTTTGACCGACATAAATGAAATCACTACAGTGTGTATTATAATCGACTAAAAACCAATATGAATATGACCTAAACGCCTTACTGGATGGGCTACCAACAGTTGGACGAAGCTTGCGTTGCTCTCCGACATTATTTTGTTCACCAAAAATTTTTAGTGTTTTGCTAAAGTAAACACTCCATGGTCACAGCAGGGCAGAAACCTGACCGGTTAGCACTTTCCAAGTTGTAACAGGTCTATTTTAAGTTTTGGCCCGTACGTTTTTTGTGGGGGGAAAGGAGGGAGGGAGAATTTTTTTGTAGTTTTTAAAAAATTGTAATATTTGGATCATATCTAATAGGCATTAGTACACAATACGAAAATCGTACCGGACCATTGGTGGCCATGTATTTTGCCGGGCTTGACTAATTTATACGCGGTACAGCAAAGAGATGTCCACATATTGAAAAAGATTTAGATGCGGGCTGGACTAACGACCAGCTAGCGCAAGTGAAACGTAGGCCATCGATCTGTTGCCGTCGATCCGTCCACCACCGAATTTGACCGTGGACGCAGCTTCGCTCGCGTCGCGTGCGCACCATCCGTCCAACCCACGACTTTGACCGGCGCGAGCCCAAGCGGCCACCACCAACTCCCGCTGCGCTGCCATGGCTGCACATATTGCAGCTCAGCTGCCTCGCTACCCAGACTCTCGCTAGCCGCTTAATGATAGCTATTGCCTCCATTTTCTTTTCTTCTTTGCTTGATCACGTAGCTCTTGAGGGGTTTGAGATCGAGATGGATGAAGTGTGGTGCAGCCTGGACATGGCCGCCGACATCGCCGGCCTTCACGGCGCCCTCGCCGACCCCTTCTGGCCAGCCTCCACCGAGTATGTCCATTGATTTCAGTACTTAATTGGTTGCTCTTGGTTAATTTTTCATGGAACCTTTTTAATCGCTGCTGCACTTGATGAACTATATATTTGTGCTATTGTTTAATTTTAACATCGATCAATTCGATGGTCATCTGTGCTGCCAGCTTCATCGCCAATGACGACGTTAGTGCGTGCTTCGAAGTCGCCGACGTCGATCTCATGGCTTCGACTAATATGGTGGAGGACATGGTTGACATGGACGCCGGTGTCTTCTTGGGAGGGGACGACGACCACCTCATGCTGCAGCACGACCCGATGCTCTCCTCCTCGTCGTCTCCGTCGTCGAAACGGTCCCTCTCCATCGACAGCGGCGGCTCCTCGGCGTCCTTCACGCTGGACGCCGCCCTCGCGGCGGCGGCGGCGACGAACGTCGTCTCGCAGTACCCCGCGCCGGTGGCGCATCATCCGTTCGCCGGAGGGGACCACGACGACGCGGCCATCATGCGAGCGATGATGGCGGTCATCTCCTCGTCCTCGGCGTCCCCCTCCTCCTCCGCGTCCGGTTCCGCCTCCTCGCCGGGGCCGTTCAGCCGGGAGGACAGCATGCAGCAAGCAGCCGTGCCGCAGCCGCGTGGAGGGAAGGGGCAAGTGATGGTGAAGAGCAGCCTCGCCACGCCGCCGGAGAAGATGCTTTCCATTGCAAACGGCGGCGGTGGGCAGCAGCAGGAGGAGGCCAGAACAGCGAGCAGCAACAGCAGCCAGCTCTATCACATGATGTCGGAGAGGAAGAGAAGAGAGAAGCTCAACGACAGCTTCCAGACGCTGAGGTCGCTCCTTCCCCCGTGCTCCAAGGTATATCCAATTATCCATTCGTTTAATCTCAAATCTCAAGTGTTATATCAATATCATTTTATTTATCACCAGTTAAACACTACCTAGATATCCTAATTAGCTGCGCCCTAGGTGTATTTTTTTTCTCAAATCTCAAGTGTTATATCAATATCGGGTATCAATGCCTGCCCCAATAAAAATGTGAGTTTCTTGGTCGTTGATTTACTATCGGATGGTCGAAAATGCATGGCTGGAATAACCGAATAAGGTATATGGTCCTGTTGTCTTTGTAAGCAGGCATAGGATAGATCCTCTGTGTTTGTTCAAAATTTCAGAGGAGACTATTGGAAGAATATATATGTGGAAGTCTTGATACCAGCGTCCTGCCTCGTTGTCAAGATAGGTGTCGTTTACTTACAAGACAAGGACATTGACAAAGGAAGGTGGTTAGAAGGGCCACTAGATTAGATCCATAAGAAAAGGGAGTGACTATTGCTAAGGCGATTGAAATTTTTTTACCTCTCAGTCACTTGAAGTTGCACTCTTAATCAACTAAAATTGCAGTTGTTTTTTTAGGGGGCTGCAATTTTAGTTGATTGAGAGTCAACCAATAAATGTGAAGTTGCACTCTCAATCAACTAAAATTGCAGTTGTTTTTGTTGGAGGGGGGCTGCAATTTTAGTTGATTGAGAGTGCAACTTCAAGTGACTGAGAGATAAAAAAATTTCAGTCGCCTTGGCAATAGCAAAACCGATAAGAAAATGTCTATTTATATGCGGACAAGTTGGAAAGGTTCTCCCTCCCTCTACTCTTCTTTTTCTTGATATTTTTTATTGTTACAATTTTGGAGGTATGACTTAACTTTATCTTAAGATATACTAATAAAATTATAATATTATAAAAATATTTTTGATGACAAATTTATAATTTATTTTCATATAGCCAATCTAGATTGTTTAAAACCTATTGGCGATTAAACTTAAAAAATTTGACAGCACAAATTCTAAAAAATCAAGTAAAAAAGTACAGAAGAAATACGAGCATGGAAGTTTCCAAAACAATGTACACTTAAGAAGTTGATTGCATGACACTATAGTTTGGCTCCATAGAAGTCTCCGAAAGAGTGGCATTATTGTTTTTGGGACTTTTGATTAGATGCTACCGTAACTTCAGTGTCTATATTTTTCCATAAAGAATGATTATGCCTGCAATTCTTAGTGAACAGTGTCATGCAAGGGTTAGTGATCAGGTGATTTTTTATAAAAATCATTTTAAAGTTTTTATAATAAACAAGAATGTCGAGTAAACATACTTAACGTTATGTGTGTTGAGTTGCAATGCGTAGACGTCCAGAGCAAGAATTAAATTTCACAAAAAAGAAGAAGAAGAAAGCGCATATGAAACCTATGTTCTGCACCAGAATATGCAGTGAAAACCCCCCATATTGCAATTAGAAATTCAGGGGGTCCAAACTGATAAGCAGGCATAATATTCTGTTTTAAAAAACTATAATTCAACAATCAACCCACAGATAGACAACTTGACAAGGGTGGGTGTCGAGGAAGAAGATGACACGAAAAGAAGTCCAAAAAGCCTAAACAGGTTCATCAGAAATCTTGAAAAAAAGGCACATCATTTGCACTACTTTGGAGTTTTGAGTGGTTGCCAGGAAACAGCCTATTACATGGAACGGAAGTGCAAATTACATGAGCTGTCCTAATCAGCTGAGCAGAGCAGATTAGCTAGTATTAGGTTAAACCATCCTGCTTTCAGGAAAATGACAGATTTCGAGGGTGCCATTCATATTGACCTCCCCATGCATGCAAATCAATAAGAATTCCATTCACCACTCACCAGCAGATGTTAATCAATTCCACACACTAGATCAAGGTGCTAAATCATGAAGGCGTTAATTTCCTGCTTACTACCTTAATTTTCTCGTAGACCTCTTTACCTATACCATGATGACTAGGTTTTTTCGTTGAACAACCATCGCAAATTATTACACGACAACTGTTACTCATACTATGGACACTCCACCCCGTACATCGTAATCGCAGAAGGACAAGACGATGGTGCTCATGAACGCGGCGAGCTACCTCAAGACGCTGGAGGCGCAGATCTCGGAGCTGGAGGAGAAGAACACCAAGCTGGAGAGGCACATCCCCTGCGAGGACGGAGGCAGATCATCAGGCTCCATGAGGGGTGCTCCGGCGCGTCAGAGAGCCAAGGTGCAGATCAGCAAGGCGTCCAGCTCGGATCAGCAAGGTTCAGAGCTGGTTAACCTCACGGTGATGGTCATGGTGGAGTGCGACATCGTCGACCTGGTCCTGCACATCCTCGATCGCCTCCGGTGGATGAAGGAGATCAGCGTGCTGTCCGTCGATGCAGACACTTACTCCCCGCAGGTGCTGCTCAAGGCCATCGCCAGCATCAAGATGCAGATCATGGTAACGATTAAGCTGATTAGGGTTTTTTTAATGGATTATTTTCGATCTTGCATTGCATTTTGCGTATTTGCGTTGCTTGCAAGTTGCAACCGAATAGCACGCCTTCCAAGTAGAGCGTGTTGTGTAGGTTATCCAATACAAGACTCTAGAACTAATAGGTGAAACAAGGCCCAGAACAAATCACCTCAGGCATAACCTAAACCGAGAAATTTTGGACCATAACACAAAAGAAACAGGTATTTTCGTTAGCGACAAACCAACTGTTCTAGACCGGCGACAAATCAACGGTTCACGCAACATTTTGTCTGCCATTCATATCCGGTGTGATCTTAATGCGTTTCTCCAAGTAACTTACTGAAGGATATACATGTCACTGTCTGATGACACAGGACGGCGATTGGAACGAGGCGTCGTTCCGCGAGGCGATGACGAAGGCGGTTAACGACGCGACTTCTTCTTCCTCCTGCGCCCCGCCTGTGCTCACAGCGCGCGGCGGTGACCACTCTTCATTTTATGATGAATCATGCATGACGACCAGTTCAATCGTCCCCACGCAGTCATAGCTGAACATTGAAACGGTAAAAATAATAATTTGCACTGGACTGTTCACATATGACTGATCTGGGAGATGAGGACAAGACATGCGTGTGTGATGGGAGTAGAAAAGTTTAGGTTCTGGTTAGCAGGTATACAGCATGTGCCCTGTTGCAGCGGCTGCAGATGATGGCAATTAGGTTTGACTGATAGGCCTATGTATGAGATGTCTGGTGATATGGTTAGCATTTGGTAGTGGTATCTTGGCAGCTAGGCGAGATAATGCTGTACATCGGAGCAAGATAAAGATACACTGTGTGTTGTGGACCCTGCGCTTTGCGGGAGGCGCATATTCCCACAGGTCACGAGTACTTTCCATGTTGACCCTAAAGTAGCTGTCGAGCATGTGACTTCTATCGAGTTTTTTAATATAGAAATATGTCTCTGTTCTTATAGGATTTTTTTTATTCTGGCTTTTAGCGACTTCTGACATCTAGCTATTTATTTTTAGTTAAAACAACATTATAGCGACTATTAATTTTTTGAACCATTCAATTAACGGAAAATAAAGAAAAACAAGGAAAAAATAAAAACACGGTTACATCTTGATGGACAATACAAATGAAATGGGAAAAAAAAGCAAAAGGCAAAAAAGAAGAAAAAACAAAAAAGCAAAAAAAAAAAACAAAATTAAGAAGCCAACGTTTTCATTCCAGCTTCTAGCTTTGGCTTCTGACTTTTGTAAGCTAGAAGCTGAAGTCAGAATGAACGGGGCCTAAGATTCATACTTTATTTTTGAAGTAGGATTTCCACTTCACTTTAGAGGAGGGCTAGGGGACAACATAAAGCTACTAGGGATGGTCATGGAGAACCTAAGTAACAAAGTAAAGAAGCCACTCATCCAAAGTTAGAGATGCACGAGAGAATTAAAGACTAGGTTATTCTTTAGTACTAGATTCTTGTATAGGGCAAGAATATGAGGATCCTAAAAATTCAAGAGGGTTATGACAGAGCGGCAATTCTTTAATTATACTCTTTTGAGGTTGTACTTAAGGAATTTGTGGTCAGCTTTATCAAATCTTTTTCCTCGTTGTAGTTACTTCAATGTCGTTATTTTGGCTCTCTCTATGAGATTCATCTTCTTTGTTCTTGATATCGTGTACGCTCGTGCCGTATCTTATAAACTCTGATTCGATCCAAGGATTGCTGCACATAAGAAGGTGTATCAGAGTGTAACAAGTGGTATTAGAGTCAAGGCCAGATTAATCTGATTTGTGAGAAGGTCTGTAAAGCGTCAAGTGGCACAAAATTATGATCAACGTCGACGATGTGGAATCGAGTAGAGAAATTTGACGGTCGAGAAAATTTTAGCATGTGGTAATATGTGGTGAAGGATATCCGTGTCCAATAGAAGCTATTCGATTCTCTTGAAGGGAACAAATCATAAAAGACGTCCGCTGAAAGGTGAAAGGTGATGAAGTGGAAAGCTGTTAGTACAATCCATTTATGTTTCTCCGATAAGATAAAGTACTTGATGATCAAGAATAATTCACCAAAGAAATTTTGGGAGGATGTAGACGAATTGTATATGGCAAAGTCACTAACAAACTGGTGGGTGCTGAAATGACAACTGTACAGATTACGCATAGATGAAGGTACATGGTTCGTTGACCATCTCAATGTCTTCAATAAACTTATCACACGGTTAATTAGTGTGGAAGAGAAAATTAAGGAGAATGACAATATCGTTATATTGGCATTATCTCCACTACCATCACAGGAACAATTGGCGACGATAAATATTCTCGTCAAAAAAATCACTCTCAACTTTAATGAGGTAGTTGCATATCTATTAGAGGTGGAATCCTTGAAAAACCATTAAAAATCTTTATCCTTAGGTGATCAAAGATTAGCTAGAGTAGACGTTGCAGTCAGAAGCAAAAGTTATAGGAAGAAGAAGGACAAGAGTAAGGGCATATGTGTATGCTATCTATGTAACAAGAGAGATTACATGATAAAATACTGCCCGAGTTTGAAACAAATGAATAGTGCATGCTTAACAGCGGTAGCAAAGGATTATTTAGACGCACTAGTCGTCAGTCAATCATGTACTTTTTATGGATGTATATTAGATTCAGATTGTTGCTTCCACATATGTTCGGTGGGGGAGATGTTTGACAATGGATCTTTACGCCCGACGTACGAAAGTGTTCACTTAACAGATCATAAGGAATATGCAATTACTGATGTAGGAACGGTTGCACTGGAGATGCATGATGGAGCACAATGACAGGAGGTCGGTATGTTCCCAATTTAAAGAAGAATCTAATATATGTGTGGTCACTTGAGCTTGAAGCTTGTGAGATATCACTTTGAGGTGGAGTCATGTGAGTTACTTGTAAAGGACAAGTGATCATAAAAAAGTATTTGAAATAATAGAGAATACTGATGGATGGGTACACCTAAATAAAGGGTAACCAATGTGAGGTCTAATAAAAATCTTAGCTAGAAAAAAAACCGTATCATCAACGATAGGTATTTAAATTTCATTTGCAGTTATGTGTAAAGCTGCAAAGATGGTTACAAAAATCTAGCAGGCACAGAGGGGAAGGTGCGAGCTGTTGAAAAAAGGAATACGTGGTGGGACCAACCAGGCAGTATCGACGAGCAAGTGGAACTCAGAGGCGATACATACTTATGACATAGAGGGCTATAAGAACAGGAGGTGTGGTTAACTAAACTACACAACAAAGAAACTCTCAGGTGGAGGGTATAGACATGCTAGCCTAGACATAGATAAGCACATTGCGGCGATGTGCAAAGGCCCTTGTGGTCAGGGCACTC
The DNA here is from genome assembly GCA_036346245.1 of Bonia amplexicaulis. NCBI lineage: Eukaryota > Viridiplantae > Streptophyta > Magnoliopsida > Poales > Poaceae > Bonia > Bonia amplexicaulis. The sequence goes on along the minus strand of JAYGGG010000053.1, from coordinate 159,295 downwards.
CTAAAGGTGGGAGGAAAAACAAAAAATATAGCATCGACTTGGAGCGAGTTTTTGGAGGAGCCAAGTAACTTTAACGGATAAAAGTTAATGTGGATATTGTTAAGTGTGGTAACTCATATTCTTCTCTTTTATAATTTATAAAAGTGTGCTATAAGGAGTCCTAGATGAATCCTATTAGGATTAGGATTCCTACTTTTTAGACTAGAATTCCTACTCCACTCTAAAGGATGGCTAACATGACTATATAAAGCCACGAGAGGTGGTCATAAAGAACCTATGCATCCAAACAATAAAGCAAAGAAGCCACTCATCCAAAGATAGAGACGTACAAGATGATTAGAGGCTAGGTTATTTTTTAGCACTAGATTCTTATATAGGACAATGATTTGATGGTCCTAAAAGATCCAAGAGTGTTGTGAGATAGCGACAATCACTCGTACTCTTTTAAGATTGTACTTAAGGATTTTACAGTCAGTTTCACCAAATCTTTTCTCTCGTTGCAATTGCTTTAACGTCGTTATTTTGGTTCTCTCTACAGGATTTGTCTTCTTTGTTCTTGATATCATACATACTCATATCATATCTCACAAACTCTGTTTGATTCAGGAGCTACTGCATATAAGAAAGAGTGGTAGAATGTAACAGTGCTCTTCCGCCTCCACTTCTAGGGTCTTCAATTGAAAGGATCTAGGAGGTGTTTTGGTGCTCTCCTCGCAAGAAAAGCATATATTTTAAAGCGTGTCGAGGGTTTGATCTGCAACAACCACTACTCTACTACCAACAATATTGCTTCAATAGTTGTGCATTTATGTTTTTTCGAGAGAACGAGAAACACTGCTCAAGGGTTTCAGGGCGAGAGTAAGAATAGGGAAAAGGTGGTATCGCCCTTTGCGTTATCTCCTTTTCCCTCCCTCCGGCATCACGTAAAGAGCAAAAATAATTTGATTTGAACAGCAACAACGAGCCTGTGCAGCGTAAGGGATAACGATACGTCCAAAGTCATTTCCTTTCTCCATGAAAACGTATATCTCCCCGTATTTTATTCTCTATGGAGTGGAGGCGTGAATATGCACAACATGAGAAGTAATTATATGTTAACTGAAAAAAATGTACGTTGGGTGCAATTAATTTTTCTCAGGATGGAAGAAATGTGGTAGGGCGTGTTGTATCAACTTAGTAGAGCAAAAATTCCAGTTTCTCATATTTCATACAGAACGACTGGTTTCATGAAACCGGAGCAGTACCTCGCAGGGTAGGGCAATCACCTCTCAAAATGTAAACAAAATTTCACGCGAGACATCGGGCCAGTTTTTGACATTACAAAATGGATGGAAAAAATAGAGCTCCTTTCTTATTTCTACGAGGAACTTAAAAAAAATTGGCATACAACAGCCCAGGGCAATTGCCATTTCTTTACATGAACATATATCCTAGTACGTTTTAGATACTTGTGGTTGCATCCCAAAGCCGAAGAAGCCCATTGCGACCGCCACTGCAGATTCTTTTCCTATCCAGGTCTGATTCTACACATCTCACCTATCACAAGGAATATTGAGGATTTAACAATAGAATCTCCCAAAATGAAGGGAAAAAACACAACTGTAATGTATTATTAATTTATTATAAGCATTCTCTTTGAATTTCGACATGATGACTTCTCGGCAGAACATCTAACATTTGTGCCATAATGAATTGATATGACTAGACTTCTGCCTTTAACACTAGGGCAACTGTTAACCTCAAGATTTTAAGCACACTATGAACCTTTCTAAACTTTCACCATTAATATAATAAAAACTATAGATTAACTACACGAAAATAATGTCATTAGATTTGTCTTGCAAATTCATAATATATAATTTCTAATATTTTCGCTAGCATGTTATGATAAAAAACTATAGGTAAAGTCTTGTATTAGAGACTGAAAAGTAAAAAACAACTTATATTTGTGGACAAAGGAAGTATAATAACTACAGATGCGTTACGGGCATTATTTCTAAAAGCAGACAGCTTTGCTTGTCAGAAAGGAGTTAAAAGAGGGGAAGACATCTGTCTTGATCTTCTAATGCGTCATTGATGCATGCAACATGGCTCTATAATACAATGCCCTACTTGCTAAGATCGTGATAGAAATCATACAACGCTCTTATTAATCAACACTGGAAAGATGTTAGCAAGGAATGAACTAAACAAAGTAACAGTGTGTGAAAGTTATAATGGGATGTATACCACTGCAGCAGTTTTCTGGGGGGTTCTGTAAAGCTGCCATCCTGCATCTTTTGACCCTGTATTTGACAATCCCCCAAATCTTTCTTGCGGTCGATGGAAAAGAGACATAGAATTGTCAGCAGCACCAATTCCTAGCCAGTGATCACCAGCACTAATGGACAGAACCGATGCCGAGTGAAGCGTCAGATTCTTAACACATCTTATTCCTCCTACAAAAGAAATTGAAAACGCTTGAGTTCCAGTCACCAGTTTACCACATCTAAAATTAGATCTATTTGTTTTTTATATACAGGAGCTAAATCATAAAAATTTATATAAACTTCAAAACAATAACAGAATGAAATGAGGTTAAAATTGAACAGATGCCAAGTAATTGTAAAGAGCAGCTGCTCACAAGTCACAGATTAGGCTCCCAAACCGAAAGGGTTTCTATGGTTCTTAATTTGTGGTTTCCAGCAAATATGCAGCAACACAATGAATGCTCCATGATACAATGCACTGGTGCTAACTACAAATACTAGTAACATGTCATAAAGTCAATGACAATGCATTCATACTAAACTGCAAACTGCTAATACTGAACAAGTTGTTCAGTCAATGGTAAAGCGTATAGGTGCTAACTGCCAATACTACTAACACGGAGCTATTTCAAACTTGATGTAATTTTGAATCCATCGTCATGTGGCCAAGTGGGTAATTATTGGTTTGATGTGGACCCTTAACTATTATGCAAGCCAGTGCTGTAGCACAGTTCACTATCTCTAGTCTCTACTGATAAATGGTATGTTTATCATGTGTACATATAAGGCACAAAAGCATAAAATTCCCTAAAAAGGCACAAAACAATAAATGCAGTAGAATAACTGAAATTATTTTCACGATCACTAAGAGCTCACCTTCATTCTCCCAAAATCGTATAAGCCCATCAGAGGAACCTGGCATGTTAATTAAGGATCAGAAACATATTGGATATGTTTTAGCAGAGCTCAGCTTGCCCTGTTTTGAAAATGAGCAATGGTCACATACCTGTGATAATTCCTTTATCTGAAGGTGAGTATTCAACACAGAGTATGGGGCCAGCATGGCATGCTAATACAGCATCACATGTTCCCCGGGTAAGAGACCACACCCTAGCCGTCCAATCATCACTCCCAGTTATTATGGTTTCCCCGGTCATCCTCATTGATCTTTAATCAACCAAAATTTGTGTCAGCATCTGCAAAGTCGCTGGTGGAAGTCAAGCGCACACACACACACACAGAGAGAGAGAGAGAGAGAGAGAGAGAGAGAGAGATGTGAATGGCCAACAGTCCAACACACACATTACCTTATCCACTTTGAATGCCCTTGAAGCTTGAACATCTGCTTACTGGAACGAATATCCCAGACATGCGCCACCCTGATGGAATAGACTTTTCAGAATAAACTGGAACCCACGTTGCTCAAGTGAATTTAAAATTAAAGCATCCAAAACGTTTGAAGTTAAAAAAAAAGTACATACACATCTCTTCCAGCAGCTGCCAGAATTCCAGTGGAGTCATCGTATTCCATACAGAGAACTGCACTTTGACAACGACCCACAGTAGCAACACAAGTATCAGTCCGGACATCCCACATCTTTACAGTACCATCATGAGATGCAGTAAGAACACGTTCTCCTGAGAGCATCCGGACAGAACTAACCTACATCAATGTCAATTGTGCATAATCATACTAGTAAGGCTTGGCTATTGAGACATTGAAATGCAAGTTACTACTATTGACACAGATACTGACCGGTGCTTCATGGCCCTTCAGTTCTTCCAAAAGCTTAAAAGTTTGCTTATCCCAGACTATGATAGATTGATCATCAGCTCCAGAAACTATTTTACCACGATCTGAACTAATTGCTCGGATTGTCCTGTGAAAAATGAAGTGAGCTACTGTAGTTAATCTAGTCTGAATTTGGGTAGCTAAATTCAGTGGACCAAGTTAAACATCGTGGACACTCTACAAAATCTCTAGAAAGAGACAAGACCAACAAAAAGTACTACAATTCTTGACGATCTATCTCAAGTCAGTTAAGAGTCCCATAAGTACTATGGATGTATCAGCCACAAAACACAAAGCACCTTGCCAACACTTCATAATTAAAGGTGGTTCATCCAATTAATCTTACTGTTGTCCTATAATTTATAACATCTTTGTGCAACAGATCAAAGTACAACACTCCTCCCTGTACCTATTGTATACCCAAAGAGAGAGAGAAAAAGAAGACAATCCTTCCCCCCTGCACTCCCTGCAGCCACCACCTCCACCCCCGTGCTCCCTTCTTGCTGCTGCTTGCTGCCTCCGCTCCCTGCTCCCTCCGTGCCAAGGCACCTCTGCAGCTAAGGTGGAGGCAAAGGGAGGAGGAGGCCGGGCTGTGCTGCTGCAGCAAGGTGAGGGGAAGGAAGAAGGGGAAGAAGGGAGAGGAAGAAGGTAAAGGGGAAGGTAGTTTCTGGAGTTTCTTTCGATTTGTGCAGTCTGGATCTATCGTTTTTTCGCGGGCTCTAGAGGCCGAATCTGGGAAAGGTGATTACTAGGAAGTTTTAGAAAAATTCGTAAGCTTTCCATCAAGCCATAGAACGTGAAAATCCATTGGGTAGTTCGTTGGATTGCTGCTGTCCTGCAGATCGTCGCAGCAGAGTGATGCCGCGATATTTGGTGGATTAGGCCATGAATCCCACTGAATCAGGTCTTGGGAGTAACTAGGATTGTGCAGATAATTTTGTAAGCTTCTGATGAAGTGCTTAACCACTCGATTTGGTTGAGGTATGAATTTCCAAAGATTGGCTTTGTAATTCTCTGCTAGTTGCAGCAATCCTGTTGTGGTGCGACTTAGCTTTAGTAGATTATAGAATTAATTGTTGGTGTTAATTGAAAGTTGTAGCTAATTTTGTTAGCTTTCCTTTGAGGGCTACACCACCTATGTGGGTAGAGCGGTTTGGGAGTTATACCTCTGAGACAGCTACTGCCCGGTATGGGACAGCACAGCCTTCGGGGCTGACATCGGGGTTTTAGATGGTGTAATCTTTAAATTATGGTAAATAGGATTACATCAGCAGAATTATGCAGATTATAGAACCCATAATATTTGCTATGTTGGGTTTCAGGTTTGAAAGATATGGTTGTTTAAGCACCAAGACAGCGGAAAGGTGTCCGGTGAGAGGGGATTGTTTGTGTCGGGTTTGTGTGTAAGAGCGATGTTGTTCGCTTGCATATGTATGTATTGCTTTAGTGATGAATTGAAATGGATGATGTTTGCTCCGGGGAAGGCTGTACCATCCTGTTTTTCAGAGTTCTCTTGAAGTTTTGAAATAAAATTCACCATTTGGATTTTTTTAGAATTAATCAAAGCTTACATTGATTTTTTAGCAAAATAAGAAGATTTAATGTGAATAACTTAAACTTCAATTATTGTTGAAAATATTTTAGTTAGATTCCTTGTGCTTCAAGGAATTTTTCTGAATTTTTTGGGATTTTCCGGATTTATTTGCTATTTTCTAGAGCTCAATTGAATTTCTTCTAATTTCTGAAATTCAAAAACCATTTAAAATTCCCTAAAGGCCTTTGGGCTGAAACCCTAATCCCCGGCCCATTTACCCCGTTGGCCCGCATCACGCCGGTCGTCGGATCCCCATGTTGTCCATGTGTCGGCCATCGAGACCATCTCGCTTGCCACTTGTCACACATCGGTGCATGCATGCACTGTTCACCTTCCCCGACGGAGAAGACATCGTGTCTGAGCCGAAAACACCTTGTTGTCCGTGTCGTCGCTGTTCCGAACTCCGCGTCGTGCCCGAGTTGGTCGCCTCAGCGTCCGCGCCATAGAAGGCTATGGCCTCTCTCGTTTCCCGCATCTCCGAGCCGCTCACCGCCTCGCCTTGCTTTCGTCTTTCGCCGCCGTGGTGCGTGCACCGCCGGTGAGCCATCATTGTCTTCGTGACCGTCGACCATAGCTTCGCCGTCGCCTCGGCCTTTGCCTTCGTCTTTCTTCGCCGGCCGTCCACCTGTCACCGCCGGTAAGACACTGTCAACCGTTGCCACCGTCCTACCTCGCCGCCCTTCGGTCCTAGTCCGCCAGCGCCGCTCGCCCGTCGGCCCCACTGCCTCATTCGTCGCGAGCATCACGCCGCTTTGTACCTCGAAGGGTCTTCCCAGTTTCTGCGCCGTCGACGTCAGTCGAGTGACATCAACACGCACCCACGCCCAGCTGTTGCTTCGTCTTCTCCGTGAATCCGGTCCATGTGCGCCGTCTCTGACATGCAGGACCCACCGCCGGTGTCTTGTCGTGACCAAGATCGAGCCATGCAAACAAGCCACGTCGGATGACACGTCAACCCTAATCTGACATGTCAGCCACGTGTTCACCACGTTAGCCACCGAGCCATGTGTCCGAGCCACGTCACCCTGCCACCTTAGCAGCCACGTCAGCCCTAGCGTACACGTGTCACGCCACGTCGTTCGAGATGCCACGTCAGCAAGCCTCGCCGAATGTGCACTATTATGTGAGCCGAGTTCACCGTAGACCACACTTTTCGTAGACCAGTCCATAGCACAATAATCTTTTTCAATTTTCAGTATTTTCTCAGCCAATTAATTTTCCAAGAGCCCGTTCTTCTTTGTCCTAACTCCAATTGACCCGATTCTTTTTCTTAAATTCATTTAAAATTGAGCTCTATCTTTTGGTTCCAATCTTGAAGTTTTTGGAGTTCATTTGAATTTTATTTGATTTTATTTGTATTTCGTTTGTTTTCTCTCCCATTAGATAACGTCTTCGAAGGAGCTGAAGCAGGATTTGAAGACCAAGAGTTGGTAACTGAGCAAGGCCAAGCCAAGTCGTGTCCTTTGATCATGTTGAACCTAGTTTTAAATCCATTTTTTATTATTTTGTTTTAAATTATGATGCATTGCTATTTAACACAAACCTTTGTACCTGGTAGTTATTGTCCAATTTGATTAATCCCTTAATTGATAATTTGAATGCCATGATACCACTGTCGCCATAGGATGAGTATTTATCTAGTGATGCAATACTAGTTATCACATGAGTTATACGTTTACCATGCTTAGTCATGCTTGTAGTACATTGGGCTCATCACATGTTGATTAATTAATCAATTTTGACTTAATGAGATATTGAATCGTGGTGGGTAGCCACAATTATAAAATTTGAGTGCTATGACATGGTTAGTGTCATTGGTGTTGGTTATACAAAATGGTTTTCACTTGGGCGAGTGATCGTGGAGTAAAAGGGAATGTGGTTAGCACTTTTGGGATGTGGGTGTCTCGCCTGGGTAATATCTAAGGACTAAACCTTGTGTGCCATTGATCTGAGCCTTATCGTACAACCACATGTCTAGTATGGGATATACGTAACTGATTAATTTGTGATATTTCAACCTTGATGTTGCCACTGAGATGTTTTGTTGGCGCAAGAGGGGGTTTTCTCAATTAGGTGGTTAGCCTACTCGGTAGCGAAATCTTAGCGGGCAAAATCAGTTTAAGATTAAGCATTGTAAAAGTTTTGTTATGATCTTTTTGGACAACATGCCCAATGAAGCATGTTGCTCTAGTGTCACTATGAGATGATCATATCATGTGGGTAAAATTGTATAATCTTTGCAGAGTGTCAAACTATTCGAATAGACGTGTCTCCGGTTATGGACAATGCTCAGTGATATCACACGAGGGATAGATATTTCATTAAAACCATGATTGGATAAGTTTGAGAAGTGAATGATTAGTTCACTGGTGGTTTATTACGTGAATGGTTAGTTCACAGGTGGTTCATTGGGTGAATAGTCAGTTCACTTATAGTTTATTCAATTCCTTTGATTATTTACTTATTAATCATTTTCTAAGTTCGTTTTCAATCTATTTATTGCATTTACTTTAAATTGTTGCTTTCTGTAAAATAACCACTCAGCTCTCATTTGGTAAGCCTTGCATAATTATATTGCATTCTTATTACAAATGACTTGCTGAGTACTCTATGTACTCACGGTTATATCCATACTTGCTTAGTTGAAGAAGAACCATATCAACCAGAGGCAAGGTTCCAAAACCGGAATGGAAAACCCGACAGATAATAAAAAACCAAAGTCACAATTTGAAAATCAAAACTTGAATTTTGGGAATGAAATCGGTAACCGGAAAAACCGGCAGGTAACTGGAAAAACTCGAAAAACCGCCAAAATTCGAAAATAAAAATTGATACCGACCGGATTTTTCGATTACCGGTCTCAACCGGTAGAAATGGTAACCGGCGGTTACCGGCCGGGATTTTGAACCCTGACCAGAGGTACCAAAAGAAGGATACTTCGACGACTTCTTGGATTAGGGTCTCACTTCCCAGTCGATTGCCTGTAGTATGTCGAATGACAACTTTGTTTTTGTTATGTTTCTGCTACTAGTTCTGTTAAGCCCTTCCGACTGTTGAAGTGTAAACTTGGCTACAAGGTCGTAACTCTGATAATTAATACTATTTGAGTCTTTTTTTTGGTTAATCGTGAATATGGTCAGTATTCCATCTATGCTTCCACTGTGTGTACTAGCGTAATTCTGGATTAGTGCAGAATACACAAAGTCCGGATTTTGCATATTCGGGTCACGACACAGGCCCGGGATCCGTGCCGTCCACACAAAACCCACGAGTTTAATAAGGCAAGTGCATGGTAAAGTGGTAAATTCGGGGTAGTGATTGAATTTTAAGTCACTACCTATCATGCTACCATGAGTTGATTATTTCTATTTACATATTGACATATTGATGAATGATGGGTAATAGTACATGACAATTGACATAGATACTGATGCTGATATGTTGCTGAATAATGGTTAATGGAACATGACACGTTGATATGCTTAAATAAAAAAGTTGCATTGCATGTATTCATATTATGGAAATAGATGGCTTGGCATATATGGTCTACTTTGTGTGGACATCTCATGGGAGTGGGAAGACTAAGACTTATTTCGATAGGCACTCCACAGGAACGGAGATTGAGATCCCCGTATGAAAAAGGGCAGCTAATAAGGTCCCTGTATGAAAAAGCATGGGCTATTAAGGCCCCCCCATGAAAAAGGGCGAGCTTAGGGTGAGTATCGACAGGTGCTCACTCCGCTATACTGGTATAAGCTAAAGAGATGAAAAGAGATGTGTATGTGCATATACATTTGCATTGTGTTAAAGATAAGGTGCAAATGCATAAGAAATGGTTAATGAAAAATGAAAGGGGTTAAATGATAATGAATAGTTAAAGAGACTATTGATGGATAATGAATGATACGTGTGATTGTGTTGTGGTTTACTGTTTTGTTATGTACTTGTTGAGTCTTTGGGCTCACCTTTGCTTATTTGTTGGTTTTTAGGTGATCCTTGGAGTCATCATGCAACGGGAAGGGGAGTTAGCATATCCACGTCATATGCAAACACTAATGCAAATCTCCATTTTCTAGATAATCACTTTTGAATGTAGCATATCTAACTTGGTAAACAAGCATTTGCTGGTCGAAACTTAGTACTTGTTCTAGAGAGCGTAACATTGAACATTGGAATGTTTATGCTATGGTGGACTTATTACTGTTGTGGAATCAATTGTCTTTATTGTAGTTTGATCAATTTTTGTTGATTGCCCCTATCTGTAGTCATATAAACAGGGGGTGTTGCCGAAATTTTTAATAGAAGTGTCAATATGAGATTGTTAATGTGTAGTGTTAACATTCCAGGCTCAGAAGTTGGACCGGGGTGTTACAACTATGCATAGATATTCTTTTTTTAAAATAATAAAATAAATGTAAACATCCTGATCCAATGCTTGGCAAAAAGAAATAAAGAAAGAAAAGAAAAGGCTAGCATATTCCTTGGCTCATATAAACAGAACTTTAGCCACATCAGAACCATGCTTGACAAGGGCAAATATAATGGATGGAACCATTAAATACAACCCCATGTACAATTGCATTTCTTGAAAATGCGCATTTACAAGATGATTAAGTTGCATTGATGTATAAGTCTCCAAATATCTGCAATTGTGATACATGCTTCAGCACGTCAAGAGAAAGAAGATAACAGATTCTTTACATTTTTATTGTATCTCATATGAGCAATTCTAGTTAGTTCATTAGACACAGAACGTCAATAGGATCAAAATTAAGTGATAATGCTCCAAATACTTGCAATTACGATACATGGTTGAACAGAGAGAGACATTAACTTTTCTTTACATATTTTTGTGTCACAGATGTACAAATTCTAGTCAGTTTCTTAGAGACCAAACTACAATAGGATCAAAATTAAGTGATAATGCAATATTTCACACAGCTGACGGTTAAATTTAGTAATTTGGCTGGTGGTTTGTACCTAGTATGCCCTTTAAGTGTTGCTCGAAGTTCAGAACCACGCAAACTTGGATCCCAAATTTTTACCTGTTTACATAAACAATCACTCAATATTCCACATCAAAGACACATATAAGCGAAATTGTTGATCAAGAGATTTCATAGTAATGTAGCATAGCTATAAGCTATAGAATGAAGGAATGTTCGGAACATAACAAAATAACCATATTAACATGACAACAAACACTATTACAACAAAGTCCAAATGAAGTGTACATGAATTTGTGTTTAATTTTAAAAACAATAAGCATAGTCTTTGATATTGATAAGATGAAGGTAATGAACAAGCATTATGCAGATGTTACTGAAAGTATGAAATCCTCAACTAAGAAGCTATTAACAATCGCCAAATAAGTTTTCTTACAGTAGAACACCCACAGCATTGCTAAATTTACAAAAATCATGGGTTGAAAAGTAGATGTACATATTTTATTAAGAATTTATAGCAGCAATTTCTATATAAAATTGCAAATACAGAATGTGGTACCCACTACCCAGCATAATTCAGATCATGGAAGTAACCAACCGATTACAAGCCATCCTGGCCCATTTGGTTTCTCAAACTATGGCTAGTTTACCAGTTTAGGAACAATCAAACGTGAATTTGAAATCCGATTTTCTGAAAGCAGGATGGAAACTGGTTAGTAAACACCGACTCAGCCAGTTCTAGTTTTTGAACCCAATTACAACTTTTCAAAAATAAAATTGAGGAAGTTTGTATTGTTCCCTCCAGTAATTGGCCAAAAATCAACAAAGCAATGTTCTAAAAACGGGTCTACTGGGCCGTATACAAGTAACGGGTGCCCCTATCTGTTAGCCGGTTATCTGCATAATCGGGCTGGTTATGTCACATAATAGACCGATTATGCCGTATAATCACTACTAGGTTGGGTGACTGGTCGAGTACCGTTTACCAATTTTTAGAACATTGCAAAAAGTAAACACACAAGCCAACAGCAGGTGTTATTTCAGTTTTGGCAGGCATTATGAACCTTCTAGTCTGGTGTATCTGTAGACAGGAAAGGTTGGTGGCACAAAAAGGCTTCAAGCTATGTCTCTCAACAAATTCAAGTATTTTTACTAAGGGGAAATGCCAGTCTTTTCCAGCAAACAGACAAACTAAACACATATCTGGTATTATTAAAAGCATCATGATTAATGCAAAGTGTTCCTAGTTTGACTAGCAATTCTTATTTTAATGATTATGCATTTGCCTTTTCCTTGCAAAATATTTCCATTTAATGTTGGCAAAATTTGGAGAGAACACATTACGGTTAACAGAAGCAATGCAGCCCCTGATAGGGTGTTGGTGTGACCAATAACAAAATTAACAATGATGCTAGAGCAACAATTGTAAATAAGAATCACTATGACAGAATGAAGCCTCAAGCTAACCGTGCAATCAGTGCTTCCACTGATGAAAAACCCAGCATCTTCACGATCACCAACAAGGTCCCACACCTCTTTCCTTGTTACACAATGAAGAGCAGTAATAGCACCTGTATGTCCTCTAAGGGTCCTCATATTTGTTTGAGTTTTCTTTTGCGCAGCAGATAGGTCTGTTTTGCCTGCGGTAGCACCAGCTGTTGCATCATCTGAAACAATCCAGTGACACCGAACATGTTAGAGCGATGTGGAGATATGGAGAAAGTCTGCATGAACATGTGCCCAAAGATAAGATCTATTGTATTTAGGTCCACAAGGGGGACGGCAATAGTAGCTGAAAACTTACTAGCTCGGTTGAAAGAGCTAGCTCTTAAGCTTCTGTCCCTACTGAACATACTTTGCACCCAACTTCGGCCCAGTCCAGATGCCTCAGCAGGTTGTTGGCTTTCATCAGATACATCAAACACACGAGGGGAAGCCATGCCATATGATGGCAGCGGTTGGCCTTTCCCTGTAGTGACCCCCCAATAGCCAACACGGAGTTGTTGCAGATGTGTGAGCAACGCTCTAAGTTTGATCTGAGGGAAGTTCAAAGGAATTGTAAGAAAATAGGTGTTTAAAAAACCCAATTCTCAACAACAATGTTATGTTCTAGTTTGACTTACAAGCTGCTTATAACCCAAGTTGTTTCTCTCGGCTATTTTCTCAATCATATTCCAAGAATCAATATCAGGTAGTCCCAACCCAGCCTCCATTATTGACAAAACAACAAGTCAGGACAGTAAAACTCAATTAATTCACGAAGAATACAAGATGTAATCTGTCAAGTACCATGTGAGTTGCCATGACAATGAGCTGCGCGGTAACTAATGTTACATAATTTGTTGACCTGAGAAATAGAAGAATACACACAAGATAAGATAACAAAGTATGGGCAATTGTACTAAAGTAGTATTCTTCCTCGTTGCAAACTTGCAACTATAAAACTTGTCTCGATAGAAAAATAGTAGAACAATGATGCCAGTAACATATTTTTCATGATTCAGTTCAACCTTTAATCCAATACTCTGAATCTTGTAAATCATTTACATGGTTTTTTTAAAGTCTGGAGGGTGCAAGAAAGGATAAAAAGGCAAAATTACAGTTTTCTTGTGCACAACATGTATGTAACATGTTTCTTACTGTTGGTATTTTTAAGCTGCATCAAGAATGTCTGGTCTTATTCTATGTTGTGTAGAGAATAATACCCATGCATGGTGTTGAGACGTACACAGAAGAAATTCGGAAAGATGCGCATAAGCAAATCACAACTTACTTGTTGGAGCAATTTTCCATCAAGTATTCAAAGTAGCCATCCCAGAAGCTGCAAAAGAAACGAAGTCATGCATCATATCATAAATGAACACTGAAATCATAACATGAAAATAAAACCAAACAAACAGAAGTAGGAGATTGGATCTCCATCTATTAGAAAACTTCTAAAATAGTGTGGTCCTGTGGAAAATCCTATCATATGCAATCAACAGTTCAAAAGTAATAACTGATACACCTTGAACTTACTCCGGGACTATGATATGCACGAGCTAATTGAGTACTCGTGTTGCTGGCGATAGGCAATATTTTTAAAATTTCATGTATTTCACTTTTCAGAATTGCCTTCTTGTTTACCTAAAAAGAAAACTGAACCTACAGTACCTCAACCTCAACTATATGCTATGTGTCAATCAATCCCCAAAGTTCTCTGAGTCACACACATCCTTAACTTATTTCAGCTCAGCATTGTAGTTCGTATAGTAGTACCATTACTTGTCACTAACAAAGCTGGATAACATGACAAGCTAACATGTTCTTCAAGCTCAATGTGGCAACACTGTAGAGATTAGAGAATGACATGCAAATGGATTGCAAATTTGGACATTAAGCTCAACTTCAAAACTAAGCATGACATACCGAAGCTCCTCCCATACTGACAGAGATAATAGATGACGCTGAACGTTGTCTTGAACGTTGTTTGGGTCCTTCCTGTACATTTCAGCAGAAACTTCAAGAGCGTCTCTAATGGTTGGCATGTCATTGCGGGAGTAGGCACGAGTTATAGCCGTCTTAAGCTGCATGCAGAGAGAACAATGAGATTGTTCCAAAAAAATCAACACAACATAAAGGAAAATAAAATAAGCATATTTGCTCTGGAAGTATACAAAACATGTAAGTTTCATAAGCTTAGTGTAACCTCCATAGCAGTGAAGGGATAATTAACTGGATATGATTTGTGTTGAAACTTGGAAAACAGCAACACAAATATGATAAAGAAAATCAGAAAGAAAATATGGCATTATGATGAAATACTTTGCATTGGGCAGCAATTATAAATAACTAGGATATGGTGTTATAAAGGCAGTTACGTGTGATTGTGTTGTGGTTTCTTGTTTTGTTATGTACTTGTTGAGTCTTTGGGCTCACCTTTGCTTATTTGTTGGTTTTAGGTGATCCTTGGAGTCATCATGCAGCGGGAAGGGAGTTAGCATATCCACGTCATATGCAAACACTAATGCAAATCTCCATTTTCTAGATAATCACTTTTGAATGTAGCATATCTAACTTGGTAAACAAGCATTTGTTTGGTCGAAACTTAGTACTTGTTCTAGGGAGCGTAACATTGAACATTGGAATGTTTATGCTATGGTGGACTTATTACTGTTGTGGAATCAATTGTCTTTATTGTAGTTTGATCAATTTTGTTGATTGCCCCTATCTGTAGTCATATAAACAGGGGGTGTTGCCGAAATTTTTAATAGAAGTGTCAATCTGAGATTGTTAATGTGTAGTGTTAACATTCCAGGCTCAGAAGTTGGACCGGGGTGTTACAACTATGCATATATATTCTTTTTTTAAAATAATAAAATAAATGTAAACATCCTGATCCAATGCTTGGCAAAAAGAAATAAAGAAAGAAAAGAAAAGGCTAGCATATTCCTTGGCTCATATAAACAGAACTTTAGCCACATCGAACCATGCTTGACAAGGGCAAATATAATGGATGGAACCATTAAATACAACCCCATGTACAATTGCATTTCTTGAAAATGCGATTTACAAGATGATTAAGTTGCATTGATGTATAAGTCTCCAAATAACTGCAATTGTGATACATGCTTCAGCACGTCGAGAGAAAGAAGATAACAGATTCTTTACATTTTTATTGTATCTCATATGAGCAATTCTAGTTAGTTCATTAGAGACAGAACGTCAATAGGACCAAAATTAAGTGATAATGCTCCAAATACTTGCAATTACGATACATGGTTGAACAGAGAGAGACATTAACTTTTCTTTACATATTTTTGTGTCACAGATGTACAAATTCTAGTCAGTTTCTTAGAGACCAAACTACAATAGGATCAAAATTAAGTGATAATGCAATATTTCACACAGCTGACGGTTAAATTTAGTAATTTGGCTGGTGGTTTGTACCTAGTATGCCCTTTAAGTGTTGCTCGAAGTTCAGAACCACGCAAACTTGGATCCCAAATTTTTACCTGTTTACATAAACAATCACTCAATATTCCACATCAAAGACACATATAAGCGAAATTGTTGATCAAGAGATTTCATAGTAATGTAGCATAGCTATAAGCTATAGAATGAAGGAATGTTCGGAACATAACAAAATAACCATATAAACATGACAACAAACACTATTACAACAAAGTCCAAATGAAGTGTACATGAATTTGTGTTTAATTTTAAAAACAATAAGCATAGTCTTTGATATTGATAAGATGAAGGTAATGAACAAGCATTATGCAGATGTTACTGAAAGTATGAAATCCTCAACTAAGAAGCTATTAACAATCGCCAAATAAGTTTTCTTACAGTAGAACACCCACAGCATTGCTAAATTTACAAAAATCATGGGTTGAAAAGTAGATGTACATATTTTATTAAGAATTTATAGCAGCAATTTCTATATAAAATTGCAAATACAGAATGTGGTACCCACTACCCAGCATAATTCAGATCATGGAAGTAACCAACCGATTACAAGCCATCCTGGCCCATTTTGGTTTCTCAAACTATGGCTAGTTTACCAGTTTAGGAACAATCAAACGTGAATTTGAAATCCGATTTTCTGAAAGCAGGATGGAAACTGGTTAGTAAACACCGACTCAGCCAGTTCTAGTTTTTGAACCCAATTACAACTTTTCAAAAATAAAATTGAGGAAGTTTGTATTGTTCCTCCAGAATTGGCCAAAAATCAACAAAGCAATGTTCTAAAACGGGTCTCTTGGGCAGTATACAAGTAACGGTGCCCCTATCTGTTAGTGGTTATCTGCATAATCGGGCTGGTTATGTCACATAATAGACCGATTATGCCGTATAATCACTACTAGGTTGGGTGACTGGTCGAGTACCGTTTACCAATTTTTAGAACATTGCAAAAAAGTAAACACACAAGCCAACAGCAGGTGTTATTTCAGTTTTGGCAGGCATTATGAACCTTCTAGTCTGGTGTATCTGTAGACAGGAAAGGTTGGTGGCACAAAAAGGCTTCAAGCTATGTCTCTCAACAAATTCAAGTATTTTTTACTAAGGGGAAATGCCAGTCTTTTCCAGCAAACAGACAAACTAAACACATATCTGGTATTATTAAAAGCATCATGATTAATGCAAAGTGTTCCTAGTTTGACTAGCAATTCTTATTTTAATGATTATGCATTTGCCTTTTCCTTGCAAAATATTTCCATTTAATGTTGGCAAAATTTGGAGAGAACACATTACGGTTAACAGAAGCAATGCAGCCCCTGATAGGGTGTTGGTGTGACCAATAACAAAATTAACAATGATGCTAGAGCAACAATTGTAAATAAGAATCACTATGACAGAATGAAGCCTCAAGCTAACCGTGCAATCAGTGCTTCCACTGATGAAAAACCCAGCATCTTCACGATCACCAACAAGGTCCCACACCTCTTTCCTTGTTACACAATGAAGAGCAGTAATAGCACCTGTATGTCCTCTAAGGGTCCTCATATTTGTTTGAGTTTTCTTTTGCGCAGCAGATAGGTCTGTTTTGCCTGCGGTAGCACCAGCTGTTGCATCATCTGAAACAATCCAGTGACACCGAACATGTTAGAGCGATGTGGAGATATGGAGAAAGTCTGCATGAACATGTGCCCAAAGATAAGATCTATTGTATTTAGGTCCACAAGGGGGACGGCAATAGTAGCTGAAAACTTACTAGCTCGGTTGAAAGAGCTAGCTCTTAAGCTTCTGTCCCTACTGAACATACTTTGCACCCAACTTCGGCCCAGTCCAGATGCCTCAGCAGGTTGTTGGCTTTCATCAGATACATCAAACACACGAGGGGAAGCCATGCCATATGATGGCAGCGGTTGGCCTTTCCCTGTAGTGACCCCCCAATAGCCAACACGGAGTTGTTGCAGATGTGTGAGCAACGCTCTAAGTTTGATCTGAGGGAAGTTCAAAGGAATTGTAAGAAAATAGGTGTTTAAAAAACCCAATTCTCAACAACAATGTTATGTTCTAGTTTGACTTACAAGCTGCTTATAACCCAAGTTGTTTCTCTCGGCTATTTTCTCAATCATATTCCAAGAATCAATATCAGGTAGTCCCAACCCAGCCTCCATTATTGACAAAACAACAAGTCAGGACAGTAAAACTCAATTAATTCACGAAGAATACAAGATGTAATCTGTCAAGTACCATGTGAGTTGCCATGACAATGAGCTGCGGTAACTAATGTTACATAATTTGTTGACCTGAGAAATAGAAGAATACACACAAGATAAGATAACAAAGTATGGGCAATTGTACTAAAGTAGTATTCTTCCTCGTTGCAAACTTGCAACTATAAAACTTGTCTCGATAGAAAATAGTAGAACAATGATGCCAGTAACATATTTTTCATGATTCAGTTCAACCTTTAATCCAATACTCTGAATCTTGTAAATCATTTACATGGTTTTTTTAAAGTCTGGAGGGTGCAAGAAAGGATAAAAAGGCAAAATTACAGTTTTCTTGTGCACAACATGTATGTAACATGTTTCTTACTGTTGGTATTTTTAAGCTGCATCAAGAATGTCTGGTCTTATTCTATGTTGTGTAGAGAATAATACCCATGCATGGTGTTGAGACGTACACAGAAGAAATTCGGAAAGATGCGCATAAGCAAATCACAACTTACTTGTTGGAGCAATTTTCCATCAAGTATTCAAAGTAGCCATCCCAGAAGCTGCAAAAGAAACGAAGTCATGCATCATATCATAAATGAACACTGAAATCATAACATGAAAATAAAACCAAACAAACAGAAGTAGGGAGATTGGATCTCCCATCTATTAGAAAACTTCTAAAATAGTGTGGTCCTGTGGAAAATCCTATCATATGCAATCAACAGTTCAAAAGTAATAACTGATACACCTTGAACTTACTCCGGGGACTATGATATGCACGAGCTAATTGAGTACTCGTGTTGCTGGCGATAGGCAATATTTTTTTAAAATTTCATGTATTTCACTTTTCAGAATTGCCTTCTTGTTTACCTAAAAAGAAAACTGAACCTACAGTACCTCAACCTCAACTATATGCTATGTGTCAATCAATCCCCAAAGTTCTCTGAGTCACACACATCCTTAACTTATTTCAGCTCAGCATTGTAGTTCGTATAGTAGTACCATTACTTGTCACTAACAAAGCTGGATAACATGACAAGCTAACATGTTCTTCAAGCTCAATGTGGCAACACTGTAGAGATTAGAGAATGACATGCAAATGGATTGCAAATTTGGACATTAAGCTCAACTTCAAAACTAAGCATGACATACCGAAGCTCCTCCCATACTGACAGAGATAATAGATGACGCTGAACGTTGTCTTGAACGTTGTTTGGGTCCTTCCTGTACATTTCAGCAGAAACTTCAAGAGCGTCTCTAATGGTTGGCATGTCATTGCGGGAGTAGGCACGAGTTATAGCCGTCTTAAGCTGCATGCAGAGAGAACAATGAGATTGTTCCAAAAATCAACACAACATAAAGGAAAATAAAATAAGCATATTTGCTCTGGAAGTATACAAAACATGTAAGTTTCATAAGCTTAGTGTAACCTCCATAGCAGTGAAGGGATAATTAACTGGATATGATTTGTGTTGAAACTTGGAAAACAGCAACACAAATATGATAAAGAAAATCAGAAAGAAAATATGGCATTATGATGAAATACTTTGCATTGGGCAGCAATTATAAATAACTAGGATATGGTGTTATAAAGGCAGTAACCACAAACCACCTGATACACAAGTAAAATTTTCCATAGTAATGGAAATAAACCTGACAAGTTATGACAACTAGTTTGCCAGTTTACCTACATACCAACCATCACAATGGCACCACCTCCTGCCAGCTACTATACAACATGGCAATCAATGACTTGGACAGGTATCACAGGTTGTAAGAAAAAAACCAGTATTTATAGCATGCAGAGTATGGGGCTGTGTAATAGGAAATTAGACTCACCAGTTCTTTTACAGCAATAAACTGCTCATCAGTCAAGCGGCATTGCCAACCCTAAAAGGTAGAAAAGTTAGATATAAAGTGGATCAGAAAGTGGCGAGTTATACATTCACTGGCTGTAAGATCCAGATTACCGAATGAATGTGCTCTCTGATGCATTCAACAAAACCACTCCCCCCAATACCTTCTGCATCAGACTCAATCAAAGCTGCAAAAGGAAACAGAAATTATGTTGGGAGGATATGAGAGCCAGAGATAAATAAATTACACAATGTTATGGTTTGAACTGAAACTAAAGATACCAAGAATGGTGCCATATTCAAATGATGAAAGGGGATCCTCAGTTGCCCCAAGTCTCAGAAGACGAAGCCACAGTCCCTGAAGATAAAAATGCAAATATTTTAGAGATGGCATGCTTATAATGGGCATATATATACAGCGAGCATCTGTATTTTGTACACATCGACCAATCCACTATAATGGTAATTATCTTGGGCCAAGGAACGGAAAATCAGAATAACATTTTCTATTTAAGAGAGGAGTTTGCAGGAGCCTATATAAAAGTTTAGGCAAGAAATGAAACCACCTGAAAATCACTGTTTTAAATCACAGGGTATAATGGCTCTATCACAGTTTTGGGCCTCAGATGCTAACCAAATTCATACTATTACTGTATTACAATTATGACCACTATAACCGTAAAGGCAGTCCACTGTAACATTTGTGCTCACATCTCTTGTTACTCTGGGCTGGGCCATGATTGGGCTTTTGGCTCAACAAGGGTTAAAACGGTAGAAGATTCTTAAATCCAAACCGAATGTTCAAAACGATTAACTCAAACCTCTTAAGGGCCTGTTTGGAACAGGGGGATTGCTCTATGAATTTTTAGGATATAGTTCAAAGTCCTAAGGATTTGGATCCAAATCCCCCCTTTCCAAACAGGCTCTTGAAACCTATAAAGAATTCATCAGTATCATTTCCCCCATTACTAACTTCAAAACTGATAAATTAATGCCATGCAATATAAATTCGCATTTTCAAGTAAGTGTTGCAACTTGCAAATCCAACTTTGGGTATGGTCCTCTTCATTATTTTATTGTTTCGTGTTAGTTTTCACAGTATTTTAGTTGATAATTGATACTCCCTTCGTTCTTTTTTACTTGATGTTTTTTTTACTTTTACAATCTCTAAGATGCGAGTGTGACCATTACTTTTATACCTTTACATCTAGATATACTAATAAAATTATAATATTATGAAAGTATTTTTTACAATAAATTTAATGATATATTTTTATATACTCAATCTAGATAGTTTTAAACTTATTGGCGGAAAGTTTGACAACACGGATTCTAGGACGTCAAGTAAAAGAGAATGGAGGGAATAGTAAGTAACTAAGTACGTAAAATCTGTTTTTTTTAATAAAACATTGACATTCGTTTTCACCATAGTTTCGATAATCCATGATACCTTTTTTTTCTGGGCAATATGACAGCACCATAATAATCGTGATTTACAACATTGTAAAAAATACATGAAACTCAATGTGTAAAAAATACATGAAACTCAAGGGGTTAGAGCAGTTGAGATAAATCAGACAATTACCTGGAGCTTTACTTTTATATCTAGAACCATCCTTTCTCTCTCAGCCTGTAGATCAAAACAAAGAAAATTAAAAAAGAAAAGAAAGTTACTCTGTCATGCATGTAGAGTATGTAACTATGTATGACTTACCGCCCTCTCTCTGGGACTTAGACTTTGACCTCCATTAATTCGGACAGAGATAGAGCTGGAAATGCATGCCATTTGACATTGTGGTTATAGTCATTGGAAAAAAATAACAGCGAAAAACCTTACAGGCATGTCCTCTTACCTTGGTACTTGCTTACTAGCCCCACTAGCTAATGCTAGAATTGACTTGCGTTTTTCTTCTTGTTCTTCTGTTCTTGCATTTGCTGGAAACCTTTTATAGCAGTGCCTATTGCCTGGTTCTGCAGATAAGTATATGGCTAATTATCTTTCCAAAACACCAAAAGTGCAGTATTATATCAGGCCCCACTCCCCACGCATAATGAGTCAAACATTGTTACGTGTGCGGTTACTGCAGCGGTACTATTCACCATGGTACTATAGCGGTGCTGTTCACCGCGGGTACTATAGCACCACTTGTATTAAGCATGGTTTGTTATTTAGGAATCTATCTATTAGACATGGTTTGTTATTTAGGAATCTATCTATTAGGTACTTGGTATTATCTATTAGTTAGATAAGTTATTATTAGATTACATTGTTATAGATAAGTTTCTTTATAGATTATTTCTTAGGAGTCAAGTCGGGTCGTCGTTATAAAAGGGATAGCATGTATCTATTATGAATCAAGAAAAGATGAATAAACAAGTCCCTAATCTCTAAAATCTAGTCGTGGTCGTTCCCTTGACCAGTTATTCTAGATCTATGCCTCCCACAAACGGTGCCCTCCTTCACCTAGCGCCTCGTCTCCGTCTGATCTCTCTTCGACGGATGATTACCCCTTTGTTGTACTAGTTCACAACAAACATGAACCTCAACATGGAGCAGGTTAGAAAATACAATAGTTACATGGTTCCTTCAGTTAATAAAAAAATATAAAAGCTCAAGTATCAATGGTTTCCCTGCAGAACTGTAATACCACTAATTTGCAAAGGAGTAATAGTGCAGTGTAGGGCTGCCATTGGACCAAAAAGCCCCTAGTGCCATAGCCAGTCACAAACGTAAAGGGAAGGACATAAATGGCGGTGCACAAAGAGAGCATTGACCAGAGGTAGCCGTGGGCATCCCCGCCTTTTTATGCTTCGCCACCGTCCCAAGAGGTGGCAAGCTGCATGCTTGCCATGGTCGCCACCTCTCCCCGAACGGTGAAAGCTACGCAAGCCAACTACTCTCCTCTCTGCCTCAGTGAGGCGCATCAAGCCAAAAGACGACCACACCACACGTAGCAATGAGGAAGAGAGCAAGCAAGAGCCCGAAGGAGGAGGCTCGAGGAGAGGAGCTCGGAAGGTTGGGCGTGAGGGCGGCGCCGACGCCATCCGGGACGCCGACATCCACGGTCACGAACCCTCGCCAAGCCGACTCTTGAGTACGTTCATCATCCTCCACCACCCCATAGCACACCCATAGCATGCAAAGGTAGAGCAAATCAAAGCTAGAAGTAGGTAGTAGAGGGAGATCGCCACGATAGGGTGGCCGAATCACAGAAGCCGTGGCCGGCGAGCTCAAGCCGGACCGGAGAGCCGAGGAGGCGTGGGCGCGGCGGAGCCGAGGATGGCGGCCACCGTGGCCGCCGATCGGGCGGCGGCGCCAGCCCGTCAGGCGCGCAGGAGGAGGCGGATCCGGTCTGGTGACCGGATCCGAGGCGAGGAAGTGGGGGGGCGGGAGGCCGGCATGAACCGGAGTGGTGCCGAAGCTTCGCCACACCGTCAGCGCCACCGGAGAAGCGCCTGCGGTCGCGCATGGAAGAGAGAGAGAGAGGGTAGGAGAGAGAGGAAGGGCGTGGGAGAGCCGTGACCTTGCAGACCCGCCAAGATCTTGCAGCTTATCAGGCGGAGTAAATGAGGAGGAGGCCGTTCACGTAGAAAAAAGAAGGGATAAGGAGAGAGGGCGGTAAGAAAAGAGAAAGAAGAGGAGAAAAGAAAAAAAAGAAGAAAAGAAAAGAAAAGAGAAAGAAAAGAAAGAGAGAAAAATAAAATAAAAAAACGGATTGGTACTGCGCTGACGGTCCTTAATCCGGGTATTTTTGCCCGAGTCGTCAGCGTAGAATCGTCGTTGTCCGCTTAAGTCCTGGTTTTTTTATTCGATGCATTGAGTCGGGATGACGTTTGTACAGCTGAAGGTCCCGAGTCGACGTCGTTCGCGACGCCGCTTCGCTCCATTTGGTTAACCGAGCAAGTGCATGGTAAATGGTAAATTCGTAATGTGGTTTCTGTTAGATGAATGATGGTGCATTGCTTATCATGTTATGGTAAGTTAATTATTTTTGGATGCATGATGAGAAATGATGAACGATGAATGTTGCGGCATGACATGTTGATATGCATAAATGGAGAAACTGCATTGCATGCATGTCATGAAAAGAGAGTGTTGGTCCGCTTTATGTGGACACTCCACGGGAGTGGAGAATGAGGTCCCCGTATGAAAATTACGGGCTATTGTGGTCCCCGTATGAAAAAGGACGGGCTTGAGATCCCCGCATGGAAACATGGCGGGCCTGGGTGAGCATCGACGGGTGCTCACTCTGCTATCCAGATAGACTAAAGAGAAAAGAAAAAGTGCATGTGCATATGCATCATGATTGGTTGATGAGAAATTGAGATTATATGGAGATGAGTGGTGATTGAAACTGTGATGGTGCTAGACTAATTCATAAACCTGTTATTTTCTGTTTTGCTTTGTGCTTGCTGAGTCTGTGGACTCACCCTTGCTTTATTGTTTTAGGTGATCGTTGAGGTCGGCATACTCGGACGGGAGTAGCACATGAATAACCTTCACAAATCAGCAGCACTCCTTGTACCACCTTTTGTCAGTGTATGCTAGTCACTACTAGGCTGCTAGAGTAGGGGCTAAAAGAACTATGTTATTTCTATTCGCTACTACCTAAATATGTTTAATATGGATCTTCTGGTAATTGGAGGTAAGAATTTGCATTAGTGGTAGCATTCCGGGCCCAGAGGAGGGGCGGGGTGTTACAAGAACTTAAGTTGTCTACAAAACAATTCCTACATGATAATGTATTAGATCCAATAAAACAATGCACAATCATCTGCATAATTCTAGATAGGTTCATTCTTCAGGTGATATGATGGTAACATTACCCCAATTGACAAGGAACATGGAGTAATGGAGGTAAAATTATGCTTCATGTGCATTTATGATGTACTATGGTTCATGACATTTTATACGAATGTTAATATTTTTTTTATAATCTGGTAATGTTGATATATAGCTTGAACCAAGGTACCAAAACCGAACAGAAGAAATCCTTACCGACAATGTGAATGATTCTCGTACCGACACGAAAACCGGTAAAAATCCGGTCACAATTTGAAAATCAAAACTTGAATTTTGAGATGCTTTGAAACCGGTAACCGAAAAAACCAGCCGGTAACCGGAAAACCGGAAAAAAAACCGACTAAAATTCGAAAATCAAATATTGATACCAGCCGGTTTTTTCGGTTACCGGTCTCCACCGGTAAAAACGGTAACCGCCGGGATTTTGAACCCTGGCTTGAACTGTTAGAAACACAGAGAATAAATGTAACAATAAAAAAAATGGAGGGAATAAGTGTTGAAAAAAAGTTGCACACAATAAATACCTGAACCTCCAGTCTCAGAATCAGCTATTGTTATGATCTCAGGATCAGGAACTTGAGAAGGAAAGATGGCCAGAGGGTTTTGTCCTCTCCCAGTTGCATCCTGCAACTTATCAAGAAGGTTATTGCCATTTTCTTCTCCATTGTTGCATCTTTCGAGATAATCCAAGAACCCCTGAGTCTCTAAAAACTGCATAATCTGCCAAACAAACATGAAATTTAGCAGTTTGTTAAAGATATG
This sequence comes from Bonia amplexicaulis, assembly GCA_036346245.1. Lineage (NCBI taxonomy): Eukaryota > Viridiplantae > Streptophyta > Magnoliopsida > Poales > Poaceae > Bonia > Bonia amplexicaulis. The sequence continues at coordinate 134,141 of JAYGGG010000053.1, read as the reverse complement.
GTCACAAAGACTGTACAAAAATAATGTTAAAATCCAGAAGCATAATATAAGGTTAGGGTACTCTTTAGTTAACTATGTGTAGGCATAAGCCTTACCGAGGAAATAATAAAAATAAAGTATGATAAACAACAAAACTAATTTATAAATTAGGAGAGCTGTCACAGCATGAAACAAGTAGGATATTATGAGCAACAAATATTACTCAGGTAGCATCAGCAAAAAGCAGAATCCATTGAGTTCTGTCAGCAGGATCAACAAGTGTAACTGTGCAAGCAATTCTCATCCATCAAAGCACTCGGTAACTAATGTATCACTCGGTAGCAAATGTATCAGATGAAATCTAAGAAAATTCTAAATTTCAGAATTCAGATGATAAGAGCTTCCGGCCTATTACTTTGTATATGTGTGTGTATGTGCGCACGCGTTAACCCCAAATATGCAGATAGCAGACTCATGAAAAATGTAGAACAGAGAAGGAACCGAACTTCAAGACTCAAGTACAACTCACAACTCAAGAGATCCTTAGTTGCTTCTGTTAGAAGTATATGTGTATACTATATAGTCCTTTGTATATGGGGTTTTCCGCTATTTTAGCGCATACCTTGTACCAAGGTTAAGGCGGTAAGGCGAGGTAAGGCGACCCACCCCCCTCACACCTTTTAAGCGATAAGGAGGCGTGGTGACGCCTTACACATATCATAAGGCGGAGAAAACGGAGTTTAGGAGGGTTGAATCAGAAGAAATTTAAAGATTCATAGGACTTATAAGGATCTAATTGTAATTTTATAAGAGTTTAGAGGGTCGAATCAAGAAATTTAAAGATTTAAAGGACTTATAAGGATCTAATTGTAATTTCGTAAACATCCGATGACTAAATTATAAAATACCATACTCATTTAACCCTAACCCTACTATCGCCGCCTCATCACTCGGTCACCCACCGCCTACTCCCTCCTCCTCATTCCAGCGACGCCGCGCCTCCCCTCCTCCTCGCCAGCCGCCACCCTCCTCCTCACTCCCACCGCCTCCTCCTCCTCCCCTCATTCCCACCACCGCCACCCTACTCCTCACTCGGTACCGCCTCCCTGAGGCGGAGGCGCTCGACGGCCGGGAGGTAGGGAGCCGAGGCGGAGGCCGGCATACCGAGATGGAGGCCGGCCGTGGCCGCTCGAGGACGGTGGCGCGACGGAGATGGACCGATGGGCGGCGGCGGGCGCTAGGGTTCCGCTTATGCGACACCGCGTGTTCCCACCGCCTCATCCCGATTCCTCTCTTTATCCTTGCCTTTTTCGGTCTTGGGCGTCCGCCCGTCGCCTCGCATTTCTTCGCCTCACCGACGCTTAAGCGACGCCTTCAAGCTGAGGCGGACGCCTTATGAAGCAGGCAAGGCGAGGCCGACGCCTTGCCGCCCTCCACCGCTTGTCACTTAAGCGCCGCTTAGGCGACGCTTAATATCCATGCCTTGTACATGCTTATTATGGCCATTTTGGCCCATGGAATTGATATGAGTTCATTCTAAAACATGGTATCGAGCATGGTTCTCCTAACCCTAACCGCCATTGTCCTCAAAGCTGCCGCCTCCTCCTCCTCCTCCCGCTTCCTCCCCGCCACCACATCGCTGAATCCCATATCGCCTTTGCCCACCCATATTCAGCCACCAGCCTCACTCCGCCCGGATCCAATCACCGCCAGCCTCACCCCGCCACCAACCTCGCCCCTCTCGGATCCAGCCATCTCCACGCCGCCTCGAGTGCCACCACGAACCCCACAGGTCGAGCTTGATCCGGACGAAGATGACGGCGAGACGCCGCCTACTACTCGCCGCCGCCTACTACCCTAAGCTCTGTCCGCCTTGCCCTGAGCTCTGCTCATGAGCACCGAGCTAATGCCCGTCGCTAGCTCCTCCGTCTCCATCCCACTCCCCAATGTCGTGTTCAATGGGACAAACTTCTGGGAGTGGTCTATGCACCTGCGGATTTGCCTCAATAGTCAGTGCCTCTGGGATCACCTCACTGGCGAGCGGCATTGTTCGCCTCTCTCTGCTCCGCCAGTCGGGCCGCTTGCCTAGGCTGATCTTGATGTCATTGCTACATTTGGGGATGTTGTGGAGGTGTACCAATCTGACCTTCATGCCTATGAGAGGTGGCAAGGTGATGAAGCTTGTGCCATCGTCATCCTGATTGGGAGCATGACCGTCGACATCTCTATGGACTTTGCTGAGCTCTTGTCGTCCTAGTTGATGTGGGAGTGTGTCCAAGCACTGTACCAGCCAAGCAGTGATGCCCTCTACCTCTCTGTGGTACACCAGGCGCACTCTCTCGAGTAGCTTGACGCCATTGTTGACGACTTCTATCAGCAGATCACTGGAGTGCGGCGCTAGCTTGACTCTTTGGGACCAGATGTCTGTCGGACTTATCCTTGCTGTGTGCAGACCTAGGCTCACTAGGAGACTCACCATCTCTACGACTTCTTGACGCGTTTTCGACCTGAGTTTGAGCCGATTCATGCTCACCTTCTGGCCCACTCACCACGCCCTCTCTAGTAGAGGCACTCACTTTTGTTCGTTCCGAGGAGACTCGTCTTTGTGGCATGACTTAGCAGTCGTCTTCTATCATCCTAGCCTCTCATACACCCACTGCTCCTACAGCTCCTATGGCAATAGCGTCTACTACTGCTCCTCCAGCACCGATGGGAGCACCAGTGACTGCTACAAGTGCCTCTACTAGCGGCCTTCATTGCACCTGGTGTCAGCGTGTTGGCCACACCTACCAGACATGCTACTTCAGGAGGCGAGGCCAGGGCCACAGAGGTGATCGCCCTCAGTGTGGCTCTACTCAGTCAGGAGGTGTTACTGCTCCTCGCCAGCCAAACACCGCTTAGCAGCTGGTCTCCCTGCTTCAGCGTCTGGTCGTCATCCCTACCTCAAGCTCTTCAGGTGCTGCCAGTCTTGCCACTCAGCCTCCAGCCATTCAGTCACCTACTTCAGGTATATCATGTCCTTGGATTATGGACTCTAATGCTTCCTTCCACATGACACCAGGTTCCACTCACCTCACCTCTGAGTCCTTCCGTTCTACCTGTTCTCATTCTGACTATAGATGGTACTTCTCTTCATGTCACTAGTTGAGGCACTCTTTCCACTCCTAATTTCCATGTTTCTGAGTTTCTCATGTTCCTAGGCTTACTATGCAGCTTATGTCTGCGGGTCAGATTACTGATCATGATTCTCGTATCATTCTTGAGCCTGACTTGTGCTGAGTTCAGGACCGCCGCACAGGGACTTTGGTTGGTACTGGCCCGCACCGCCTTGATTCTCAGCGTCTCTAGGAACTCAACTGGCTACGCCTTCCTTCCACTTCTGCTGCCTCCATCAGCCAGTCGACCACTACTGCCACTGCCGTGACCACTTCCATCAGTTTTGCTCAGTGGCATTATTGCTTAGGTCACCTATGTGGGTTGCATCTTTCTTCTTTAGTTGGTAGTGGTGTTCTTGGTTCTATTCCCAATGATACTTTTTTACCTTGTATTGGTTGCAAGCTTGGCAAGCAGCTGCAGCTCCTTTATGATTCTAGTGACCGCTTCCGCTCGTCCTTTTGATTTGATTCACTCTAATGTATAGGATCCGGCTCTCTTCGTTTCAAAAGAGGGTCATCGATACTATGTGATCTTCATTGATGACTACTTTCGCCATACTTGGATGTATTTCATGTCTTCTCGTAGCCAGGTCATTTCTTATATCAGCCTTTTGCTACTATGGTTCGTACTCGGTTTGATTCAGCCATTCGTGTCTTGCGTGTTGATTCTGTTGGTGAGTACCTATCTACTGCTTTTCATCAGTTTCTTTCCATGCATGGCACTCTTCCTCGGTACTCCTGTCCTGGTGCTCACGCTCAGAACGATGTTTCTGAGCGCAAGCATTGTCACCTTGAGACTGCTCTGCGCTCTGATGATGACCTCTTTTGTTTCACCTCACTTCTGGGCTAAGGTTGTTTCTACTGTCGCCTACCTTGCCAACCTACAGCTCTCCACTGCTCTTCAGGGCTTTACTCCTGTTGAGCATCTCTACTGTATGTCTCCTCAGTATAGTCACCTTCGTGCTTTTGGCTACGTCTGCTTTGTTCTTCTTCCACCCCGTGAGCACACGAAGTTGACTACTCAGTCAGTTGAGTGTATTTTCCTTGGCTATAGTGCTGAGCACAAGGGTTACCGCTGCTATGACCCTGTTGCTCGTCGGATGCGCATTTCGCACGATGTCACCATCGATGAGTCTCGACCTTACTATCCTCATGACACCACTTCCGGTCCGAACTCTCTTACTGAGTCAATCTTCTTTTTGACTTTTCCTGATCCTCAGCTCTCCACTCCGTTGGTTTCGCTTCCGTCTCCACCAACTCCACCGGTTTCACCTTTGGCTCCTTCCCCTCCAAGTCCTGTCGCTTCCCCACCAACATGAGTAGCAGCTCACTATGGCTAAGGAGATTACTGCTTTCGAGCATACTAGCACTTGGGACCTTGTTCCCCTTCCTGCTTGTGTTACTCCTATCATGTGCAAGTAAGTCTATAAGATCAAGACTCGTTCTGATGGCATTATTGAGCGCTACAAGGCGCATCTCGTTGCATATGGTTTTCAGCAAGAGTATAGGTGTGACTATAATAAGACCTTTGCCCATGTTGCTCATATAACCACTTCTCGCTCTCTTGTTGTCGTTGCCTCTATTTGACAATGGACTATCTCACAGCTTGATGTTAAGAATACATTTCTCAATGGCGAGCGATGAGAGGTCTACATGCACCAGCCTCATGGGTATATGTCCCCGACGATCAGGTTTGTCACCTCCGTCGTTTTCTCCATGGGTTCAAACAAGCCCCTCGTGCTTGGTTTGAGCGTTATACCTCTGTTGTCACTGTTGTCGGCTTCTCCGCCAGTGTTTACGACCCTGCTCTCTTTGTTCATACCTTCTCTCGCGGTCAGATGCTTCTTCTTCTATGTGGATGACATGCTCATCGCTAGAGATGACCCTCAGTACACTTTGTGAAGACACATCCCAGTGAGTAGTTCCAAATGTCTGATTTAGGTCCTCTTTGCTACTTCTTTGGGATTGAGGTCACTTCTACGCCTGATGGCTACTACCTCTCCTAGCAGAAGTACATCCAAGATCTTCTTGATTGCACTTGCCCCACTGATCAGCGCATGATGGACACTCCTATGGAGCTTCACCTTCAACTTCGCCCTACTGACGGTACCTCTCGAGGATCCCACTCGCTATCATCACCTTGTTGGGAGCTTGGTTTACCTTGGTGTCACTTGTCCTGACATCTCTTATGATGTTCACATTCCAAGTCAGTTTGTTCCTACTACCTAGCTCCACTACAGTCACATCCTTTGTATTCTGTGATATCTTTGTGTGACCATCACTCGACGCCTTTTCTTCACTCGCTCTAGTTCCTTACAGCTTCAAGCGTATTCTGATGTGACCTAGGCTAGTAATTCTTCTAATAGTTGGTCTCTCTACTTTTTGTGTCTTCCTTGGTTCTTCCTTGATTGCCTAGAAAACTAAGAAGCAGACTGCAATTTCCCGTTTGAGTGCTAAGGCTGAGGGCTTTGGCATCTATGATAGCTAAGATTACCTGGCTACAGTGGCTCCTTGAGGACTTTGGTGTTTTGATTTCTGTACCGACTACATTACTGTCAGACAATACTAGTACGATCAGCATTGCTCGAGATCCGGTGAAGCATGAGCTTACCAAGCACATTAGGGTTGATGCTTCCTATATGTGGTCACACGTGCAACAACAGGTTATCACTCTTCATTATTGTGCCTTCAAAACTTCAGCTAGCTGACTTCTTCACGAAGGCGTAAAGTAGAGCCCAACATAGCTTCTATCTCTCCAAACTAGGTATTGTTGAACCACCATGAGTTTAAGGTCAAAGCGGTGGAAGCCGCTATGTACTCGGCCTCACACCGGATGTGGCCCACCGCCGCTTGACCGATCGCCGCCTAACGAGGCACTTGCCGAGGAAGAAGAGAATCCCGCTTGTGCTCTTCTGCCGGTGTCGATGTCGCCGCGGTCGCCGCCGCTGTCATTCGGCGATGAGCGCCGCCCCAGACACCTCGTAGTGCAAGCCGAGCCTGAGGTGCCGCGTAGCGGAGGATCCTCTTCACGTGAACCGATCGACGAGCCGACGGCGAACGCCAAACTGGACGAGTGTGGACGAGGTAGCGAAGGTCGCCCACGATGCGCCGCAGATCGCCTCAAGGCCCACCTCCTCCGCCGACCTTTCCTCACATGTATCCCTGTAGTGAAGGAGAGAGCCCAAGTCGCCATCCGAAGGCGGTCTTCATCTCCGCCTTGAACGCCTCGATCTCGCCTCCTCGGAGCCGGTGATCACCAAAGTCGTCGACGAGACGCCTACCAGCCAGGCGCGTTGCCGCCGGTGCCCCGCCGAGACCGCAGCCTGTCAAGCGCTCTGCTGGAACCCCATTTCTTGAGGTGGAGTCCAGCCTTAGCTGCCTGTGCTCGTGGTGCTCGCCGCAGCCATGAGGGCCTTGCAGCGGAGAACCTGCCTCCTTGCCGGGATGACGAATCCCGCGGCTGACTGACGAGGCCTCTCCTTCAAGTCGCCGGTTGAAGGCGACTTGACGTCCATGTGATGGACGCGCCAATCCTCTGGCCGCAGTGCGAGAGAAGACGAACGGACTCCATGCGCGCTGACGGGTGCGGCGCCATCAAGTCGACCCTCTCCGCCGCATGAAGCCTCGTGCCACCAAGCGAGCCTTGTGCACGATGGCGCTTGATCCCGCTGAACACCCACTTATGGGGGTTAGAACGCGAGGAGCCAAGACCCGCAGCTGGAGACCGCCGGCTGCAAGTATATGTACATAGTCCTCTATATAAAGGGTTTTCTGCAAGTTTTGCTTATGCCTTGTACATGTTTATTATGGCCCTTTTGGCCCATGTAATTGATATGAGTTCATTCCAAAACAACTTCCACAAGTTAATGAACCATAATACAGCTTGAACAACACCTCCATGTTCTCAGGATGATGCACTGTACACAGCACGTGCAGTAAGTAAACAGCAAGTAGCTTAGCTGCGATATAGCTCTATTTATCTTAAGGCCAATTTATGGTATGTATAAGACTAGGGATTACACTGGATCGCAACCTTATATGTGATTTATACAAATTTTCAGAAACAAATAATTCACGGTTATTATCTAATATATAAACATCTGCTGAAAATAGCAGATCAAAATTTGGATAGTTCATCAGGAAAAGACATTTCTTTTGGTCCCTCAACCTTGGGATCAGGTTTGTTTCATGGCCTAAGTTTTACAGGGCATTATTTTGGTTCCTGAACTTCGGAGGTAAGTCCAAATCAGACCTTCCGAGCACTGGCAAATGAAACGAACAGGCACTTAAATACTTAATAGATTTGCAATTCTTTTAACAGAAGGGGAAAATTTGTACCCGCCTCCAAAGTTGAGACTTGAGAGACACAAATAGTGCCACTAAAAGTTTAGAGTTCAAAACAGACACAATGTTAAAGTTGAGGAACCAAAAGATACTTTCCCAGGTTCACCTCTTCTTTTCATTCATTCCTCAAATATATAAAAATGACCAATGATGACATCATGACAACATCACATTCAGATATGGGTAAAAAATGAATAGACACCACAAAGAAAGAAAAAAGGTATAACAGCAATAGTAAGCATACCATCGACATGGACTCAACAGGCTGATTAGTTGCTCGAGAACGCTTTTTAAGAAATGCTTGAGAATTGAAACCACTTGGTGAAGCATTATCCTGACAAACAAAACCTCTCGAGTTACCAGAAAAGAACATTGTAGACAAATAGCTCTCAGAAAATTTATTAGACATGATGGCTTACAATGAAGTTACGGTAACCACTCATTATCTGTGCAAAGAATCTCAAGAATATCAGCCTGCATAAAAACAGAACATCGACTAATAAAACTGTTCCCATGATACATCACCCAATGGAGAACAAATAGTCTTAAAACATAGATCATGATTTCAGGACTATGTTTCTGCACGATAGTCGTATGAAGACACAAAATAGTCTTTGGTGTCAGTTCACAATCAAACCATGCATCATTAAGAATTGTAAGCTCCCTATCTGATTAGTGTTGAACCTGTTTTCTTTTGCTCTCAGTTCCTAAAGATTTTACCATGCTCTGTGGTTGTGAAGTTGTGCTGCTTGTGCCAGAATAGTCTATACGCATTGATTCTGATCTCATGTGTATATATATGCTTGTGCAGACACTAGAATCAAACTACAACTTATCTATCTGTATTCTTGCCTAAGGTACTAGGCCTACCTTCAGTAGAATGCTAGAATGGCACTAGCCTACTAGCCCTACCTTCAGTAGAATGCTTGCGTGAACACCATATTAATTTGCATTTGTGCACAGCTACAAATTAAACATAGAAAAGTGGGACAGAATTACCTAAGCTGAAAATCATGCTCCTGCCCCCATGATTTTGTGCCAGTCATTAAAGAATGGTCACCCATACTGCCAAGATTGATTTTCATGTAATCAATACCCATTACATTGGGTTGTAGTAGTTTTAATATCTCACCACGCAAGAAACTATGTTCAGTTTCTGGTATTGGAGGAATTTCCTCTGAGATTGTTATCCGATTGTATTCGAGATCTACCACCACTACCTGCAATCACATGCATTACCATCACATCATTGTGGTGCATCACTGTGGTACAGTTTGAGAAAGTAAGAGAGCTAACAAGGAAACAGAAAGTTTGCATTGGTTAGCAAACAAACAAACAAAAAACTTGGAGGAACAGTGCAACATTGTGGTCAGAAAATGTATTCAATATAAGCAATACAAGAGGTTTTATATGCAAGCACGTGGTATACAGAGAAAGCAGCGCAAATCAACTTCTCTTGTTAAGGTTACTTTGATATGCTTACATGTTCAGTTACAAATCAGCTCATTGTTTTCATGGAAATTATCCACACATCTACAAGTAATGTGCTCTCAAGCTGCAAAGCTTACAAATTCTTGAAATACGTTGAAACAAATATCTTTACTCTAGGAAAATCTTAAGATATCTTACACAATGCACACACCCTTGCCTTTGGCCCTGTTCTTTTTCAGCTTTTGACTTCTGCTTTTAACTTTTCTACAGTAACTAGCTTTTAAACGGAGTGTCTTTTTAAGATGAATTCTACTAGTTAATTGTAGTACATACTGTACCGACTTCATTTATATCGGCAAAAACCGCACGTGAGTTTCTGTTATTCTGTAATCTCTCGCACGAATAGCCCAAAAGCTACAAGCCGTAGCTAAAACCCATAAGCCTTAGTCAAAAAGAACAGACCCTTTAGTTCATGGTAAAAAGCATAAAAATACATGGACTGTGTTATGACTTGTGAATCCAATAAAATCAAGATGTGGCATTCAAACATTGGTTGTGAAAGGAACACGATTCAGTCAGCAAGGATACCAGGTGGAGAAAACAACCTTTAAAAAGGCCTATTTCACAACAATAAATGAAAAGCAGTATAATTCCAAAAGAGCAGAGGCAAACAAAGACAGAAAGTTTGGCTAATGGAAACTTCATCTTAGTGTTACAACTTACACCATCCATTGTCACCGTAGATGTGTCCACACCTGAATGAAGTCCCATCATGTAGGGAGTCGGAGCATCAATGTAGTCAACCCCACTTGAGAAAATTATTGGAATATAGACATGCTGCAGCACAACAAATAAGTTGGAAGTAATTCAATGCATGAGCAGGTAATGTAACAATAACGATAATTCCTGGAAACAAATATGAATGAACTCCTCAATTGCAAACAATTGTTTTCCAACATATTTGTGAAGCCCGCTGAACAACTTGGGAGCAAAAATGCACACAGTTGAATGAAACCTACCTGCCACCTAATTGGGTATATTAAATGGCATATGGCTTCTGAAACTAGAGTCAATAGTGTATACCTGCAATATGAACAAAAGAGAAGTTCATCAATGATAATTTCAGCATGAATGTGAGGCATGCATCAAACACTTTCATATCAAGTTATTGTTTCCAAAGTAACAATTCCTTCACTCATAAAACTAATGATATACATAGATAAGGATGAGCTGGTAGGAAGAAAAAATATGGTCAAAAGTTGCAAAGTGAAACTCAACGAACTTATTTGATCGTAGCAATATCCTTCTTTCAAGCAGAACAGCAGTAAAGAGCTGTATTAGTTTATCAACATCCAGACACTGCACCAATGGCTGGAAGGATATCTGCAGTCACAATAAGCTTAATATAACTACTAGGATGTGAGCAAAATGGATGCATCTAGTCTAAGAGAGGAATGGTACTAGAAATATGGTTGAAGAATAAAATGGAAAAGGGAGTCATACATCAGCGTGAGGAAGCCATTCTTTTGGAGGAGCCTCCACGAAAAGAAGGCAATTCTCAATGGCAAATAAGACACGATCCTTTCCCGGTGTTGGTAATGGAACATTTGACACCACATGGGATATTATGTCCCACAAAGGCTTGCTGAAATCAGAACCCATAAAAAATTAGGCCATAAGAAGATTGAAACCAGAGTATATAAACTTATAAAGTGCATGAATAATAAAGTTTACCTACACCCAGCAGGAGAAAAACAAAGGACAAATATTTCTTCTAAGGCATCACGAAGGACTTGGAAACTAGGAGAATGGGACACAAGGCAGATGCATTTATCAGCAAAAGAATTCGCTGGAATTTGGTAGGCTTCAATAATATCTTCACAAATTGGATCCCGAAATGCAATACAACTGACATAAATTTTTGAACCATCTCCCTCTACAATAAATGACAACTAAGTTAAAAGAGCGATCTGTATACAGTAAGCAATAAAGTTTTAACTAGAAGGGTTAAACAATATGTCCAAAATTTTGGGAAATATGGAATATCAGCTTTCGATGGGAACAATGAATCTGAATGACTGTTGCATGTACCTGTCAAAACTATGGGGTAACTCCGTGGATAGGTTGAGACATCATTAGCGTCCAACCCAGACGAGTATATTCTTACTCCCGCTGGCAAAACACACTGCAGTTATCACCAGCCAATGATAGATGGGTTCAGATTCGCAAATAAAACAAAAGGATTAGATTCAAAGATAAAACAGAGAAAAGGTACCATGATTGTCACCCAGCAAATCAAAAGTATTATAACATGAATGCATTCACATTCCTTTTGTTTTTAATTATTTTGTCTTTTGTTTTGAGTCATCTGGCAAATATTTAAACTCGTTATTTTATGGGCTCCACAGCTCACTCCCTACAATTTCATCTAACTGTAAAAAATCCATGGTATTATCCACCATTGGTTGAAGACATCCAATGCTTAAAAATAGTTGCATAGCACACCCAACCCCTTCTTTCCCATACTATTTTCACTAACATACTGTTTTGACAATATATCACTTACAGCATCATTGCAGTTTGACGCTGCAAATTAATTTCAGTGAAAATTATATGTGCTGGTATAAAATGGTCATACAGCAGGGATATGAGTTGCACTTGCACATGCTACAAGAACATTCCCCTATACATCACATGATCACAATTACAGCAGTAGCATTGTAACAGTACCTTCCATGTTCAATCATCTCTAACCACACAGACATACTGAATGCAAATCCCCTGCTTCCACCAGTTCACACCGCCCTGCAGGGGCAGAGACACCCCAGGGGCAAGCCGGGGCACTTGCCCTAGAAGGCCAGCAGCAACAAGCTGACAAGGGACGCCCTCCCTAGCTACTTCAGCGTTTGCCATAGCCAACAGGAGTTTCAAACCTCCCATCGTGGCATTCAGAAAAGAGAGAAGAAGGCAATTGTCGAAGGAAAACAAAGCCTCTGTTGGGCAGCTAGATTAGCCTCTAGTAGCTACTTTAGAGCAGAGTATGGCCCCTGGCCTAGGAGCCCAATCCACTAAGCCCTAAATCAAAATCAATCCAACTTCAAACCCAATCGAATCAAGTCAACCGAATCAACAGAATACCTTAAGTGATTAGGCTGGCGCGCAATCGGTGGCATGGTGCAGTAGGCTAGCGGGTGGCAGTGCAAAAGCACAATCTCCAGCAGGGCAGCAAGTGTTCAGACAGCGGCACCAGGCAGCAGGCCGGCAATCCATGGCGTGGTCTATAATTTGCCCAACCTTTCATAAATTTCTGGCTCCTACGATTCAAAAAATAAATTTCTGGCTCCTTCAATTCATCAAACACGTGAGTCCGCAGCTGGCACAAACGATACTAAACCCACTGCACAAGAGCATCACGAGTTCACCTCTAACGATCCAAATCTTAAGAAATTAGCAACACGCCACCCCCAACCAAATGCTAACAGTACACGCACGTTTTGCAATAACCACCAATTCGGCCCCATTTCGCCGAGAATTCGAACCATAAGCGCCGGAAGCAGATCGATACAGGACCGATTGAGGCAGCGAGAAGGGAGGGGCAGGATCTGCGACTCACGGTGGGGAGCTGCGGGGGCGGGGGAGGGTACAGCGCGTGGTTGGAGGGCGGGAACTGGTCGAGGAAAGCGGGCATGTACATGTCGTCAGCGCCGTGGAAACCCTTGGCGCCGTCCAGCGCCCGGATCTCCGGGCCCAGCCCGCACACAACGAAGTACTCGAAGATCCGCGACGCCGACGCCATCTCCGCCGCCGCCACCGCCGGCTCCGGCGATCACCGGACAGCCCGCCTGCCTCCCGGAAAGGGTCCTCGGCGAGGCGGTTGGTCTATCCCTAGTCTCAAGTCTCAGCTCTGTGCGCGAACGGGAGGAGGAGGTGGTGGTTGCGGGAGGAGAGGAACGAGAACGACGAAGGCGACGAGGCTACGCGGGTCGGGTGTCTCCCGTTTGACCCGTTAAGAATTATTAGGGAGGTAAATTTAATTATTGATTTCTTTCTTGTTTTTGTTTGGCCATCTGAGGGCTGAGGCCCCCATTTTTTGAAAGAAAATTGCAAATATCCCTTAAAAGTGAGTTGAAGCTTGATTTACCCTCCTATAAGTATATTTATAGCATATGTTCTCCTACAAATACGTGTTTGTTTGAAATGCCCCTAGAACCCCTTCCCACTAACTAGGCTTTTTTTTATGTGGGCTATGTGGTATTGGTTCATGGAGTTTTAGTATGACCTAAGGTTAGGTTGCATAGTTCAGACTAGGATGGGTAAGCACACGAAGCATTCATATTTTTGTTTCTCTTTGAGATGAATCGAATCGAGAAGATGAAAGGCAATAGACGAGGGTTGGAACTAATTAGAGGGATGCGGGGGTGGATCTAATTAACCAAGCTGCACCTAGTCCATTGTCGAGGTGGCGCACGATGGAGTCCAGATCAACAAAAAAACAAGTGAGTCAATAGAAAGGGTGCTAGGGGGTATTTCAAACAATCATGCACTTATAAGGGGGCATGTGCCACAAAAACACTTCTATGGGGATAACTAAACTCCGACTGTTTTTTAGGGGTATTTGCAATTTTCACTTTTTGAAACAATTAGGAAGGAATGCATCCTATTTCTATAGAAAATTATCATATATGGTCCTTCTGAACAAAATAACAAGTTTCAATAAATCCAATGTAATGATTCAATCCATAGGAATTTGGATGTATTTTAACAAGTGGTTAGATCTCACAGAAAAGTTACTTGTCTTGTATGGACCTCTCTTCAAATTCATATGGAGTATTCAAACACAATTCTTAAACAATCCCTTTGTTTTTGTGTTCCCATACGATTGCACTAGCATTTCTACATAATTTATGTGTTTTTCATTTTCCTACGTTCCAAAAAATCGTTGAGCAACTATGACAGAAGTGGTTTGCTGGTCGGTGACAAGTGGGCCACCGTTTTTCAAATCCATGTAAGATGCAATGTCGCAGACACATATTGTCTGATGAGCCGAGCAGGAGCACGTGCATGCAACCTCTCTCGAAAAGAAAATAGTAGATTATGTTGATACGCACAAGACATACAAAAGTGTCCATACGCACCGATTTTAGCAAAACGGGCATTTACACCACAACCTTAATTATGCTGATAATGTTGATTCACCACAAACTTAATTACACCGATTTTAGCACTATTTGTTCACGTTGCACACATTATAACGTTTAATCTTTAAACCTAATTATGTTGATAGGTGTTGGCCATTATTTTGCTGGCATGGTAAAGGGAGATCTTGATGTTTTTGTTGACATGGCATGTGTTGAAGAGAGGTGGAATCCAACGGAGCTCACCGGTGATGAGACCTTGATAAGGATTCGGGTTTTATTGGGCTGGTCCAAATCAATCGAGCGGGGGTGATAGAGCAAAAGGGAGGTTGATGAATCAACCGCGTGGATGAATGGGACAGCTTGGGTCTAAAGGCATCCATAGTAAAGGTTACTCTTATGTAGTAGTCTCAGGTGAAAGATCAAGCTCCGTTTAAGTTGATTTTGGTGTTAATGACAAATATCATAATGTGATTTTAATGATAATATCATATACCATTATGTTGTTTTGGTGATAATAACAAATGCACATATGAGACTAATATGCTTGTTTGAGTGTTATTCTTGCTTAGTCTCATTTAGATAAAAAATGTGAAATCAAAAGAGGTATGCATTCGAAACCACTCTCTCATATATTAATGCATTCCTTAAATCCAAAATATAGATTAAACTCCACTAATTGTTCAAAATGAATATGTGCATATGTCTTCACTAAACACACTTGTATGCACACATTTAGGTGGAGCTCTCTATATGTTTTGGAGTTTCATGAGTCAATGATCCATGCTTTCTCAATATGCATATTGGGATCTTTACTTTGAAATACATTGTTGGGTATATATATAACTTGTGTAGTTCATATATACTCACGTGTAATCGGGTTGTCAACTAACTCCTCCATTATGTGTTAATGGTTGAATAGTTAAATCACAACCGAATAAGTAAGCTTTGTGCTTATCTTAGAGTATACAAATTGTATACTCGCAAACTAATTTTATATCTCATGATTTGTTGAGATTGTCATGAATTACCAAAAAGTGAAGATTGTTGAATCTTGTCTCTCCATTATGTGTTAATGGTGAAGTTTGGTAATTGATGACAATTGTTTTGTGGACTAACGGTTTCCATGAGTTGGATGAATAGGTTAGGTTCCACAAATTAAGATGACTTGGGATGACTTCATGTGTTGAAGGTCATCAAGTCAAGATGCGAGAAGAAGATAATTTCATGTGTTGAAAGCTATCAAGATTAAGATGGCGTCATGTGTTGAAAGGCCATCAAGAGAAGCATCATGAGTTGATGCATGGTGATCATGTGTTGATCGAGTAAAGACCATTATGTGTTGATGAAGTTGATGAAAAGATGAATCATGCGTTGATGCATATCAAGAAGATGACCCAAGGCAAAGGTATGGCTATCTGAGAGGCCATGTGGAGGTTTCCCCATGTTGGTGATGAGTAATTGATGGTGGTTTTAGTGAGTTTGAGTTTGTTTCGGGTATTCTAGTGTTGAGTACCTTTACTTGTGCTATTATCAATTATCTTGTTTCGTGCGGTGCTATGTGATGGTTTGCTTGTCTGTGTGACTGCAGGACTTCGGAGCTAGATCATAGTGAGGCGAGGAGGACCGGGACTAGGCACAGGAGGTGCTGAGGTCCGACGGTGGCGATGTCGAAGATGATCGAGACTTGTGAGTGATTGCGAGTCGGGAGGCGAGGAATCGGAGTTGGAGCTACTGGGTGACGGACGCGACGGCGCGACGACGGGAGAACCGCGATTAGGCTCGAGGAGGAGTCGAGGTCCATCGGTCAAAGGTGCGATTCACGGAAGCTTAGGAAAGTGCTTGAGGGCAAATTGGTAATTTGACTCAAGCATGGAGGTGGAGGCGATTTCCTCAAAAATCTGGTTTGACCCCTTACCTCATTTGTGTATGTGAGGTTTGAGTGGGTGGAGTATGACACTTCTTGTAATTCTCCTTGAGGGTGTGCTCTTGGTGTTAAAAGGAGTGTACTGTGTGTGTGTCTCCAGTGGCTTGACTCACTTGTGTGTAGCTCCTCTCTTGTCTTGTGTTTGTTCTTCATTCTCAGAGTAGTGTTCTTGAGAGATGGAGAGAGTTTGAGTAGTGATTCCATGTAATTTCTTTTCTTGTTCAAATGTATAGGCGTATGGAAACTCCTTTGTGATCTTTGTTTTGATTAGGAATGAAATCTCTGAAATTTTCTCTTGTCTTGGCACTGCTTGTTTAGCACTTCTAGGGTTTGAGCTAACTTTTGATTCCCTTTGTGAATTGGCATGAAATTTGGGTTGTAGAGTCCTGAGGCTATTGCTAACATACACTCAAAATCTCTTGGCCAAAAGATCAAAGATGTGGGAGTAATTTGATTTTTGGTGGAGTCCCTGTAAGTTTTTCAGTTTGGAGCTCAAATCTGAATTTCCTTGCTACTTTGTTTGATTATCTAGTTTCCTGAGATCTGAATGATATTTAGTTTGTGTTCTGAATCTTTTGAGCTAAGGAGTGCAGTAAGAACTTGAGCAATTAACTGTTTTTGGATTTTCTTCAGAGTTTACCGTACAAGCTTCTTTCGGTTCTGAATTTCCTGTAGCTGCAGTTTTCTATTTTCGGTTCTTGTTGTCTTCTCATTGATCTTGCGATCGAGTTTCATGACCGAATTTCATCCACTCTTTTCGGTTTCTATTGCTCTAATATCTTTGTTTCGGCAAAACTAAAAGCAGCGATTTAATGGTGAAAATTGATACCATCAACCTGATCTGCTTTTCTTTTATTTCAGTAGAACGATGTCTTCTTTGGTCATGGGTTTACGCATTACCTCTCTCAATCCAGCCAAGAATTTGTCTTTCAGTTTCCTCCCTTCTCAGCTGCAGATTTAATCCCTGTCTTCAGTCTGACTGTCTACCACCGAATGACTTACTAGTTTTGTCAGCAGGAAGATGATTCTGGTTTTTCTGTTTTGATTCTCGGTTGAAGATTGTCTCACTGCAGCTTTCAGCTTCTTTCACCGAATCTCGGCGATGTCTTTTATGTTTTCTGCAGAGAGTTTTGCTCGGTATTTATCTCTGGTGGCTATTTGTTCTTGCTAAAAAGTATTTAGTCTGCTCTTTGCTTTCGGTGGCGAACACAAGTGTCTCTCGGTTACAAATTGTAGCTTCTCCTTTCTAGCCAACAAGGTTCAGTAAACCCTTTTGTTCTAAAATAGCAGGGAACTGCATGCTTCCTATCAGTTTTCGGCTGTGATTAGTACTTTGGATGTTTGTCTTTATTTTCCCTCTCTGCTCTGAGGTTTGATTTTGTGTCCTATGGCCTTTGTAATCTTGAGTCAAGTTTCTATTGCAAAGAATGCTTTAGTTTTATCTCCGATGATTAAAGGTTTCGCTCGTGTGTTTTAAATTTAGGGATTTTTAGCTTTGTGCTTTATGCAGTTTGCTCTCTTCGGCTCTTTGGCTAAATCTAGAATTTCTTTGCTTCCTCAGTGAGGTGTTTGAGAGCTTGAGTTTTACACTGCAGCAAGTACTTTTAGAAAAGTTATGAATACTTTGGGGGCAATTTTTAAAAGGCACCATTCACCCCCTCTGTTGCCATTTCCGATCCTACACTATCTAGGGCTAAGAATATGTTCCTAGTCTTTTACGATCTTGGTGTTTGGTTGGAAGACCGGATTGCTAGTATATGTGTCGTACTATTAAGAGGGGTCATGTCTAGTAGTTTGAGTCTCATCATGTGTTGATGGCTCAATCTCACCTCACTAGCTCATTGTGACATGAGGTTTATATTTGCGAATGTGTTTTGCAAATAGTTGAAGCTCATGTGTTGAACTTCTTTGTAACATGGGATTATGCATTGCGAATGTGTTTTGCATGTGCTTGAAGTCCATGTTTCTATTCTTTGTGATATGAGGCTTATATTTGCGAATGTGTTTTGCAAATAGTTGAAGCTCATATTTAATCTTTGTGTCATGATTTCAAAAGTGTGCAAATGTGTTTTGCAACTTGTTGAAAATCATGTTGTATCCTTGTATGCATGATATCGTAGTTTGCAAATGTGTTTTGCAAAATCTATTGAGATATCAGCACTGCTCAGGAAAATCGGAACTACCGGCTCTGTGTGAGCGGTACTACCATAAGGCGGAAGTACCGGCATGTGTTGCGGTAATACTGGACGTTGGAAGTCCGAGCGGCTCTGTGTGAGTAGATGGTCCGGCCTGCAGAAGTACCAGCTCTGTGTGAGCGGTACTACTGAGCAGCGAAAGTACCGGTATATGTTGTGCGGTACTACCGGACATCGGAAGCTCTCGGATTTCCTACGGAGCCTTTTTTTCAGAGAGCGCCAAGTTTGGTCTCGGCTTGAGCGGAAGTACCGCGCCGACTTTGCGGTACTACCGGTGAGCGGTACTACCGGCAAAATGAACGACGGTACTACCACTCCGACTATATAACGGCTAGTTCAGAAGCTCTGACATAGCCGTTATAACGTCGTCAGAAGTGGAGCGGTACTACCGCTCATCCGGAATTTTTCAGGACTTTGCTCAAATGGCTAGTTTTTTGGTGTGGGTTATTTATACCCCTTGTGGCTGGTTGGAGATGCTGTTGATAGACCTGTTGGTGCATGTGTTGCACTTCCTTGAGCTAGAGTGAAGTTCTCCACTCAATTGTGCATGTGTTGCACTTTGTAAGGTGTGAGAAGAGGACTAGAGTGCATGTGTTGCCTCTAGTGGTGGACTTTATGTCCAGCGAGCTTGTGCATCTGTTGCACGTGGTGAGAGTCAAGCGATGGGCTTGACTAATTACTCTTGGAGTTTGCCGACTCTTAGACGGTGTTGGAGGCGTCGTGTGTGGTGATCTTCTCAACGGAGGTTGTGAGAAGACCCGGCGAAGTTGTGCAAGTCGGAGCTTACCTACCCGGAGCGGGAAAGAGCTACCACTAGTGGATTGAGGTGTTTCGGCTTAATTCGTGGAGCTAGTCCGGTTTGTTCGGGTTAACCTCAACGTGGATTAGGGGAGAGCGGCAACTCTTCGAACACCACGGTAAAAACATCATCGTGTCAAATTGTGGTTTGCTTTCTTCTGCCTTATTTACATTCAAGCAATTTACATTCATAGAATTAAATTGATTGCTTGTACACCTAGGATTGTAAACATTGACATATGATATAATTTGGTGCACTCAGGCGAAATTCTTGTTGTAGGTGTTATTTGAGCTAAACCAAATTGATTTACGCTTCCGCATTATATACTTGATTTAGCCAAATAGAAAAGGTCTTGAATTGTTAGCAATAATTTATAGAGAATTTCTAAGACCGCCAATTCACCCCTCTCTAGTTGGCCTCCTCGATCTTACATCAGGGAAAAGAATGGTGCCACGTCAGCTGAAGTTACCGTATGAAATTTTGTCCTTCCACAATGCATGTAGCCTCAAGTGGTGGTTTTTAACTATTTACAATCCAGACCTTTTTCCTTAGGAGCACATATATTGTTGTAATTTACATTAAATGCCTAAACTTTACATATGAAACCTTAGGTGCAAGAAAAACATTTACACACCAACCCCTGAAAAGAAATGTACAAAATAACAATGTAAGAATCGGTTTATTCGATACTATCTAAATTAAAATTTATTTGATACTATCTAAACCACAATTTATTCAATAATTTATCCAATTTATTGTGCTTGGAATGGGGAGTCATTTTTATAACAGGATGTAGCTGCCTACTTCCAATTCCTCTTTTGTTGCTTTATGATTATGTTTTCAGGGAATTTAAAGAAGTCCTGAAAAAAGTGTTGTGCCTGTGTACCAATGTACTTATGATTGAATGACGAGTTAAGAAGAAACAGTTTCTAGATAGATAACATGTCCTAGATATCATATTCTGGATGCAGTGGTGTCCATAAATTTGCAGAGTATTGAAAACTAAATCCCTACCAAATCCTACTCATCCAACAGGCCATGAAACAAAGCCATCTTGTAGGAAAAACTTGAAGCAGGTAAAATGGTCATAAAAAACTCGAAGTATATGAGGATGTGGGGCTATCCATCACAAGTGTGGCTGATTGTAAATGGTTCTGGTGTGCAGCAGGTCTCAGGTAAGATACTAGAGAAAATATATAAAATCAGCTCCAAAGCTCCACACAAACTGAAAATTAGTATAAACAATGGTCCGTAGTGCGGCATTCCAGCACGAAAATAGAGCATTCATCGATAGCATTCAACAATAGTCACGACCGCCAAAAAACATTCCAGCTGCTCGAAAAAACATTCAAGCAGCAGCAGCTCCAAAAAATAGCATTCATCCAACAGCAGCAGCCTCATTCCAAAAAATAATGACAGATCACTCATCAGGCTTCCCACGCTCCAAAACATGCCGCACAAGAATAAATCATACATCATCAATAAAGTATTATCTTTCAGCTCTAAAACATGCTACACATGAAAATCAGACTCAAATGAAACAATTGCTAAGGAAACACAAAAATATAGAACCAGCCTAGTGTACCATAATGGAGATGACCCATCATATACTTGGTAGAATTTGGTATTTTAACTACAGTTCTTACTTGGCTCCAGCACATATACATGTCATATATTTTCTTCTATTGAAAACACTACATAAAGACAACATCAACAAAACCAATGCAAAATCTGTTCTTACAAAATTAACAAGACATCTTCCTATTTCAGTACAACATGATGGATTTATTTCCATATCTACCTTTTGTTTTCCACACTAACATGACATCTTGGAAATCACTAGTGCATAGGAATTTACCTGGGGTGTAACACAAATATAAATACAGCCTATGTTGAAATCTGCATATGAAGGAAATGAGTCCAAAAAGACTATCCACACCTATGGACCTGATTATTTCTTAAATAAAGACTAGCAAACTAAGCATTCTCATATTTGTAAAACAAATGGCCTCACGTTGTAACACCAACAAAACAAAATACACAGAGGTGACATGTGGAATCAAACCTTCAGATCTACTTAATTCAGTCTGACATCATTTTCGACAAGTACTACAAGTACCAGGCAGAACATTGGTACAACGACGCAAAACCAAAACCATTGGCCAAATGACATTAGCAGCGAGGTCTAATTCTCATTTATACTCAAAATAACCACCTTTGAAATGGATTCCAGCAGATCCTCTAGTCATAAGACATAAGAACAACACTTACCTCTAGTCAACGTCCTCTCTAGAGAACAACTGATCTCCCAGCATGGTCACTACCCTTACATGTGCTTCCTTCGCCCATGGCTCCATTGATGTGGTGTCAACATTCAACATCTCCGTGAACTTGTCGAATAATTTAGACCTACTCTCGACTATAGTAGCCTCCTTCTTCTCCTTTGCTGTCACCTACGTCAACCTTGTTGCTTCTACCTTTTCATGAAAAGACATTGCTGGAACTCTTTCATGTCATTCACATCAGCCTTTGAAGCAGATTGAGCCTCAAGAAATGTCGCAATTTGTTGTTGCAGATTTGAAGTACATGTAGTAGCCTTTTCTTTACCCCTAGCTCTCTTGGCCACCTTGACACCTTCTGGATGCTCACTACATTCACTCAGCTCAGGTGATGTCCTCTTTGTCCCCTCCCCTCCAGTGATATATGAATCTTCCACTTGGGGCTGTCATGGACGGCCTTCCACCAATACACATAGGTGAAACGGTGCCCACATCGGCTGTGATACATTTCAATAGCTTTCTCCATCAGTTGTTCATTCGACCGCCCACTGGCATAGGTATCCTGAAGTTGACAGTAACATCCATTGAAAAAAGAGATCTTCTTCGTAGTTTTGTGCCAGTGACTCTTAAGGTGCATGACCTCCCTTTTCTTATCACTTGGAATTGTGCTATTGTACACAGTAGCCACTTCCTTCCAGTAGCAATCCCCTTCTTTGCATTTCCCTCAATTGGATCATTGGAGTTTTTCAATCAAGCACTTACCTACAATAAGCCAAGGAATATATGCATTAGAAAACCCACTCAACACGAGCATAACAGGAATTTCAATCTTAATGCTATGGTGTTATCTAATCTGAAGCCAAAAAACAAACCAACTTAGATAGAAAAAAATAATTTGAAGTAAACAAATTACAATAAATATCATGACAGTAATAGGAAGCTTATGAGAAGTAACAGTTATCATGACAAATTGCAGTAAATACCATGACAGGTAACTCAGATACCAAATGGCATTGGCTGTAATAATGAATCGAATGACAAGTAACATTTATCTACAACAAGGAAACATTATACTATTTATGCAATCTCAGCTGAAAGATGGTGATTTTGATTGTAATAATCATAGTGATTCAGCAAATAGGATTACTTGCATCACAGATTGCACATCAACAAAATCAGTTCAACTTATGCATCCACAAAATCAGTTAGTATTACATAGATTCAGTCTATTTTTATCAAAAGTTTTTCCACTAAATAAGAACTCAAGTGAATATATAGTAAGATCAAGTAGCAGTAAGACAAAGACCAAATGTCAAGACACAAACCTCAACATAGAGTGAAGTAGCAAAGTAAAGACCAATTAAGTGCTTAACATGCCTACAAATAGAGGTGAACTTAAGAGCTCACAACAGACTTAATATCATCATGTTAACTACAAGAATAAATTGAAACCTAGCATAAGCATCCGTGTACAATTTAGTTGGATTAGGTAACCGCTCGTTGTAATTCACAATATGTAGTTGTATACAACTACTACCAATCATTGGAGGCTTATCAATTTGAGATCCTCTTCATTAGTATGATACATCCTTTGCCACGAGTCACTGTCAGCTTGAACACCATCACCTTCACAGTGTTGCTGGGTTGATGCAGTTGGACTTGAGCTACCGCTAAGAGAGATCGATGAAGAGCGATTGCATGTCCCATTGGTTGGCAGTGGGGGGAAAGAATTGAGGAAATGGGAATGCAAATTAAGGGTGGCTTGCATGTGCGACTAGTGGAAAGGGGAACATTGCTGCCATGGTAGGATCTTGAAGAAAGTTGACGAAGACACCTGGAGGACAAAAATCCATACTCGGTTCTAGGTCGGCCGGTGGGAGAAGAGGGAGAGGGGGATTGATTTCAGGAAAGGAGAGAGGGATTTCCACCAACAGGAGGGAGAGGGGGGTGGACGCCCACAGGAGGGAGGGTGGGGTGGCCACCGACAGGAGGGAGAGGGGGCTTGCCGCCGATAGGAGGGAGGATCGTCGCCGAAGAGGTCGAATGCCACATGGCCGATGAGGCGCGGGGGAGCTTCACCTCGGAGAGGGCGAATGCCACATGGCCAACAAGGCCATCGTCGCTACCTAGATCTTCATGGTGGTCTAAACTCGATGCGCAACAAGGGGATGGCGTTGTGAGGGAGGGAGAGGAGGATTGCCGCCGGGAGGAAGGGGATTCGTGCGTGAATGGGATTTGGGGATATGGGGTTTACCACCACGAGCGAGGATTCGTTGGTGAACGAGGCTAAGGGCGTGTCGTGCTATGGATTGGGGCAAAAAAGAGAGCCTGGGGCGAGTAGTTTCACACGTGTCCTTGCTTTTTGTGAGCGAAGGACCCATCCCCTCTACAAGGCACTCTGTAAGACATCAGACCACCCTTTAATCTGATGTGGCATCATTCATCTGATGTGGAACCTTGGGGCATCAACCACCATGGAGCACTGTGGATGACCTAATAGCTCTCGAGTCTTGACAAGTGGCCACGAATGGAATTGTTTATAGTGGGCCGCATGCTATTTTGCCTCTAAGTGAAGCCCAAGCCCGAGGAAAGTCTAACCTACTGCACACAAAAATCTGCTGGCATGGTTTGAACCAAACGGGTCAAAACCATGTGAAATGAACCAATAGCATGGTCCTAAAAAAAGGTTCATGTTTGTAGCATCCCATTTTGGGAGTCTTGGAAATTTGCTTGAATCAAAATTTAAATTTGAATTTGAATTAAAATCCAAACTCAAATTCAACCAGTTTTTAAGATTCTCCAAGTCCAAAACCTACCTTAGGCCAGGCCCAGCCTGTTCCCCTCCTTTCTTGGCCTAGTTGGCATTTGGCCCAGCCCAAGACGACCCTAGTTGCCGCCAACACCGATTGTGAATCACTACGTCCTTCCGATTCACTGCGCCTGGAGCATCGCCTTGGAGTTCTGAAGACATCCCGAGCCACACCGACCATCCTCTCCCTCTCCGGCAAGCCGCCCGCATCACCCTCCTCACCGCCTACCGGGTCTACGTCGCCAGCTTACTCCTCTCCTTCCCGAGCTCAGCCCTTGCCTTCGGTGAGTCCCTCCTAGCCTCTAGATGCTCTTCTAGCCTTTAATTGGCTTTTAATGCCATATCTCACCGTAGTGTCGTGGTGCCTAGCTCTACTGCTGCTTCGTTTGTCGCCAGCCACTACAACCACTAAATTAGCCTGCGCTACCTCACCTTTAGGTGCGGTTCGGTGTAGGGTTCCCTTTTTTGCCCTCCTCTCTAGCCACCATGCTTGCTCTCGCTAGTGATGAGCTTGGCTCTCCTCAGCGGGAAGACGAAGCTACTATTCACCAAAGATTAAGTTTAAGCATGTAATTAAATTAATGTAATGACTGGTGTTTAGATTCGTTAATACTTGTTGACTAGTGGGCCCCACCCATTAAGTTAAGCCTCTATCTCTATGACGTGTGGGCCTCATCCGCATTAAAATCCTTTTAAAACCCGGTTTAATAAAAAGAACCACCGACAAGTGGACTTGGATCACTGTTTCTAACAGTGATGGTCCCACCTATCAGCCCCTTAGCCTTTTCCTTTAAGAAAACATTTCAAATATTTAGTTAAATCCCATAGGTTCCATCTATCAGTCTCCATGACTTTTCAATTAAGAAATAAACCAAAAATCAATTTAATTCTAGTGGACTCCACTTGTCAGTGAGAGAGACTCTCTCCTCTATTTATTTTTGGATTTAATTCATATCTAAACTTTGAAGAGCCCCTTCTTGCTCATTTTAACTCTGAATTTCATGAAATTTATTTTTAAATTCATCTAAATTCAAGATCTATCTAATGACAATGAAAATTTTCAATTTTTAGTTCATTTAATTTTAATTTGAATTTATTTTTTTTCTTGTGTGTTTATTTGCTTTCCGATGCGATCATCCGAGTAGAGTACGAGGACACAGAAAAGTCATAGTTTAAGACAAATCAAGATTTACACGACCAAGCTACTTGTGAGCTAGGTGAGTCAAGACTTTGATCGTATTGAACCTATATTTTATGCAAATTTATGTTCATTTAAATTGTCAAATTACATGTTATTATTTGTTGTGCAAATGTATGTTAAATTTAAGGTTATAGGTACATGCCTATTTGACATTATACTAGTATTACACCATCCTTTGGATATTTGAATCACATAATCCTTGTCACTCTAGAAACTATAATGGTAACTTTATTAGCTATAAGTCATACTTAAACTTCATGTTAGTATTGCTTAAGTATCTGGGTATTACTTTGCCCTAACATCATCTTTTAATCATGAAACTTATTTTGAATAGCTATTGGAGGGAAATAACTGGTATATTTGAGATAATTTAGTTTTGTTCTTCTTAAAACCCTAAAACTTCTATTACCATATCTAAACGGATGGTAAGATGGTTGATGCAGATGTAGCATGAGAAATTATTGTTTATGGTAATAACTGATCAGATAACTTTAAGAACCTAATCATGTGATGACCTCCTAATATAAAATAGTGCAATCACATGTCTATAATGTGTACGACCTAGCTAACTAATCTGCATCCACCAGTGCGGGTTGTACCATTGGATTGACCCACGAGTCGTGTCGCTAGTTTTAAGCCGTCGTGGACATGGGTTGTGTCGCTGTGTAAGCCGCTGTGTGGCGTAAGAGGGGTCTAGGTGTGGTGGACGTAACCTCACTAAGATGAAACCTTAGCGAGTGTAACTTGCACTAGGTGATGCATTGTAAAAGCCTTGCGATGATCTTCTTGATTCATACGTCCAAAGAAATATGTGAAACATAACAAGTTGATTATCTCTTGTAGGTAAAGTGTACAGTCTCTTCAGAGTATAAACTGCTTGAACAGTCATGCTCATGGTAAGGACGAGCATAGAAAATTACTTGAGTTAGTATCTTTTTCTAAAGTTTTATGGGTGGGATTAAAACTCGTCGAGTGGATGTAACCCTGAATTTGGCTTTCCCTGGGTGGATGTAATCCAGTGATGATAATTGGTGGATGTAAACTTATTATCAAAAACTAGCATATGGTGGATGAAACCATGTAACAAGTGAATAAAACCCGCACCGTTATAAATATTGCACACTTTTACTCTCTTTAATCAAATATGATTTTCTAAAATGCTAAGTCATAGAAATTTCTAATAATTGTAGTTTTCAAATGTTACCTTTAGCAAATAAAAGAACCCGAGCCTACCTTTATTGAACCTTGCATGTATACTAGTGCATTCTATGTGTTAGCTCGTTGAGTACTGTTTCATGTGCTCACCCTCGCTCATAAAATCCCTCAGAACCTGTGGACCAAGGACACTACGTGTACTATAATGCCCTAGGAGTTGATGGTGAAGAAGGAGGAGGAGATTAGATTAGTCTCTATTAGTTTAGGTCTTACCCCAATCATACTAAGTCGATGTTTACATGCACCAATATTATCTAATAAGTTGGTGTTTGCGTGCACCAATATTATCTAAATCCCTGGTTAAAATTCGGTTGTACACAACTTACTCCTAGTTGCTTACCTACGGTGAGATTGCCCTCCCTTTTTGCTTTTGCTTTTGCTTTTGCTTATATAATGTATCCATTTGGCTTGATCAGTCTTGTTGTAAACTTGACCCAATGCGGTCTATTTAAACTCTGATATTGTACTATTAATGTGCGATTGGTTTAAATTATGTATAAAATGATTCAGTGATGTATCTATCAACACTATCTACTGATCTAGAGAATAGTACAATGATTTTACAAAGGATTCTGGATTGGCTAAATACGGGTCCGACATAGCTGGTATTAGAGTATATGACTATAGGGTAAATGCTTTAGGTAGAATGGTCGTGTCTAAGGACTCAAGTCCTATTTTCAAAATGTTAAGAAAAACTTTGACAAAAATAACGTATTACTGCTTTTACTCCTCACTCTTAGTTCTTGATTTACCTTTATTTTTCCTATGTTTTTACTCTGTTACTAACTCTTTCTTGTTCAAAATTGTGGATGACCAGGTCGTCTGACCAGGGCCCATGGGACTTTTCCTCCCATGGCGAGGACAACGTGAGTTTGCAGACATCCTCCACAAGCTTATGCAGTACCTAGGCTATCGTCACTGACCCATCTTTAGGGGCCGGAAGACTCAGATTCTGGACCGCGAGTCTTGGATGATGGAGGTTTTCCTCTACGAGAGGAAAGGAGAGTTTGAGCCTCACACCTTCAGGACTGAGCACCCTAGGAGCTCCTCTTTAGACGCTCTTTAGGACGCAGCCTGCCTGGTTTTGGCTCGCTTATGAGAGATTCTTGAGGTGACTCTCCATTCTTCTCCATTCCATTTCTACCCGTCTGTCCGGGAGGGTGAGCGCTACCACGAAACCTACATTGCCATGGACAATGACCCATAGTTGACGCACTAGGTTCAGCTCACCAGAGCTATGGGGGGCACCTACACCGATGCCTTAGAGGAGATATCATAGCTCCGCATGCTACTCACCGCCAGCTACACCCACTCCGACACTCTTTGCCGCCCAGCTCAAAGGCGCGAGAGGACCTTAGTTGTTGTGGAGGGTGAGAGGACAACAGCAATCGCTGGGTTTGAGCACACAGCAGTGGCAACAGCTATCTAAGCCCCATCACCTCTTGGACCCCAGTCATCCCCAGCAATGACTTGACCTCTGGGACCCCGCCTGAGGGTTATTGTGCGCAAGAGCGCGTGACGCCCTAGTCCGCCGATCATCATCAACCTTGGAGACTCCAGTGAGGAGGATGTAGCCTCTCCTATTCCTGATCCTGTTCCCGGTTGCCTACCTATAGCCGTAGCTACTCCTATTCTCGCTCTCCGAGTGACTGCATAGCTTATTGTGGCCATACCTCATGAAGGAGTAGGGTGGTTTAGGTTTAGGTTAGCTAGTAGTGCTTATTAGGGTAGTATTTTGGGTTGCAGGCACTTCCCTTATTCTCTTTTGTACAAGGTAACTAGACATTCTGGTTTGTATCTTAGTATAGTCTCATGGCTTAGCATGGCTTATATGCTATGTACTAGTGGTCATGTAACACTTAACCCTCCCCTATTACTAATGATTGTGGCCACCTTAGGCCTTGTATTGTACTGTATTTTATCATTTCTCTTATTTGGTTGATTCTTCTGTCGTGATCTTAGAGAGCTAGTGAACCCTCATATATATCCTTTAGTTCTAAATCAAGTTATTATCTCATATAGCCCCTAAGAGAGCCACTGCTCGAGGACATGATGTCACCACCCACCAAACCTCCAGCACCGTAGGCCGAGTAAGAGGTCAATGCTGTGGACCAAATCTCCCTCCCCACCGCTAGTTCACCCAACTATGGCTCAAGTACTAACTCAGCAAACCTAGATCTTTCAAGTCATGCTCGCTGGTCAGCACGCAGGAGCATCTAGTCGTAACTCCAAGCTAGCGGATTTCTTGAGAACTCAACTTTTGACCTTCTCATTTGCCAATGAACCATTAGAAGCAGAAGACTGACTTCGTGACATAGAGAAGAAACTCTAGCTTGCATGGTGTGCAAAAGAGGACAAAGTGGACTTTGCCACTCATCAACTTAAAGGATCTGTATCTGCATGGTTGGAGAAATACCTAGTCGCTCACGGAGGAGAAAACCCAATAGCTAATGAGGAATCTGAAGAAGAAGTAGCAGAAGCTGAAGGGCGACAAGGACAAGTAGAAGGACAGAAAGAGCAATTAGCAAACGAAAATATTGAAGAGCAAGCAGAGGAGGAAGCTGAACCAACAAGGCACCCTATCCCTTAGACTGAGTTCAAGGCTGCTTTCAGGACAAACTTCGTACCTGCCAGCATCATGACAATGAAACAAAATGAGTTCAGAGCCCTAAAGCAGGGAAACATGCCCATCAATGAATATTTCACACAGTTTAATCAGTTGGCTCGCTACGCTCCAAGAGACGTAGCAAACGAAGAAAAGGCATGCATGAAGAGTTGAGAGTTTAGTTAATTATCCAGGACTTTCTTAGTTTCTACTACTTGGTCAATAAAGCTCTCATTCTAGAAAATGAGAGAAGGGTGATGGAAGCAAACTGTTAGCACAAGATGACAGCCCAAAGGTTGCAAGGGAGTTACCCTCAGAGGCCAGCATAATATGGAAATCCTCTTCAGGCAAGTGACCACTTCACCACCTAAGGCTCCAGCTCCATGTCCCAATGGTAATGTACTTCGCACCCCTCGTCCCACAAGTCAACCCACTGTAACCAACCCTGCAGCACATCTCCATTGCTTCAGTTGTGGAGAGAAAGAACACTTCACCAATCATTGCTCGAACTAACAAGTCTCCCTACTGAAGTTCAACTTGGGAACCACTCTAGTCAATGGTCAAGCATCAACACCTAGCAAGGGCTATCAGACCCCACAAGCATCCAAAGCAGCATCAACACCAAACTAGGGTTGTGTGAGCCATGTCATGGCAGAAGAAGCACAGGAAGCTACCAGAGTTCTAATGGGTACATTTTCTGTTAAGTCAATACCTAGATATGTTATCTTTGATTCTAGAGCTTCTCATTCTTTCATATTGGGAAAGTTTATTGAAAGGCGTAAGTTACCAATCTTTAAATTAAAGAAACCCGTGGTACTTAGGTCACCCGGGGATCCTTAACTGCTACGTTAGTAAGTCTCAAAGTAGAGATTGCCATGGAACATTTTGGGTTCTTAGCAAACCTCATGGTGCTACAATCCTAAACACAGGACATCATCCTATGGATGGATCGGTTGGCCAGATACCAAGGAATGATAGACTATGCCAATAGAAAGGTAGGGCTTACCAAGTACCCTGGATTAACAATAAAGGTTAATGTGGACCTTCCCTATCTTTTGGGTTGTGCAATACATTACCTTGAAGATATGCCTATAGAAGGAATGCCAGTAGTTCAAGACTATCCTAAGATATTTCCAAAAGAATTGTCTAGCATGCCACCATATAGACATATAGAGTTTGTCATTAACATAAAACTATAAACTACGCCAATTGCCAAAACACCTTATATGATGGCTATCGATGAACTTGAAGAACTGAATAAGCAGATTGAGGAATTACAAGAGAAATGATTCATCAAACCTAGCTCATCACCATGGGGTTCGCCAGTACTTTTGAAGAAGAAGGGTGGCACCGCAAGAATGTGTATACACTATAGAACCCTCAATGATGTGACCATCAAAAACAAGTATGCTTACCCTGCATCGATGATATGTTTGATCAGTTTTTAGGAGCTGCAGTATTCTCCAAGTAGACCTAAGGTCAGGGTACCATTAACTCAAGATCAGTGCTGAAGACATCCCAAAACAACATTTATGACCTGGTGTGGCCTATATGAGTTCCCAGTCATGTCGTTTGGCTTGACCAGTGTACCAGCCTACCTCATGAACCTCATGAATAAAGTATTTATAGAATACTTTGATATGGTTATGGTTTTGTTTATTGATGACATTCTAATTTACTCCAAGACCACAGAAGAACACATTGAATACCTACGGTTTGTTCTAGAGAACCTTAAAGAGCACCAATTGTATGCCAAGTATAACTAGTATGAGTTTTGGCTTCATGAAATCAATTTCGTAGGGCATATTGTGTCCACTGGAGGAGTAGTTATTGACCCAACTAAAGTAGATGCTATTTTGGAATGGATGCAACCCACCTTAGTAATTAAAGTGTGTAGTTTCCTTAGATTGGCCGGATACTACAAATGGCTCATAGAAGGGTTTTCGAAGCTTTCTAGACTATTGACCCACCTGCTCAAGAAAGAAAAGAAATATGAATGGACATAAGCTTGTGAAAAGAGTTTCCAAGAGTTAAAGAAGAAACTAACCACTGCTCCTATGTTAGTCTTGCCAGACATACACGAGGACTTTAAAGTTTATTGTGTGCTTCACGCCAAGGTCTTGGTTGAGTACTTATGCAAAGAGGAAAAGGCGTGGCTTATGCGTTAAGATAGCTCTATCCTCATGAAGACAACTACCCAACTCATGACCTGTAATTAGCATCAGTAGTGCATGCTCTAAATATTTAGCGGCATTACTTGATTAGAAATCGCTACGATATATACACTGATCACAAGACCCTAAAGTACATTTTCACTCAAACAGGTCTCAACCTAAAACAGAGAACATGGTTAGAACTAATCAAGGATTGTAATCTAGACGTCCATTACCATCCTTGGAAGGTTAATGTAGTGGCTGATGAATTGAGCCACATGTCCTACTGTAGTAATGTCATGGTCTAAGAATTTCAACCTGAGCTCTACAAGGAATTGGAAACACTCAATCTAGATATAGTAGAATAAGGCACCATAGCCGCTATGGAGGTACACCCAACCTTAGAAGAGCATATCAAGACTGCCCAAGAAGGACATCTTGGTGTCCAGAGGTTCAAGCACCTCATGGCCAAAGGAAAAAACCCCCAAGATTACTGAAGATCCATAAGGAATCCTATGGTATAGGAAACGTCTCTTTGTTCCCCACCAGAAGGAACTCAAAGACTTGATACTCAAAAAAGCCCACAGCTCAGCATATTTCCTACACCTAGGGAGTGACAAGATGTATCAGAATATCAAGACCCTATATTAGTGGCCTCGCATAAAGAGAGACATCATCGAGTATGTAGCTTATTGTGATGTATGCCAACGGATTAAACCCAAGCACTAGAGACCTACAGGTCTACTACAACCACTACAAATCCCTCAATAAAAGTGGAAAGAAGTTTGGACGGATTTCATCACCGGTTTGCCACAAACCAAGTCTAGATACGATTCTATATGGGTCATAGTAGACAAATTGACAAAAGTCGCCTATTTTATCCCTGTGAAGACCACCTACAAGGGAGATAGATTGGCCGAGTTATATATAGCACGTATTGTGTGTTTACATGGAATACCCAAGAGAATAGTCTCAAATTGAGGTTGTTAATTCGTCTCGCACTTCTAGGCTAGTTTCCATGAAGCACTTGGAACCCACCTAGCTTTCAGTACGGTGTACCATGCTCAGACTAATGGACAAACAGAAAATGTGAACCTAGTCCTTGAAGACATGCTTTGAGCTTGTGCTTTGGAATTTATAGCTGATTGCGAGAAGTGTTTAACTTATGCGGAATTTTCCTACAATAATAGTTATTAGCCTAAAGATGTCCCCGTTTGAAGCCCTTTATGGCAGAAGTGCAAAACCCCTCTGCATTGGTTAGAAGCAGGAGAAGATTATATCTTTAGGCCAGATACCCTAAAGCAGGCAGAAGGGAAAGTTCGATTGATCAGAGACCGACTACAAGCTACCCAATCCAGACAAAAGAGTTATGATGACAATCATCGTAGGGAATTGACTTTTGAAGTTGGAGACTATGTCTTTCTCAAGGTGTCACCTCTTTGAGGAATTTGGAGGTTTAAAGTGAAAGAAAAGCTTGCGCTAAGATATATAGGCCCATTCCCAATCACCACCAAGTGTGGAGAAGTGGCTTACTAGCTAGAGTTACCTGCAAGTTTGGTAGATGTCCATAATGTGCTCCACGTCTCACAACTCAAGAAATATCTCAGAGTACCTAAAGATTAAATCCCGGTGGAGACCATCAAGCTCCAAAAAGACTTGACATATCCCAAGCACCCGATCAAGATTCTTGACATCATAGAAGAGCAAACAAGGTGCCAGATCATCTGTCTCTGTAAAGTTCAATGGAGAAATCACTCAAAGGAAGAGGCCACCTAGGAGTGCAAGGATCAGCTAAGGGCAAACTACCTATACATGTTCTCTAAGTAGTTCGAATCTTAGAGTCAAGATTCTATTTAAGGGGGTAGAATCTGTAGCATCCCATTTTGGGAGCCCTGTATTGTGCTTGAATGAAATTTCAAATTTGAATTTGAATTCAAAAGTTCAACTCAAATTGCAATTAAATTTCAAAATTTTTAAAACTCTCAAAGCCCAACCCAAGCCTAATCCTCCCTTGGGCCGAGCCCAACTCGCCTTGCCTTTCCTATGGCCCACCAACCTTCTACTTGGCCTAAGCCAGCCCACACTAACCCCTCTCTCACCATGTGCGCCCTAGACACGCGTTGCGCTGTGCGGGCCCTGGCCTATCCCCGTAGCTCATGTCGCCCGCTTTTTGTGCTACATAGTGCACCGTCGCCCGCCTGCCCTGTGCACCACTGTGCCTCGCCAGTGCTGTGCCGCATCACCTCTACTCAGACCCCCTTCTATCTCCTTCCTTCTCCCGGTGCCATGTTGCATCTGCTCTCGCTACTCCCACACTGTGCCCGTGCCGCGTCGCTCCTGCATGCCCGAGATCTCCGCCTGACCATTGCCTCCGCACATCCCCTCTGCACCATATCTCCCACGCCACACTGGTGTCGCCATCTCTGCCCCTCATTGCCCATGACGTGCACCACCGCCATTGAACCTCATGTAGCATTTAAGGCCCAACGGCCATCTCCTTCTCCGTGGCTATAAAACTCACACGTTGTCCTCCTCGTGCCCCTGATTGCTTCCTTTTCCTCCAATTGCCCCTGAGCACCCCATCTCCCCTTTCTTCCTCACCACTAGTCACCCAATCTGCCACTGACGCCGATTGAGCTCCGCAGCACCTTCTTCCAATTGCTCGTGTTTGGAGCACTACTGGGAGATCCCAAGGATGACCCGAGCCTCATCGAGCATCTTTGTCCTCTCCAACAAGTTGTCCGCATCATCCACCTCGCCGCTGACCGGGTCCACATCGCTAGCCTATTCCTCCCTTCCCTGAGTTTCACCTTTGCTTCCGGTGAGTTCCTCTTCGCCTCTAGTTGCTCCCCTAACTCGCAGTTAGCTTCTAGTGTCATACAAAGCCATAGTGCTATGCTCTGATTATCGCCACCGCTGACCGCCCTGTTCTCCAAATTGAGCCCCACCGCCTCACCACTAGATGAGGCTCAGCGCAAGGGTCCTATTTTTGGTCTCCACTCTAACCGTCGCCCTTCCTCTCATCGGTGACGAACTCGACTCTCTTCGGTAGGAAGGAGACGATGCTATTCATTCGTAATTAGGTTTAAACATGTGATTAGCTTAAGTCTAATGGTTGTGTTTAGTATTCCTTAATCCCCTCTGACCCGTGGGCCCACCCCCATTTAATTAAAACTCTGTCCCTATGACATGTCGGCCCCCAGCCATGAAGAAACCTTTCAGAAACCAGTTAAGCGAGTTAAAGCCACTGACAAGTGGGCATGTTTTACTATTTGCACAGTGTCTGGTCACACATGTCGGCCTCTCGAGCTTTTCCTTTAGAAATTTAATTCAAAAATGAATTTTAAAAGCACGGATCCCACCTATCAGCCTCTGTAGTCTTGTTTAGTACAAAATAATCTAAAATTCTAATTAAAACCAACTCTGCGACATGGACCCCATCAAAAATGGCGTAGCAGTCGTCGTTGAGAGTACTCTCTCCCATCAAGTATTAATTTTGGATTTAATACAAATTTAAACTTTGGAGAGCCCGTTCTTACTCATTTCAACTCTAGATTTAATGAATTTTGTTTCTAAAATTTTCTAAATTCAAGATCTATTTAATGGCAATGGAATCCTTAAATTGAATTCCATTTCAATATATTTGTGTTGCTCACGTGTTTATTTGCTTTCTGATGTGACCATCCGAGTATAGTACGAGGACACGAAAGAGCTGTGGTAACTCGAGATTTTCAAGACCAACCTATTTGTAAGCCAGGCGAGTCAATGCTTGGATCATATTGAACCTATATTTTATGCAAATTTATATTCATTTAAATGATCAAATTGCATGATATTATTTGTTATGCAAATATATGTTAAATTTAAGGTTATAGGTACATGCCTATTTGACATTGTACTAGTATTATGCCATCCTTGAGACTATAATCTTTGTCACTCTAGTGACTATAATGGTAACTTTACTAGCTATAAGTTGTACTTAAGTGTCATATGATGCATGAGTGATGCCCATCTTCTATAATTCCAAAGCATATATGATTTAGTACTATATTGTTAAGGCAAAGTGGAGGAAACCAATTTATAAGGTGGAGCTCTTACCACCTTTTGAATTATGTGACACATGGATGGGGATGGCACGAGGAGGATTTTGGCTGAACACACACACTCGTGAGCGCGTATTCGCATATTTTCATATGAAGAATCATGTGACTTGTGACTTGCAACCATGCCGTGACGTGGCGTGACACATAGCAAACCAAGTTCACCTTATTTTTGCTGAACCGTGCATCATCTCTCTCCACCGTGCATCATCTCTCTCCTTTTTCAACTATCCTGGAGCTGATAACCACAACATAAATATCATTATGTGTTTTCATGAGGCAGTTACCATTGAGTTAACTTTGTTTAATCGTGGCAGTTACTAGTAAGTGATTGCAGCGCCTTTAAAAGGGCCTGAAGTCGTCCAGAAAAAGACAGAGAATTCCACCGCCATTCTTTCAACCCCTCTCTGGATAGTTGTGTTGTAGTATCAAGCTGATCAACCATGCTAACCTTTTTTTTGCATCATCCTCCATTCCATTGCCTACTTTTTGCATCGGGCCCTAGATCTCCTAAAAAGAAAAAGGCGCCATGGCATTCGCCTCTCGATTCTGAGCAGTTCGCTAGTGGAATAGACTGTCCTCCTCTGCTAAACTGTCATAATTTGGCCGTCGACCGGACCCTAGCGACGGGAGATTGGGAGGAGGGGGTGCAACGGGAGCGCCCGGCTGCATCTGGTGCGTCCTCTCGGGATCGGATGTCCGAGATAGAGTCTGCCGCAAATTGCCTCTTGCTCACCAGATGCGTTGCCGACATTTGGCACGGAGGACCGAGCTTGGCTCGGATGGCGAGACAGCCGTTGAACTCCCTGTCCGCCAGGTTTGATTCTCATTATTGATACTCCCGTGCCTCACGAAATAATTACAAAAGGGTATACGCGTATGCACGTTTAGCAATTAAACGTGTGTTCATATTTCGAAAGGTCTCGTGTCTCCACAAAAAATCTTAGCATGTATAGAAGACGTACATGCATATATGTGCGTGTGGGTGGTGTCCACGGGATGTGAGTTGAGTGTGTCCGCCTTGTGCCCTTTAAAAAAAATCATCTGATCTCGCCTCTGTGGACTACATGAGACACCTTCATATAAGGATATGTACAATAGTTTAAATATCTATAATATCCTCTATGTTATGTATAGACAGTACTAAAGATAGATTATATAATAGATTATCTTTTTATATATTTCTATAGACAATTTCTTTATGACACAATGTGTTTTGTTTCTCATGTTACAGTCGACTGTTGCATAAGAGATAGCCTAATTCTCTATATTTCCTCTTTTGTATATTATCTCGTATTTTATGTGGTAAAAGTTATAGACAGCTGATATTACGTTGTATATGCTCTAATTGTTTTTGAGCTTGTGCATTGCGGTAAATATGAGGCCGGAGGAGCAATCATGATGGAACCCGGTGTGCGGACTGCACGGCTTCTAGTAGTATTAGGGCATCTATAGTGTATATAATCCAAGATGTCTTAAGGTGGGTCCCATCTAAACCTTAAGGCCAATACTGTAATGTATATAACCCACTAGGCCTTAAGATGGTCCTACTTGTCAGATAAAGAAAAAATGTATTTTAATGCTTATGGTCAGGTCTTTAGCTTGAGGACCGGTCTTAAGGTTTTTTGCTTATGGCTCCGCTTAAGGTCACCCTCAGAATGTATAAGGTCGATCTTAAGGTGGCTTAAGACCCTCTATTTTTATACACTATGGATGCCCTTAGCCTAGTAGCTGAGAACAAACAACAACTGGCCAACTAAACCGGCTCGCCACCACACCACCGGCAGCAAGGCAAAGAAAAAAACTGCTTTTTACAGACAATGGGCATGTTTGATTTATATACTAAGGTTATCAAAGTTTGTTATAAGTTTTTGTGAAACTTGCTTAAAGTTTGCTGTAATTTTTTACGAAACTTGCTTAAGGTTAGGTTATCAAATTTAATGTCGGACCTAGGTGGTATAAAAAAAATCATGTCACAGGTATGACTATGAACAAAATGGATATCTAATTCAATCAAACTTGTTTAACTTGAAATGTAGCAAAGTATGATAAATTTTGGCTACGAACCAAACAACCCCGCTATATTTGCCTGGGCTGCACATTTGCAACCGTTGGAGATGCTACTACACCAGCTGAGCAACTGAACCCAATACTCAACAGCAGCCAGCAGGAGTGCATAGAACCCTGAAAAGGCTGCGTTTTACACACTACATATTTGCCCATCGGAGTAGCAAAACTCCACTGAAAAGTGTAAGCTACGTTATCTGAGTTTATACTTTATAGACGGACTCTTTTACGATATCTAAAAATAAATACAAGCTATTATTTTTTTATCCAATGTACCAGATTAGTTAGGATTTAGTTATAGTATCATCGGCATTACGAACAGTAGAATCCCAAGAGGATATAATTGTAAAGGAAACACATGGCATAAGAACAATTTCTACAAACGTCGTGGTAGTGCACGTATAAGAGACGATGGCGATGGCGCAACTGAATGGGTGAGAGGTGGGGGTGGCTGTGATGGAAAGGATTAATAATAGATTCGGAGGAAAAATCTATAATACCATCACAAAAAAATTAAATTTATAAAAAAGTTTATTATGCCATCACAAATCAATGACTAGATTTAATTTCTATTACCATCATTTTACTACAGTAGAATATCTGCTGGCATATAAAATGACTTGCTCTCCAAAACTCCAAGGATTCCATTCCAAACAACCTATACTACTACCTTACAAAATAAGCACAGTACAATGTACAGTCTCACCTTGGGTTTCACTCTTTTGGAGCTGTTGTTCTTCAGTGCTATAATTTTATTGTTTTGGTAGAGTCTATTTTGTCCAGCCTCTTAGCAGCTAGCAAACCAGCGTGTACTTTTTTTTTGCCTGTGAGATTTCGTCAGCCTGTGTGATCACAAGGCTGGACCAAACCTGAGCAACAAAACAAGACAACACAACAATCTATGGCTCACATGCTTTCCAGGGCTCTTGGCTCTTCCTCCCTGGAGGGAGCCATCACAGGATCCATCCAAGCTAGCTGGTACACAGGAATACAGGGTTGATGGTACACTTGGAGTCACAAGGGCTGAGCAAAAAGGGTTGCAAGAAATGGTTGCATTCACCGAACACGGAGGTAGCACATCCAAGCTAGCTACCAATGCACGCTTTACGGAGCAACAGTAATGGTACAGCATTAGCATGATACAAGATCACAGGATCCTAGGTTATTGGCACCTCAGTGATTAGTGCTCTTAGATACGTAGGTTACAGGCTCAGGGCACTGTCAGGCATGTGACTTGCAAGAACAGTTACACAGTGGGTGATGCCCATCATATCAGAAGGTGCCCAGTTCTTGGAGCAACCCTTCCATTGTAGGCCTTCGATCTGGGTTTTCACTGGTGCAAACCAATGCAATCTTTGCGAGTGTAGCAGCTTCGGTTGCTGAGTAGCATCCTTTTAGGTTACCGTCGATGAGCTCCTCGACGTCACCGGAGTCGAAGGGCAGCTGCATTGTCTTCCTTTTACCGGTAAGTATCTGGAACACAATCACCCCAAACGCATAAACATCGCTCTTCTCCGAGAACCGGCCGACGGTGGTGTACTCAGGGGCGAGGTATCCCATGGCGGCGCTTGATTTGAGGGTCGAGAAGACCAGGTCATCGACGAGGAGCTTGTGCAGGCCAGAGCCGGATATTAGAGGCTTGTAGGTGTAATCCACCAGAACTTTGTCTGCTGATATGTTTTGGTGGACAAGAGGGGGCTTGTTTGCTCTTGTACTGTGCAAATACTCAAGTCCTGCAAAAAACAAGCAAACAATGAGCAAACTTTAGATTCTTGCAAAAACTCAAACATCGATCTACTACTAGTATATATAATGCAAGTTGTAAAATATAAACATTTTCACACTGATAATTCCAATTACAATGAGACAATTGAAAAGCTAAAAGTATCGCTAGTTATTTCTCAATTTAGACACAGCAGGCTAAGCCCTTTCAGTGCCTACAGAGTTCCAAAATGTGACTGGTGGTGCGCGCCTGTCGACTACAGGTTTCCGCAAAAACATGTGAACTACCAGCACAGTACTAGCATCCATAAACTGATGGACTTTTCTTTCGGTGATTGCAAAAAGAGTGAGGTGCCCATGCATCACATGTACACACTAGGCAAATTTGCAAAGATGAGCCCAAATGTCGCATGCCTACAATGTGTTTCTTAGGCAAAAGTGACAGCTAGCTAGCTAGCTAGCACCAAGAAACTAGAAGCATCATTTGGGTGTTGCTCCCTTTCATGGACAGTGTGAACGCAAAAAGATTTGGTCACTAGCACCATCGACTAGCTAGCTAGAGCAGTGATAACGGATAACTAGACAGTGACAGGGGATGGAGCTCCACTACACCTCTAGCAATGCCCTTGATGATGGAAACCCTCGTGGACCATTCAAGAACGCGGCCGCCGCTTCCGCGAGCACCGTCGTCGCCGTCGACGTCCAAGAACTGCGACAGACTCCCGTTCGGCACGAAGTCGTAGACGAGGAAGCACTCCCCTCTGGCTCTGGAGCAGCAGAACCCCCTCAGGCCAACAATGTTGTCGTGCCGTAGCACGGCGAGCAGCTTCAGGCCCTTGAGGAACTCGGCCTCCTCCTGCTTGCAGCAGGTCTTGCCGAGCCGCTTGACGGCGACGGGCGTCCCGTCGCGCAATGTGCCCCTGTACGTGGCCGCGAAGTTGCCCTTCTTCCCCAGGAGGTTCAGCTCCGAGAAGTAGTGCGTCGCGGACTCGACCTCCTCCATGTTGAACCTGAAGCTCTGAGACACCTCCGGGGAGAACCCAGCGCCGCTCCGCCCATCGGCCAACGGGTCCCAGCCGTTCGAGTACTCGAGGCTCACGAGCGTGGACGACGCGCTCTTGCGGAACAACTCCTTTGTCGCCTCGGTGCTGCACCGGCCACCGGCCATCACCGGCGAGCCCGCGACCCTCTGCTTGCGCCACCGGTACCACGAGAACGCGAAGAGGCCAGCCGCCGTCGCCGCGAGAAGGACCACCGCGACGACGACGACAGCCGCGAGCGCCTTGGTTGAAGGGGGGCAACGGGTTCCGCTGCAATGCCCGTGGCCATCGGAGGAACCCGGTGTGATCTGCGGCGCGATACCGGCGCTGAACGGCTGTGGCCTGTCGGGGTTGATGAGGTCGGCGGGAGTGCACGGCCGGAGCGCGGGGAGCCCGGTGCCGCACAGATCGGTGTTGTTCCCGTACTGGAATCCACTCTGCAGCTTCGCCAGTTCTTGGTGAAGCAACCGAATCAAACCAAACAACCCTCAATTAGCCAAACTGGTCGAGCGTGATTAATCCATAGCCAGCACACATGATCAATTACCGGAAGGCACATTGCCGGTGAGCGAGTTGTTCCTGACGTCCAGGGACACGAGCTGAGGCAGCTGCGCCAGCCTGACCGGGATGGAGCCGAAGAGGTCGTTGAAGCTCAAGTCCAGCCGCGCCAGCAGGGGCAGGTCGCCGAGGCTGGCCGGGATGGCGCCGTTGAGGCGGTTGGACTGCAGGGCCAGCACGGTGAGCCTCTTCAGGAGCCCGAGCTGCGTGGGGATGCTCCCGGTGAGCTGGTTGTAGCACAGCTGCACCACTACAAACACATCAACAGCAGCAGCAGCATTAAATCAGGTCAGAGACACGAGGAACAGTATGCTAGTAAGAACAGGTAAGATCAGAACAGCTTCTTATCCAATGCTCCATGTGATTCACTGACTGGTACTAGTAAGAACTAAGAAGAGATAAGTTTTGAGTAAGAGCGGCCAGGGAGAAGAAGTGCTCCATTAGAGTAGTCCGCCTCCCAGTACTGACGCGGCAGTTCAAGAGTAGTAACCAGAGGAGTGACAAAAATAGCAAGCAGGCCAAGAACAGAGGTAAAACCCGTAACCAAATCATAGGTAGTATCAGCCAAGAAAACGTTGCAATCGAACAACACGAGCTTGCTTGCAACTTGTGCCGACAAATTAAATCCTCCCGAAAAATCCAACGGATACGCATTTTGGGATCAAGAAACGCCAAACTAGGAGAGGAGAGGAGAATAAAAAGGAGAGAACCGAATCAATCCAAGCGATGCAACAATGTTGTACATCCTCTCGTGCCAGAGTTCACGGCTATGCGAGCAAGAAGCTTCCAAGAAACGCACCCAAATAGCGCATCTTGGCTTGGAATGGCCAGCGAAGAGAAAGAAATGAGCGAGAGAAGCTGAGCTCTCTGACTTCGCGCGCACCTTGCAGGGAGGCCATGGCGCCGATCTCCCGCGGGATGGGCCCGGAGAAGTTGTTGACGTTGAGGTAGAGGTCGGTGAGCTGGGTGAGGCTGGCGAGCTCCCGGGGCACGCCGCCGCGGAGCGCGTTGTAGTGGAGGTAGAGGCCCGTGACCGACGGGAGCCCCGCCACGGCCGGGGAGAGCGTCCCCGCCAGGCCCTTCCCCTGCAGCGAGACGTTGGCGACCCCGCCGCGGCCGTCGCAGGCCACCCCCTCGAACCCGCCTACGCCGCAGGGGTCCCGCCCCGGCGCCCACGATGGCAGCAGGCGCCCCGTCGGGTCCAGCGCCGCCCCGAGCTCCAGCAGCGCGCGCACCTCCGCGTCGTCCGCCGCCGCGGCCACGCCCAGCAGGATAGAGCAGACGGCCATTGCCGCGAGCGCGACGAGGCGGGCGGAGGCCAGGG
This sequence comes from Bonia amplexicaulis, assembly GCA_036346245.1. Taxonomy (NCBI): domain Eukaryota; kingdom Viridiplantae; phylum Streptophyta; class Magnoliopsida; order Poales; family Poaceae; genus Bonia; species Bonia amplexicaulis. Next base: position 92,103 of record JAYGGG010000053.1, on the reverse strand, counting down.
CCATTGCCGCCGCGAGAGGCGTGCGCTTCTCTTCTCGGGAAGGACAAGGCCCTGGTGCGCGAGCAGAGGAGGAGGAGACGAGCGTGCAGCTTGCAGAGGTGAGGGGTTCGAGGAGTGGATCAGTGGAGCGAGTGAAAACGTGGAGGCCCCCGAGAGGGGCGGTCGGGTCATGCTCATGCGAATCTGACCATGCGTGAGTATGAGGCGTGGGCCCCGCCTGTCAGCCGGTGCGCGTGGCTGGGCGGGCACCGGAGGAGGTGGATCGGCTAGGTACACCCCAGCCAGCCATGTCGTTGCACGAGCCACGCGCACCGGAGGAGGTGGATCGGCTAGGTACACCCCGGCCAGCCATGTCGTTGCACGAACCACTGTACATCGAGATGGAGCTCCTGCGAGTGACTGCCTTGTCATAAACCGTACATGAGACGAGGCATGTACAGCGGTGCAGTCAGCACCCCGTGTAATCCTGTCGTGTATATGGCTGTATACTAGCAAAAGGGTTGCGCATCTTGGTAGCATCCTAAGTAGGTGTAGCTGTCTATCGAGTTTTTAGCGATTTTGATATTATTTGTGACGGTATTTCCAAAACTAATCGTATGTGGAACGTATTTACAGAAATGGTATTTCTGGAGGAGATGACACGTGGCGAGGCCGTCGGCGGGCAGCCTGCCGTCTGGTCAGGGTAGCCGGCTTAATTATCTGTCCTAATTTTTTTTTTTTTTTAGTGTTTGTTTGAATTTTTAAATATATCATGAGCTCAAAAAATTACAAAAATTTATGTACAGCCTCCCGACACAACGTACTTCACAGTGTAATTTTTGGGTGATTTTATCCATTGTGAATGTTGCTCAAAAATTCATACAATTTCGATATTTGTACGAGTTTTTACATATAGTAAACGAGCTCCAAAAATTACGAAATTTTATATGAAGCCTCCCGACATAGTCATAGTTATTGTGTAATATTTGAGAATTTTATGTGGTCCGAATTTACCACGTTTATTTGGATTAATTCAATCATGAATTTAACAATGTTCAGACATCTTAAAGCAGGCCAAAAAAATAGTGCACAACCTAAGCTGTGGCCGTTCCACGGATCACACTGTGCACATAAGCCACTCAGTGGGGCACCATGCTCACCCACCAGGTCATCGCGGCCTAGCGAGTCCGGCCGGTCATCGCAATCTACCGAGTCTGTCTAGCGTCGTAGTATTAGCCGTCGTTCATTCGTGCGTCGTACCGACGAGGAGGTAACTTACGTACAAACCTATATTTTATTTTTCTATTAAGCCTTACATTTCACTAACATCATGGCGTTCTCCCGCCACAGGCCCGTCGCCGAGATGCATCACTTTTGACGTCCACACCACCTGCACAGACTACCGCTCCACGTTCTTCATCTTTGCTACACATTCGGGAGGTATGAGATTTGCATTGTACATCTGAAATATTTATTGTGACTAATATCATTTCATCTTGCAGCCTTCAATTCAACGTGGGGGTGACAACGAGTCCACCGATGACGACACGAGCCTCCCAGATGCTTCTAGAGAGCACTACACGGCGCTAGGGTTTGCAGCGTACGTAGGGTAGAGCTCAGCGTTCACAGCATACCTAGAGTTTGGACACTTCGGTGTGCAGAGCTTCTTTGGCTTCACTGCCACGTCGTACGGTCAAGGTGAGTGTTCCTTCGCACGATGAGGGGGATTTCTAGAGTCCTTCATTCACGATATTATTGTGGGCGGCTCGCAGTTCGCCATGTTTCAGCTGGAGGACTTCGACCCTTACCAGACCCAACTATTGTACCTGAGCCTACTGGACCACTACGGCCACTGAGCAAACAGAACAGTCTCCATACCTCCTCCAACCCGAGACACAACCTCCAGACCGACTAATGTACCCCACGGGACATGCTTGTGCTCAACAGAAGACAAGGCCACGTACGGGGGGTGTAGACGTAGCGAGGAGGTAGCAGTAGCTCAGATGGGTGAGCCATATCACATCCAGTGTGATGCATTGTTTACTAATATAATTACTTTTACTTGTATAAGTATTCATAATGTATAGAATTGTAAAAAAATCATGAAATATTCGTAAATTCATAATTAAATTAATCTGAATAAAAATGATAAATTTACACCACATAAAATTCCTAAAAAAATTACATAATAATTATAACTATGTCGGGAGGCTTCACATAAAATTTCGTAATTTTTAGAGCTTGTTTGCTATATGTAAAAACTCATACAAATATCAAAATTTTATGATTTTGAGCAATATTTACACTATGAAGTGTGTTGTATCTGGAGACTATACATAAATTTTTGTAATTTTTTGAGCTCATTTGGTATATTTAAAAATTCAAACAAATACTAAACAAAAAAACAAGGGTAGGTAATTAAGCTGACTAATTAGCCGTCTTAATCACCTGTTGTCCCCTCATCGGGTGATAGGCCTGCCTATCGTTCCCTGGCCGGGCAGGTGGCTGCCTGCCGTCTGTCGGCGAGGCGGCAGGCGCTTGCCGCTAGCGGCCTCGCCACATGTAGTCTCCCCGCGCTGCCGCCCGCCCACCAGACGCCAGAAGTGCTATTTCTGTAAATACACCTCGCATATGGCTAGTGTTGTAAATACCGTCGCAAACAGCACCAAATCCGTTAAAAACTCCTATCTATCTATCTATCTATCTCCGTATATCTATAAAGGTGATTGCTAATTAGTACTTGAGTGTTTTTAAGATTGAGCATTTAAATTTTTATCGTAGGATTTTGTCTTGAGACATGTGCTCCACCTCCCTCTCTAGCTTCGACAAGTTAGGGTTAGGTTCACTGATGCCCTCCGGATTTAGAGAGAATTTGGAGGTGGTGGCAAACCTGTGGTGAGGCAGCGAGGCGCCGCCGCCTCGGCCGTGGGTGGAAAAAGGGCGCGACAAAGATGAGTGGTTAGGAGGCGGCAATGAATCCAGTGGCTCGCCACCAGAGGCAAGGAAGGAGGGCGACGAGGGGAGGGGGATTTCGTCGGAGATGAAGAAGAAGGTGAGGGTACGAGGTGGCTCACCGGAGAGGAGAAAGAAGGGTGGCGTGGGAGGGAGGGAGGTGGGAGCGACGGCGAAGAAGGCTCACCAGTGGGCAACACTGGTGCTGAGGACGGTGATGGCGCGGTGGTGGCGACGGCTAGGGTTAGGGAGAGGGGGGAAGAGATAGGATATATTTAGTTTGAGGAGAGAGGTGGGATCTTTTAGATATAGATTCAATAGCCCAAAATTTGAGTACTCTCTAATAAAGAAACACTCACATACCCTACACACCTCCGTACGAAAAATTGCTACCGAGAAAGTTAGAACCATACATAGCCTTCTGATGAGAACAGTTTCTAGATCATTGCTTATGTAAATAGTCTTTAGTAGCTATTAACAAGATGGCTCAGCTATAAACCGTAGATGAGAGCATGTACAACGGTGCAGTTCGCGTTCTGTGTAATCGTGTCATGCGTATAGCGGAAGGGTTGCGCATTATCTGAGCCGCACATCCGGGGTGGTCTCGACTCTCGTACTAGCATGTTAGCATCCTATGTACGTACGTCGGTACAGGTAGCTATCCATGTATGAAAATTGGTACTAGTCACGACCATACGGAGGCAGGGGGGACTGGCAGCTGCCATGGCTCCCTCGTGATCCAACAATTTCAAATGACTTTATTTAAATCGATGTTATTCGGTCCTTTATTAAATCAAGTTACACTACATTAGTCCCGCCATCTCTAAGTAAGTACGGAGGCTTTCTTATGGAAGCAGAGTTTCTCGATCATCGTTTACGTATCGTACTGTATGATCTACGTTGTTCACTTTTTAGGTGGACGATCTCAACGTGGTATTCACGTAAACCTAGCGAGCGAGGTGAAACAGCCACTCTCTAAGACTGCAGATGAGCAGGACGGGCCTTTAGTTACTGACCCGGCCGGCCGGTTTAATAGCTGCTCGTGTTCTATTTCATTTTGCAGTTTCCCTGTTAGCCTTATTTTTTGAGCAGCTACGGAATACTATACCGCCGGAGGAGCGGCTCCCCTCTCCCCTTCCCTCCTTCACTGGCTGACACTTTCCCTCCCCTTCCCTCCCTCATCTGTCTGCCTCCCTTCCACGCCACTCCCTCTCCCCTCCCCTCCCTCACTAGTCTACCTTATTTCTATTGGGATATATGGTAGGCTACATTAGTATAAAATAAAATTTCTACCACGCAAATCAGAAAACCAAGCGAGTAAGAAATTATAGATTATTACCACTAGACGTGCAGTGCAGCCGAAGAAGTGTTAAAGCAACCCGGTTCAACGTATCGCACGACGATGTAGTGAAAATAATCGATCGTCCATGAGTAGTAGTCGATCTTTGCGAGCCTATCGTCTCCTCCTCATGATCGTCCTGATTAGCGCCGCAGTCATAGCAGTGCCTCTACCAAAGTCCACAGGTCCAGCGATAGAACGTCGTACGCCGGTGTACTAGCACCAGTACACACAACAAGGGTTTCGAGGGGTGGTGGCCAGAGTTTCAGTGAGTGGGTGGTGGCCAGAGTTTCAGTGAGTATGTCTCATACGTATGCAACCCATAGCCCATGCACCCCTTTATATAGAGACTCTAACTAGATTCATATCCAATACGAGTAGAGATCGTATCCCACTCGAAAAGTCTCGGACCGAATCCTTATCCAATACGAGAAGAGATCATATCTCACTCAGAGTCTATCATCCAGATGCTTACTGTTTCAACCTGTTAAGTGTGTGAACCTGTAGATTCATGTATGCTTGGTTGTAATTCGGAAACACCTTTCCGATCACTGGTCGATAACAGTCGTTAGCAATATATATTCACCTCCAAATATACACAAAGATCAATCTAAACGAACCTTATATATGCAATATGATATGTAACTAGGTCCTAGTCACTCACGATCAGCTCATAACTTCTTATGACCAGATCGTATATGATCACGACTAGTTCGTATCCTCACACGATCAGATTGCAGACCAGTTTGTGATATGTCCGACCAGTTCACGACTAGTTCATATCCCCATATGACCAGATCGCAGACCACTCTATGATATGTCCGACCAGGTCACGATCAGTTTGTATACTTATACTACTAGTTCGCATCCGATCGGACTTAAAAACATATTTGCGTATTTTCCTTTTGTCTCACAATATTCGATTGAACTTTAGGTGAGAAATGTGTCATCCATGGATTATTCAATATTTTCCTGATTTAGTGATGGATAACTTTACATGGTCGACTCTTTGATCACTCGTGGCATGCCCATGCACTTTCTTTATCCGACTACATCAAGGCACTTAGAGATATCTCTCATATTACGCATGAGGGACAAATCCCATATCCGACCAGTCAATTCTCTCTGCATGTTTCATAGTATAATAAGACATAGCAATCTCAACAGTGTCTCAAGATGGGTTAATTCAATACCATGTTCTTTAACATGTGTCCACATTATTAATTTGATATCACCATATCAATGACCAATGAAACAAGGTCATCAATCAATACGTATGCTAATCTTATAAGTTACTAGTGTTCCGACCAGTAACATTCGACTAGGGATCATTTTAGAATGATATTATATAACAAATAAAGGGCTTCACCAATAAGTCATATACTTGCCAACCTTTATAATAATTCATTCAAGGAATATAATAATATTGATTTAAAATATCATAAATATAGAAGTGATAAATTATCTTCATGAATGCCTCCAGGGCATATCACTAACACTTTCCTCGTCACTCCCCCTTTCCTCCCTGTCACTCTTCCTCCCCTCCACGTCGGTCTGCCTCCCTTCCTCGCCACTCCTCCTCCCCTTCCCTTTTCCGCTGGTCGCCGCCGTGCCTCCCCTCCCTCTCTCTTCTCCGGTGCTGTAGCAACTCCGCGCCTCTCCTCCGGCTCCCCTACCCCTCCTCCACCACCAGCGGTCGACGACAACCTCACAACCTCGCCACACTGCCATATCACCCTCCCTCGCCATCCCTACTCTACCCAACCTAATATTCAGTACACCACACCTCGCCTTGCCTACCTCCGCCACCGCCCAATGCCCTTCACCGCCACCCACCACTAGACCATTGCCTTCTCGTCCTCCCTCTACATCCGGGGGGCTACGGTGAACCCGGCGGAGGTGGCACCTTAGCTCCTCCAGCTGGCGCTCCTCTTCCCCAGATCTGGTGGCTCTTCCTCCTCTTCTTCGCCACTAGCAATCAGATCCGGTGGGGGATTATAGGATCCAACAACAACAGGGTCAGGGATGGCAAGATGCAGAGGCTCCACGGCCAGAGACGCTGGATCCAGCAGCAGCTATGGGTTGGATCTCTAGGTCAAACGGCCGATTGCTATACCATAAAAAATGTTATGAATGGTATACCGTTTCCTAGTTTTTATTTATTGTGGGCTGGATCTCAAGGTCGAAAAGTTGGTTGTGAATCTCAAGGTCGAAAGGTTGGTTGCTATGTCATCGAAAATGTTATGAATGGTATACCATTTCCCAGTTGTTATTTTATTATTTTGCTTGGTTGATATATCAGTACGACTGGACTACGCCGAACAGAGTACAGTTGCCTAGAGGTGGGCGATGGGTCGTGCCGTGTTAGCACGGCACATGCCTGGCATACCTCGGGCCGTGACGTGCTGTGCCAGCTCGGCCTGGTCACTCCGTCATATCGTACGGCTCACCTCACCTCCGGCTAGGCTTAAGCATGGCCCAAATCCCACCGTGCTGGCGTCGTGCCATGTCGTGCTGGCCCAAGCCCAGCTCTAAATAACTATTGACGACAGAAGTGGCGGTGACAGATGCCATCTTCATTCCTCTCGTGCCTACCTCGTTAAAAACCTAGTTACAAATTTAAAAATCTAAGCATACATTGTGGAACATAGCATAATCAACAACAAATTATAGAGGACTCACATCACAGTTAGGATCTCATCAGTCGAATATTCACAAATTGCCTATTGCAAGTGCTCGACAATTCGGCCATCCCTTGTTGCAATTTAGTAGAAACTTGGGATAAAGTGCACCACTACTTCAGACAATCCTTGAACATGCTCTTGCAGGATTTTCATTTATATGTATGTGAGCAAATCAAGTTATGTGATTTTAATCATCTTCAGAGACATGTAGCTTTAAATAATTAGCTATGTCCAAACAAAAGTCTGAGACTTCAAGACAGAAACAGTCTGTGAGCAGGACAATGAGATGATTGTTAAAATGAGTAATAGAGAAGTAGTCCTTACATGTTCATCCCACTAAAACAGGGTGACACTAAAAAAGAATCGGTAGAATATATGTCATGAGCCACAACATATCTTCCGCCGCGGTGGGAGAAGAGGAGTAGTGCCAAAGCAGTGGATGTGGAGCTCTCATCTTCCGCCACCGCTGCTAATGCTTGCTTCCTAGTGGGTTGGGTTGATTTGGTTACATGGGAGAAAAAGGAGAATGGACGGATAGATAGGAGGACTCACGTTGTTGGTTTTGCTCGGGTCTGATGCGTGATCACCTCACTATGCATGTCTGTGTGGATCATTTGATTAAGGATAGATCCAGTTGTATTATATGTACTAGTATGCTAGTCTTGTTGTTTTCTTTCATATATAGTATAATAATAGTATCAATACATCTATGTACATAATCATATATTTTGTTGTACACTCGTGATCGTCCCTCTTCTAGAGAGGGCAATCTTGCCCGATTACATGTGAATAAAAACCCTAATAAAAGGTTGATATGTTTCATGTTTATTGTCTATGGGTAATTTAAACATGCACGTAATATTCGGTATTAAAACTCATGAATAGAATTTATTTATGCGCACTTTCTCTCTCTCCTCCCTAATCTCTCACTTCCTCAACTACTGTTCGGCCGAATGGCTAGCCATTCAATTGGCTCTTCTTCAGTTCTTCCCCTTATCTCTTCTCTCTCTCTCCTTTATCTCTTCACTCACTTTTTCTTGCTTCTTCTCCCTGTTCTCATCTCCTACCAACAACCTTGCCACCCCATTGTCACCTCCCGCTATCTGTTGTCGGCGTCTCCCTCGGCGGCTTCCCCTGGCATTGGCTTCATCCTTCCCTCGACTACCGCTCGGTTTCACCCTCTATGCCAACCTCCACTCCTCTACAACGGCCTCCAGCTTCCCTACCGCCGCCTCCTGATCTCCCGCGCGCCACCACCCTCCTCATCCACTGTGCCTCCCGGTCGCCACAAGCCTAGCTCGACCTCCCTTCAGACATCCTTCGTCGGATCCAGCCAGATCCATGGTCGCCTGCTTCTTGCAGCTCCGGCCACAACCTCCCTATTACGCCTATTGGCCCGCCCCCAGGCCCAGCCAAGCTTCGGTTTGCTCGCCTCCCCCGCACCTCTAGCTGGCTCGGCCTTACAGCGTCGCCGCCTCCTGCTACTCGCTTGGCTCCCCCAACTGCCAGCACCAGCCCTCGGTACTTCCTCTCTTCTCTACTCCTTTCCTCCTCTACTACTCCTCTTTGCTATGTGATGGCTAGGTGATGGTGGTTGTTGTGCACATGTGGTGGTTGTGAGCCGACGGTGGCTGTGAGGGCTTGCGATGGCTAGTGGGTACTCTGGCCATAGTGTTGTGCTGTGATATGCCGTGAATTGGCTAGAGAAGATGGTGCCAGCCGCCGCCACTGTGTTGTCCTCGCTAGTCGTGCCGGGTAGGCTCGAGGACGACACGCTTTGCAGGGCTGTACCGTGCTGTTCGATGGGCTGGGTTTCTAGGCCCGGCACGGCCCGCTGTTCATGTCGTGTCAGCATGGCTCACCACGTGGCGTGTCCGTATGGTGCTTGGGTCAGACGCATCACCGCCTTGAACCGCCAAAAAACTCGCCCGCCTCACCTCTACAGCTGCTAGTGCAACTCCGAATCAAAGTCACTTTTGGCACTGTTTCGCATCGTATTTACAAATAAAGCAGTATGGCAACCGTATTGACAAAAATATTGTTTTTGCCGTTGGTAATTTGGCGGCGGCGTCCATGAGGCGATGCGTGGCATGCCGATGGCGGCGGCGCTGTCGCTAGGTGGTCACGACAGCGACTGTCGCTCAGGAGCAAAGGCGGTAATTAGGCCGGGCTAATTACCGCCTAATTTTTTGTTTAGTGTTTGTTTGAATTTTTAATATAAAATTACGAAAATTTATGTACAGCCTCTCGACACAACGTTCCTCGCAGTGGAATTTTATCTATGGCGAATGTTGCTAAAAAAATCATACAATTTTGATATTTTTACGAAATTATGTAAAAACTCGTAAATATATCGAAATTGTATAAATTTTTAAGCAACATTCGCCGTGGATAAAATTCGCCATAGATAAAATTCTCTAATTAGCTAGCCTAATTGCCTACTACCTGGTGGCTTGCCAGCCGCCCAGCCACCGGGCGGCAGGCGCCTGCGCCACGTGTCACCTCGCAAGCGCTGCCACCCGGTCAGCCAACGGCAAAAATAATATTTTTATTAATATAATTTTTATTTTTTTATTTTTATAAATACGATATGGAACAGTGTCAAAAATGATTTTGATTCGTGCAACTCCATTGACCATTGTAGGCGGTGATGCCATACGTGCGCGCCAAGCCGCCAACCTTCGTGGCAAGGTATTTGGAGAGTGTCGCTATTGATGGTGGCGATGAGCACGCACGAAGATAGCCGGTCGTTGCGCTGCAGGCATCTCGAGTGCTGATCAATCGGTGGGCAGAGGGAACGTAGGGCCGGCCGACACACAACAATGTGAAGGCCGCAAAGGGAATCTAATCATCATACACGACGTACAGCCACACTATACAGGAGACTGACGAGAAATAAAGAGCAAGAAACGAGCCGCGATATTGTTTCTGTTGACTTTATCATGTACATGTACCGGTGCGTGGATTATTTTGACACGCACGTGATTTATCGTCCTTTATATTAAGGGAAAAAAAGGATAGTTTATCGTGTTAATTAGGGTGTTTCAGCTGGCAAAGGTGATTCTATTATCTGTCTGTAGGACCTTGAAGAAAAACATGGACTTTAGCTAGCCTCCATCCGGTCAATTAGGACACTCGGAAACACTATATTCGTTCTCGTAGTGGGGATAATTAATTGCCTAGTGTATTAAGACCCACGGAACACACGGGTTAAAAAATCCATACAAATAATCCGTAATAGATGGGAATCGAAATCTGGTCATTCACTAGATAACCAATGTGCTATATTGGTTGGGTTATGCAGCTAGACAGACGCCACAAATTAAACCGAAATGTATGATGTATCGACGACCCATTCCTCCTCCGAACCACTCGAATGCTGAATTTTCTTCGCTTCGGTTGAGAAGAAAAGCCTCGGTTTGGCCGGGAACCAGATGCCTTATGCCATATGCCTCCACTTGCTTGTTTTAATTCTCCAACTTTTGAGTTCTTTCTCGTCTAACCCCGGATTAGCTAGCAAAGCAGAAGACGGGATCACGCGGAAAGACGGAATTAACTACTAACTAATTAGAGGATTTGTTCGATCTAGTTGTTTGTGTTGACAATTTTGTTGCAGTGAGTGTACATCTGAGATTAATTACGCTACTCCGGCTAGCCTAGCTTGGGTAGTGCTCCAAGGAATCCATTTCATTTAAAGACAAAGTAAAGGCACGTACTTAGGGCAGAGTTCCTCTACGGTTAGTGTGTGCTCAACTAGTTGAATTAACCTTGCTGCAGCATCCTTTGTCATCTTGTCGGTGGGGTTAATTTACCTAAGAAGCTAGCTAAAGGTATAATACACTCCTTAGTACTGCTCTAACTTCTAGCAGTAAGAAACACGTGTTGGGCTATTTTGTAATTTACCTCATTTTTGAGGAAAGGAAAAGAAAATTACCCATGGGCCCACTTGTAAGAAAGGAAGAGAAAAGGATATAGGGGTGGCGAGCTGTTCGGATGAACCATTTGGACCATCCGAATGGATCCAGATCTGGTCGATGCCTCTTCCTATCCCATTCGCCTCCTTTGGGTGGACGCTTTGGCGTCTTCCTTGAGTGGGCGCCACCAAATCCGGATCGGAAGTTCGGCCTCTCTGACTTTATATCCAAGATGGGAGAGCTGAGTTTAGCGGGAGAGGAACGAGAGCTTACCACTGAGATCCAAAGCTCCATCGGTTGTTCGGTCTTGGGGATTTAGGGAGAGCTCAGCGGCGGCTGTGTTTGTACGGTTGCTGGACTGTGGCGTTCTTGCTTCTGGCTCGTAGATCTCGCTCTCTGGACCATGTGCTCGTAGTCGGTGTTCCTATGGTTCTTTGGTTTGGCTTTGGCTGGGTGAAGTGCGATGGGATTTCATCTTCTTGTTGGCTTCGTGCGGCATTGACTTGTATCTTGGCTCCACAAATTGGTTAGTATTGATTTGTGGAGTAGGGCTTTGTATTTCCGATTGCCTCTCCAGTGATTTTCTGGTATTCGCTGGTGATTGATTTTCTGGGACATTGTCTCCGACGAGCCTAGCCCCATTCGGCCGTCACAGTGGCTTGGAGTGCTGCCGCTCTATGAGTTTGCTCTCTAATTCTCTTACTTATATTGTGCATTTGTCAGCCGTGCTAGTTCATATTGTTGATATCTAAAATTTGTGGGAAGGACTTATGCATGATAATCTGTGGGCTTGTGAATGCTCAATGAGGATATCTTTGTCAAATTGAAACCACAATGACAATTTAGATCCGTTCTACTAGTGTGATTTGCTCATATACTTGTTTATCTCTGCTGTGCAGTTGCTAGCTCTGTCAATTGCATTGGTGCAATTCCTATTCAATCTTGATCACCATTGTTTTAGATCTTGCCGAGCTATATGCTATTTCAGTAGTAGCATTGCTCTGTTATTAGTCTCTGTTTTCAGTCAGAATCCATTATCTTTGTATACTCTTGACATTGATACTACACTGAGGTAATATTTGCTTGATCAAACTAGCAAAGTTTAAGGAATTGTCATTGTGTTTATTGAAAAAACTAACAAGAGTGGTAGAAGGCCAAGTCTCTTTTGAACTTGAGCAACTCCTCCCTGAGAGCAATACTTCAAATGTTAAATCAATGCATTATGCAGATTTTAAATGCCCACTTGTGTGTTCTATTGAGTATATTGCAATATGTTAATGTTCTGAAATGTTTATCTGCTTTGAGAGATAATATATATTTGTTCATGTCATTTTCATATTGTTGTCCTTATGCTTTAATATGCTTAATTATAATTAAAATTAAATTAAAAATATTACTAAAATCGTTTAATTTCCAACAACTCGAGTGTTTGAGTACATGTTTCAAATTTCCTCCTAAGGCTATCAGATTTCGCATTCTATGGTCCTACTGGACCATTTGATCCTGATTCTGCATGCGTACGATATAAAGTATATGTACGGAACCACATAAAATAGTGGTCCATATATCTTATTATCTTCACAGATCACGATTTTCATTTTACAATGGTGAGATACGATCCCTGGTATCTATTTCCTCTAGGATTTGAAGATGTATGCTACATGAATTTCTAAATGAAGTCTAATAAAATTAGAATTTCTATTCTCTTTCAGAGTATGATTTTCTATTTTATTTGAAGGAGAACTAGATGTATTATATAAACCAATGAGGGATAGCCATAAAGAACCCAACCCAAGCAAAGAAGCAAACCAAGCAAAAAGTGCTCATCGAAAGTAGAGATGCACAAAAGGATTAGATGCTAGGTTATTCTTTACACTATATTCTTGTATAGGACAAGAATCCAAATGTCCCAAAAGGTTTGAGAGGGTTGTGAGAGAGCGATAATCCTCTGTACTCTTTTGAAGCTGCGTTTAAAGAATTTGCTATTGGCATCGCCAAATCTTTTATTTCTCATCGTGGTTGCTTCGGCACCATTATTTCAGTTCTCTCTATGAGATTCATCTACTTCGTTCTTGATACCGTGCACGCTCGTACCGTATCTCACAAACTCCGATCCGATCCAGAGATTGTTACGCATAAGAAGGGCATCAGACTATACTAAGTGGTATCAAAGCCATGTTGGACTAATATGATTTATGAAAAATGTCAGTAAAGTGTCAAGTAACACAAAATCAAGATTGAAGTCAATGATGTGGAATCAAGTAGAGAAATTTGACAGCGGAGAAAATTTTAGTGTGTGGCAACGCATGGTGAAGGGTGTCATTTATCCAGCAGGGGCTAATCGATACTCTTGAAGAGAACAAACCGGAAAAGATGTCTGAAGAAGACTGGAAGGTGATGAAGCGAAAGGCTATTAGTACAATCTATTTATATCTCTCCAATGAGGTAAAGTACTTGGTGATCAAGGAGAATTCACCGAAGAAGTTATGATAGGACTTATATGGCAAAGTCACTGACAAACTGGTGCATGTTGAAGCGGAAACTGTACATGTTGCACATGGAGGAAGGCACATGGTTTGTTGATCTTCTTAATGTCTTCAACAAGCTTATCACACAACTAACTAGTGTGGATAAGAAAATCGAGGAGAATGACAAGGTCGTCATTTTGACATCATCTATACCACCATCATGGGAGCAATTGGTGATGAATATTCTTATTGAAAAAACAATCTCAACTTTAACAAGGGAGTTGTATATCTATTGGACGCGGAGTCCTTGAAGAAGCCATCAGAATCTTCATCCTCAGGTGATCAAGTATTGGCTGCCATAAATATTGCAGGCAAAAGCAAAAATTACGGGAAGAAGATGGGCAAGAGTGTGATGAGGAAGGTCGTATGATAAAAAGATTATCTGAGTTTTAAAAATAAAGGGTGTAGACTCAATGGCGGTAGAAAAGGATGATTGGACGTACTTATTATCAGTCAATCAGGTACTACTCATAGATGGATATTAGATTACGGTTATTGCTTTCACATATGTTTAGTGAGGGATATGTTTGCTAAAGGATCTCTACGTCTAGTGTATAGAATTGTTCACTTGGCAGATTGCAAGGAGTATGTAATCATCGAGTGAGAACGGTTACATTAGAGATGTATGATAGATCACATCGCACATTAACGGAAGTTTGTTATATTCTTGGTTTGAAGAAGAATCTAATATCTATGAGGTCGCTTGAATTTGAATGTTGTAAGGTATCACCTTGAGGTGGAGTCACACGAGTTACTTGTAAAGGGCGGGTAATCATAAAATATTTCTGGAGCAATGGAGGATATCGATTAATAAGTAAACCTAAAGCAAGAGCAACTTGTGGGAGGTCTAGTGAAAATCCTTATCAGGAGAAGGAAACCATTTCATTGGTGGTATGTACTTAGATCTCTCTATAGTTATGTGCGGAACTTCAAATATGATTGCAAATTCCAGCGAGCATAGACAAAGGTGCAAGCTGTTGGAAGAAGAAAGATGTAGTGGGACCAACCATGTGATACCGGTAAGTAGGTGGAGCTCTAAGGTGGTACAAACCTATAGCATAGAGGGCTATAGGAACAATAGGTATGGTTAAACAATCTATAAAAGGAAAGGGTTCTCAAGTGGAGGTTTTGGCGGCCAAGCTCGGACACCAACACACAAATTGTGGTGATGTGTGTGAGCCCTTATGGTGAGGGCATTCACAAAGGTGTGAAGAAAAACACAAAAAATGAAAAGAAAGGCGAAGCTAACTTTGGGCGATTTCTTGGAGCACAGTGACTTCAACGGATAAGAGTTAAGGTAGACATTGCTGAGATATGGTGACTCATATCCTATTCCTTTAGGACTTGGAGAGGTGTGCTATATGAATTCTAATGAGGATATGACCAATCCTTAAATTATTATTTATCTGTAAATAATTTGGTGACGTCCCTTATTTATAAGGGAGAGATTTCATAAGAAAGTCATAAGCTTTTCTACGACTACCCCTTAGTTGTAAGGTCTTCTACGACTATTTGCTGGTCGTAAGCTCTTCTACAAATACCCTCTGATCATAAGCTCTTCTACGACAACCCGCTGGTCATAAGCTATGTTATGATAACTGCTGGTCGTAAGCTCTTCTATGACTACCCACTAGTCGTAAGCTCTTCTATGATAACCCGTTGGTCGTAAGCTCTTCTACGATTACCCGCTAGTCGTAAGCTCTTCTGCGACAACCTGCTGGTCGTAAGCTCTTCTATGATAGTCTGCTAGTCATAAGCTCTTCTACGACAACCTCGTACCCATAAGTTCTCCTACGACCTTGGCATGGTTCTAATTTATCCTACGACCACCTCATGGTCGTAGATCCCCCTACGACTAAGCCAAGCTCCGACTGACCTATCTACGACAACCCATTGCTCTGTGGCCTTGTCTGACAGGGCGGTTAGCGTGAGTATTTATTGTCTGGAATAAGTACACTTAACTTTACCCTAACAGAAATTGCCGCACGATGAGCGAGACATCAAGTCTCAAGTAACTCCCATCTGACGGTTATCACTCGAAACATTAACACATTTATTGGCGAGAAGAAACTACCATCACCGTGCAAGCTATATAAGGTGGGCGACAGGAGGAAGAGGGGGGGAGGATCCGGGCCAGACCTAAGGGAGATTAGCAGTAGAGCAGGCTTTGCCGCATTACTTTCTCCATCATAATTCTGCATTATTTTCCTCCATTGTACTCACTTTTTTGAGCAATAGTCAACATGAAGTAGGATTATTATTCTCGTTGTTGAAGGCCCGAATCTGTATGAAAATCCCTATGTCTTGCCTCCGTGTATTGATAGCTAGGTCCTTAAAAGTGTTCCTGAACCCAAATAAATTATTACGTAAGATCGATATTAAAACATCGATAGTTAGCACTGTTCATGGAGAACTTCTTCACAAATTCTCTAGTAATTCCTTGTTGGTGAGTTCTTTTCTTTTTATGTCCTCATGGTAGGAGAATGGAACAAGGAGAACTGGTTTGACCTGGCAGAATATGCAGATCTCGACATGGATGCCTGCTACGACTTCGAGCAGACGATGTTTTCATCTAATGGTGTGGCTTTCTCTAAATATCCATCATGATATTCTAGATATCACACCGTGAGTAGGGATAAGGAGGGATCCTTATCTCCCATAGCATTACGCTCAAAGGAGGAACTAATTTTCCTAAAGGGCAAGCGTCAATCCAACCACGAACAGGACTCGCAACATGACAAGGGGCCTCCCTCAAGTGTTTGAGTCCTGCCGTGGTCATCAGATCTGGCTCAGTAAATCCTGGAATCCAACATTTTGGGATTGCACCACCATATAGTGGTCGTAACTCTACACTTGTCCCCACAAAGAGCGTGGTTGGATCCCTGCGAGTTCACCCATACTCACATAGGGTTTAGCTCCAACGGGATATAGTTATAACCCGGAATTCGCCTTCCTGGAGGGGTTTATTTCAAGTTGTGATGCGCTCTGGTTGGATCACTCTTCAAGCGAGGAGGCCTCTGACAGAAGTGTTGATTATCGACAGGAGGTCTTTACTCTCCCGTCAGATACTAATCACTCTCTCGGAGGAAGGCCTAACAACACTTTCCACAGATCACACATTATGACCCCTCGTGGTGATGGCGAGGAGACCTCCAGTGATAAACCTGGTGAGTACTCTGATGAGCATGGAAGAAATCCTCGAAATAATCACTCTCCATCGAGGCGGCTTCAACCAGCTTTAGATTTTAAGGATCTCGAGACCATTGAAAGAAGGAGATTGGCTACCGAGAGGTCTTTGCCTAGGCATGTCTAGTACCGGTCTAAGGAGGCTTGGGAGCTTCAATGCATAAATGATCTACTTGAAAATCGTACACCAAAGAACTAGCTCGAGCACCAGGTTACAACCACTTCACTGAAGGAATCGTGCAAGACTTCAAACCATGATGGCCAAGTTCGAGCAACCTCGCTGACACAACTCCATGAGTCGGGCAGGTATGACTGCTTCTAGTTGTTCTCATAACCATAACTCCACTCGGAGAAGGGTTCCTTGAACGACCCCGGTTCGGTGAGCTTTTGGAGGAGGTGATCATTCACCACTTCGAGAAAGAAATCTACAGCAGTAGATGGAATACAAGGAGTGTTACCCTCGAATAGATGAGACCAATTACAGCTCAGGTCTGCCAACCACCGGGTATCATCGACGATCGCCTGGAGATGCCAATCATCCGTTCCCGCAAAGGAGGTTCATGATCTTGTTACTGGATGTCGGTTATTCACACCTGAACTCTGAGCAGTACACTGGCCACTGTGGTTTCGGCTTGTAAAAATGGAGAAGTTTGATGGGTCTCAAAATCCCATCAAGTTTCTTCAAATTTACACGACAACGACTCGAGCAACAAGAGGAGGAGAGCATGTCATGGCGAACTACCTTCTAACTATGCTCAAGAGATTCGCTCGATCGTGATTGCTAAATCAACCACTATAATCGATCCATTCGTGGCAACACCTCTGTGATCTTCTACTGGCCAACTTCCAAGGCACGTACAATCGCCCTGAGAAGGAAGCAAGCTACATAGAACGAGACAAAGCAACAATGAGACACTATGACAATTCATCAGGCGTTTTAGTCAGGTTCATAACTACATTTCAGAAGTTTCTGATGCTTCTGTTATTAGAGCTTTTAAGCAGGGAGTCTGCAATAGAAGATTCATAGAAGATATCGCTTTCAACCCTCCAACTATTGTCACCGAGCTCTTTGAGATGGTTGATAACTATGCGATCGCCGCTAAAGCGATG
Source organism: Bonia amplexicaulis (assembly GCA_036346245.1). Lineage (NCBI taxonomy): Eukaryota > Viridiplantae > Streptophyta > Magnoliopsida > Poales > Poaceae > Bonia > Bonia amplexicaulis. The sequence continues at coordinate 74,411 of JAYGGG010000053.1, read as the reverse complement.
AGTGGAGCAAGACCATCGACCATGCCGATCGAGGTACCAAAGAGGTAGGCGAAGGTAGCGAAGGAAAGGTGAAGGTCAAGAAATCCAAGAACAAGGTAAAAAGAAAGAAGCCTCAAGCTGGAGGTTCTAAGGAGGTCTTGGCTATGGACAATAAAGAGCCACGAAATCCAAAGCAGTACACTTATTGGGGCAAAGGTAAAATCCCAGCTCGGAAGGACAATAACAAGCTTAGGTGGTGTCCCTTTCATAAAAGGGAAGGACATGATCTTCGCAATTGCCGAGTTTTCCAACGAAAACTCGAGGACTACTACTCAGGTAAAGGACCACTCCCTATACTCCAAGAGTTAGGACAAATGAGTGGTCAGAAGTAGTCGGACGATGACGAGGAGATGTCGTTTCAGGATCCACAGCATACCGTCGAGCACATCTACGGGGGATCTTCGGCATACAAGTCAAAACAACAGTATAAAGTTGTCGAGCGTGAGGTACACTCCATTGACACTCTCCTTGTCAATTATCTTCCGAAGTGGTTGGAAGTCACTATCTCTTTTGTGAAGAGTGACTGTCTGATCCCTTCGACTCGACTAGGTCAGTTTTCGATCGTGGTCGAGCCCACCATCAACAACTGTCGAGTGAATTAAGTGTTGGTCGATGGTGGTAGTTCTTTGAATACCTTGTTTGCAGGTGCTCTAGACGAGATGCAAGTTCCTCATACTAGAATAAAGGTTGTATGATCCTCATTTCATAGGATCGTACTGGGGTCTTCAGCTAAGCTAATTGGCCAAGTTTCTCTACATGTCATGTTTGGTTCTCAAAGCAATTTCAGGACAAAGAAAATCTCCTTTGACATGGTCGATTTTGACACGGCGTATAACGCCATACTCGGATGACCAACTCTGGCATGTTTTCTGATAGTTGCTCACTATACATATTAATGTCTTAAGATGCCAGGTCCCAAGGGAGTGATCACAGTCCGCTATGATAATAATATGGTACTTACATGCGACCAAAAATCCCTCGAGATAGTAGGCCAATTAGTAACTCGAGAAGCAAACAAGGTGCAACCTTCGACCAAGCACTCGAAGCCTAAAGCTGTATCGAAGCCGAGTAGCAGGTCAAGGAAGTTCCGTTGGATTCAGCGGAGCCTTCAAAGACCGTTTGTATCGTGGTTTCTTTCGACCCTATATAGGAAAACACCCTCATCACCTTCCTCCGAGCAAACACAGATGTGTTCATGTGGTAAGCATCCGACATGCCCGGGGTCCCTAGGGAGGTGATCGAGCACAAGATAGCTCTACGACCTGATAAGAAGCCTGTAAAACATAAATTATGGAGGTTTGCACTGATCGATGTGTGGGGGCAAACCCCGGGCGAGGGTCACCTCATGTGTGTTTTGTACTAATCCCATGATCAGTAGCTAGTACAGCCATTCACAACATTGAGATCACATCCATACACATCGAATATATTTGATTTATGACAAAAGGGGTGAATACAATAAGGTTTTACAGCATATGGCCGATTGGCCAAGTAAATACCAGAGTCAAGAGTAAATTACAGCAGAAAACAAATAACTAAGCAGAAGCATCAATCAAGTGGTATGCCACCATATCCACAGGCAACCGACTGGTGATTAGGCCCTAGAAAAACCCATCATCTAACTCCTCGAAGCCGAAGGCGAAGTACACATCGTCTGTATCTTTCTTCATTCTCTGATCAACAATAATTTAAACAAGGTTGAGTACATTGCGTACTCAGCAAGACTTGTAGTGTATCGCAAAATTTTATATATATGCAAGGCTAGCAAAGGATAAGGCTCTATACTAAGTTATTTTCCGCATGAAGCAAATTTTATTTTCTATATCAGTAAGTAGTAATCTGCAAACGGAATTGTAAAGAGCTCGAACACGTTGATGAAGGGGCCCATACGAGCAAACCTAACCGGAGTGCCCTTACTACATCTGTGCCTACCACAATGCAAAGCTAGATCTAGACAACTTAATCAGCTAAATACCAGAGCCTATGTAGCACATGTGATAGTACGGTGTGACTTAGATGAGCGGCAATAGCGTTTGGTCCTTAATTGACCTGGGCAAGAATCTCCCCTATATACATGCGAGATTCCCTCTCATATTTGATAGTGTACCATATAACTCGCCTACGTCCAAAAACTGGATTGTTTTCCTTTTATTTGGTACCAAGGTAACAGAGGTTCCCCCTCTGGTCCATATTTTCGAAACCACCATGCCCATGTGTAAACCTGTTTGAAAGTTCAACCTTAGCAGAAACTAGTGCTTGGCTAAGCATCTAGACAATATACCAATGCAGCATTCCCAATTTGACAGTATATATATATGTATTGTCTAGACCAGGTCCTAGAGGTTACAACAGTGAGGATATCAAATTTCTCAAGGAGGTTCAATGCATATGAGTGGTTCTAACTATCAATACCCATAGTATAGCAGTTTTATGGAACATGCACACATGCATAATAGATTTTGCAAACAATGTACAATAATTGAATATTGGGAATGGTCAAAGGGGGTGTTTGCCTTGTTTAAATTACCGTGGCCTTGATTTCACTCAAGACCTTCTCAGTCAATGATCTTGGAGCTATTGAACTTCGCACTGTCTTGATTCTTGCTCGAGTCAGTGCTTCTTTGGGGCTTCGACTTCTAATTACATAATAAGCGATCGAAAGACCAAATAAATCCAAAAGACTGCAAAAGATACAAATAAATCCAAAACGAACTTCATTAAGTTTAATTAGGATTGAGTTAGTGATGTAAGTTTAGATGGTGAGGGATGTTTGTCATAGTCGAATGAAGTTTGAGTGTTGAGGGGATGGCGGGGAAGCTTTGCTGGCCGGAAAGATCAAAGGTGAAGGAATATTAGCAGGAATATTCTACTTTGGATTCAAGGATGGTTAGGAATAGCTGATCTCAAAGTACCGTGGCTTGGTTTGATCTATTCCTTTTCGGTGAGTACAACATTCTTTACGATTACACTCTTTGGCCGCTACGGAGTTCTACCTACTTCTCACACTTCAGCCATCACTCGATTCTATCTACGACTACTGAAGCCTATCACCTCTATAGCTTACGGCCACTATAGCTTGCGATTAAATCTTGTGACCACTACAGCTACTGATCTTGTCTGACGACCACTATAGCTACTGACCGCTATGGCTTATGACCACTATGGCTGTCGACCACTGTGGTTTACGACCACTACCGCTACCGACCACAGTGGCTACCGATCTTATGAGTACTACTTCGAGACTTCGGACATTCAGGCAACTATTGTTCTTGGTCGCTCTAACTACCGATCATGGCATCTCGACTACAGAGGTCTTCGACTACCTTGATCCTACCGCAACTCTGGTCATACCGTTTATAGAGAGCTGGTTCTACCGATCTTCATCCACACCGGTTTTCCATGGGTCTTTCGAGCAACAACCGGGTTCTGTAACTTACGATTACTGAATGGTTACAGTTTTATATGACTACCGACTAGGTTATGTGGCTTAAGACTACCGACCACATTCTGTAGGTTTCGACTACCGACTACGTTCTGTAGGTTTCAACTACTGACTTAGCCACTAGGATATGTAGACTTCGACTACCGACTACCAACTAGGATCTGTAGCTTACCACTATAGATTGGGTCGATCTTACCACTCTTACGACCGATCTACTATTCATACAGCCATTGTACTATACTTACGACTGACCTACTATTTGTATGATCATTCTACTGTACTTATGTCCAATCTACTATATCTGACAACCGATCTACTGCCCTAAAGGCCGATCTACTACACTTACATTCAATCTGCTGCACTTACGACTACCGATTACGTTCTGTAATCCTCAACTATATGATCACTATAGCTACCGACAACTGGAGATTACGACCTCATGACTTCCGACTTCTAACTGCTTTCAAGTTCCAACTACTTTAGATCTCTTTTCAACTTAGACAACATTGGCAGTCGAAAGTTACTACTACGTTGAGAGGTTGAAGTTTATGACTAGATTACAACTACTATAGTCGAAGGTTTCAACTACGCAAGCAGTCAGAGATCTCAACTTCGGTAGTGGTTGAAGGTTTCGACAACGGGTGTGGTCGAAGATTTTGACTACGATAGTGATCAAAGATTTCGACAACGTTAGTGGTTGAAGACTTCGACCTGGCAATGGTTGAAGACTTCGAACTGGCAATGGTCGAAGTGTACGACACGGCAGCAATCGAAGATCTCGACTCCAGCTGCGGCCGAACATCTTGACACCACAATGGTCAAAGGTCTCGACACAGTAGCGGTTGAAGATTTCAACACAACAGCAGTTGAAGATTTTGATGTTCGATTGTGGTCAAAAATCTCAACACGGCAGTGGTCGAAGATCTCGACACATCAGCGGTTGAAGCTCTCGACTACGGCTGCGGTTGAAGAGTTCGACAATGTCAGCAGTCGAAGATATTGACTCTGGCTGTGGTCAAAGATTTCACTGCCCGGATGTGGTCGGAAACCTTGACATGGAAGTAGTCAAAAGATTTGAATGCAGCTACAGTCGAAGATCTCGACATTGAAACAGTCGAAGATTTCGACTATGAGTGCGGTGGAAGATTTCGACTACAGCTGCGATCAAATATTTCGACTATGGCTGTGGTCAGAGAGTTCAACTATCAGTTGCAGTCAGAAATCTTGACACAGTAGCGGTCGAAGATTTTGATGCCCGGTTGTGGTCAAAACTCTAGACGCGGAGGTGGTCAAATATTTTAGCATAACAGTGGTCAAACATCTCGACATAGCAGCAGTCGAAAATCGCAATGCTGCAACGGTCAAAGATTTTGATAGCACTACCAGATTTCGACTTCGACTACTATAGTTATGTTCTTGTGTTCGACTACTGCGGTTTTCTTTTAGAGTTGGACTACTTTAGTACTTCGGTTGCTTTTAGTTCTTTTATTTGACTTTGATTACTTTAGTTCTCTTTTTTACTACGATCACTTTAGTTCTCTTTTCATCTTACATACTCTACGAGGGAAGGAAGAGCTTACCGAAGATGATGACAGTTCATGAGGAGGAGTGTAAGAAGTTAGCATCGGAGACCTTGTCGGCAGCGAAGGGGTCCACGACGACAACGTTTTTTCAGCAGCGATGAAGCTACAGAAAAGGGTGCGCATGAGCTTGCATGCATGCATGTGGAGGTACGGGTGAAAGGAATAGAGATACGACTCACCATAGAGGGGAAGTCTTGTGGTGGCATCCTTGTTGGAGATGGAGAAGAAAGCCCAGATCGAGTGATCAACTGAGTGATCCATTGCACAGAAGGTCAAACAAATAAGTAGGGTCCTTAAGGGAGAGATAAGGCATGTTGCAAATGAGTCGAGGAGAGAAGCTCACCAAAGTAGCTAGCACATGGTAGCATACTCGCTGACGTGGCATATGACTTCGATTTCTCGACTGAGAGGGCAAGCTAAGGAGAAAATGGCATGGTCGGGGGTTTTTATAGGTACAGACGACTGAGGCAGAGTGCGAGTTCTCATGAGCACGGTCAAAAATGCGCCATGGAATGCAAGGCATGGACGAGGACAAGAGGGAAGATATCCAGCGCGTATGAGACGATGAGTAGGCGGAGTTGACAGCTGTAGAGAGCAAAACCATGGGTGTAGCATCTAAAACTAGGGGTAGCTCAACCCATGACTATGGTGGAGCTGGTGCATGCGCGTGAGGTGGAAGATGGTTGCTGCTAGTGGGCCCGGCACATAAGCGAGTGAAGAGAGCTGCCCTGACAGGATTGTCTTGACGTGCAAAAAGGGTCTAGGAGTCTGATGCATTTGAGTGCTTGTATTCTAGAGTACTTGCAATAGAGCTTGCTAGCTGGTCTAAGCCTCTCGAGCAAGAGAAAACTAGTTGAGCACTCGAAGGACAACTTAGCAGTTGAGAGGTAAAGCTGGGCACAAGGCCGGGATGCACGGAGGAAAGGTGTGGCGCAGGGTATGGGCTATTATCAGAGAAAAGAAACAATGGGCGTGGCATCAAAACAATGAGCATGGTGTCAAAAACTAGTGGCCTGTGCTTAGGCAGGCTAGAGGTGGAAGAATGGTACTACCAGTGGGACACACACGACAGTAGAGAGAAAGAGTGAGGAGAGCTAAGAGGTTTGAGCAAGAGGTTGGTACATCAGTTGATCTCGAAAGATTATGACAATCATTGCGAATGCTCCAGATATTATCGAGTTGCCATCATCGTACTCGAAGAACAGAGGAATCTCAAGAACTCGAAGGCTTCAAGCTCGACTAACGAAGCCAGGTAGACGGTCGAAGTTCGACTTCGAGTGAGAAGTCGAAGAGTATCAGACGGTGTTCGAGTAGTAGTGGAGATCGATGGTGTTCGAGCAGCAATGAAGATCAGATGGGGTTCGAGTATCAGTGGAGTATCGAACGGTGTTCGAGCAGCTTCAGAGCATCGGATGGCATTCGAGCGGCTTCAGATCATCGAACAACGTTCGAGTGGTGTTGAAGCATCAGATGTTGTCCGAGAGGTATTGTGGAGGATTAGAGCGTGGAGAAGTTGGAGGTTATGGGGCACCCAGCGGTCGAAAGCTGTAGTGGTTGAAACTAATAGACGAAGGGTACTACAAGTGTGCCATACTCGACGGTGAGAGAGAGAAAGAATGAGGTGAGCTGACAAATTGGGCAGATGTTAGACACATCAGATGAGCTTGAAAAAAATTATGAAAATTTTTATGGAAGCTCCTGACATAGAGTTGATAATTGTGTAAATTTTCAGAGTGTTACCTTCACTTGATTTTTCTAGAAAAATCTAAGAGGACATCTTGTTGAATTCAGATATACTTATTTGATTTAGATAATTTCAGAACTTGCTGTGATAATTATTTGTAGTGCCAAAATTATACTTGCGGCTTTTTAGAATGGTTTCCACCATGAGTTTTCTCATGCCAATTTTTAATCATATTTTTAGTTTTTATAACTTGGTCTTAATTTTTTATTTGCATTACATGCATTTTTTATTTTTGAAATTCAAACTTCTACGATAAGCTCTTCTACGATAACCTGCTGGCCGTAAGCTCTTCTATGACTACCCAATGGTCGTAAGCTCTTCTACGACTACCCACTAGTCTTAAGCTCTTCTACAATAACCCGTTGGTCATAAGCTCTTCTACGACTACCGCTAATCGTAAGCTTTTCTACGATAATCCGCTAGTCGTAAGCTCTTCTATGATTACCCGCTAGTCATAAACTCTTCTACAACAACCCGCTAGTCGTAAGCTCTTCTACGACAGTCCACTAGTCACAAGCTCTTCTACGACAACCTCATACTCAACATCACCCTGACAGAAACCGCTGCATGATGAGTGAGATATCAAGTCTCAAGTAACTCCCATCAAACGGTTATAACTCAAAACATTAAGACGTTTATTGGCAACAAGAAACTACTACCGCCACGCAAGCTATATGGTGGACTTTAGGGAGAAGAGGGAGAGGATCCAGGCCAGACCCAAGGGATAGTAGCAGTAGAGCAGGCTATTTTTCATTGCTCTTTCCATTGTATTTCTGTATTATTTGCCTCCATTGTACTCACTTCTTTGAGCAATAGTCAATAGGAAGTAGGGCTATTATTCTCGCTGTAGAAGGCTTGAACCTGTATAAAAATCCCTGTGTCTTGCCTCTGAGTATTAATAGCCAGGTCCTCAAAAGTTTCCCTGCACCCAAACAAATCATTACATAAGATTGATATTAAAATATCAACAAATTCTTAGATGAATTCTAATAGAATTAGGATTCCTACTTTCTTTTAAAGTAGGATTTTCCATTCTCTTTGGAGAACCAAGAGAACTATATAAACCCACGATGCATGACCATAAAGAACCCAACCTAAGCAAAGAAGCAAGCCAAGCAAAATGAGCTCCTCTAAAGTAGAGGTACATAAGATGATTAGATGCTAGGTTATTTTTTAGCACTAAATTCTTGTGTAGGTAAGGATCCGACTATCCTAAAAGGTCTAAGAGGGTGGTGAGAGAGCAATAATCCTTTATATTCTTTTGAGGCTGTACTTAAGAATTTGTGGTTGATTTCACCAAATCTTCTCTCTCATCGTGGTTGCTTCGATACAGTTATTTCAGTTCTCACTACAAGATTCATCTACTTTGTTCTTGATACCGTGCATGCTTGTGCCATATCTCATAAATTTTAATCCGATCCAGAGGCTACCACGTATAAGAAGAGGTATCAGCACGAGCACTCACAAAGATGGGAAGAAAACACAAAAAGGAAAAACACACAAAAGGTGGAGTCAACTTGGAGTGAGTTCTTAAAGGAATACAACGACTTTAATGGATAAGAGTCAAGATAGAGATTGTTGGGATATGGTGACTGATATTCTATTCCTTTGGGACTTAGATACGTGCATGCTACATGAATTACTAGTTGAATCTTAACAAGATTAGGATTCATACTTTCTTTTAGGTAGGTTTTCCTATTTTCTTTGAAGAACCAAGAGAACTATATAAACACATAAGGGGTGACCATAAAAACCCAACCCAAGTAAAGAAGCAAGCCAAGCAAAATGAGCTCATCTAAAGTAGAGGTACATAGGAGGATTAGATGTTAGGTTATTCTTTAGCACTAACTTCATGTATAGGGTAAGGATTCGAGTGTCCTAAAAGGTCTGAGAGGGTGGTGAGAAGGCAACAATCTTTTATACTCTTTTGAGGTTGTCATTAAAGAATTTGCAGTTAGCTTCACCAAATCTTCTATCTCATCATGGTTGCTTCGACATCGTTATTTTGGTTCTCTCTACAAGATTCATCTACTTCGCTTTGATATCGTACATACTCATGTCGTATCTCATAAACTTTGATCCGATCTAGAGGTTGCTGCATATAAGAAGATGTATGAGAGTATAACGTACAATCCTCCTACAATCTCAATCATGGCTGCGTTTGGGACCACTTTGGCTTTTGCTTTTCACTTTTTGCTACAGTAACTAGCTTTTAAACGATGCGTCTTTTTAAAGCGGGGTCTATAAGTCAATTGTAGTAGACACTGTATCGAATTCAGCTATACCGGCCAAAATCGCATGCGACTGTTTTCCTCCGCATACTATCTCTTGTGAATAGCCAGAATTCAAAAGCCAAAAACCATAGCCATAGCCCAAAAGAACGATCCCATATCGACACACAAAAACTTGCCCTTAAAGCCCGCTCCAAATGGCTTCACTTCTGACTTTTTTTGGCTTTTGGCTTATTTAAACTAGAAGCCACTTGTAACGCATTGGCATCTAATTTTGACTTATTTTTGCTTTATTTGCTTTTTGGTTTTTTTGCAGTTTTTTTACCTTTTTTCCCCTCTATTTGTTTGCATTGTCAGCGACGATATAACGAGGGTTTTTTTCTCAATTTTTTTTTAGAAAAAGCTAATAGACACTACAATACAATTTCAACCAAAATCTAATTGGAACACCACCTAAGTAGGATCCCAATTCCAACAACCTTTATCTAGGAGATTGGTGATTGGCACTTGTTTTTACTTTTTATGTAGCTTCAAATGCAAGTTGCTTAGAGCCACAAAAGGAGAGTTTTGACTTTCATATAGAAATCGGATGGTAAGTTGCTCGAAGAAGCTGCCGCAATTAGAATTTTTGGAATTTGGACCGCATTAAGACCAGCAAGTTCGATTACGCGCTTCAACGAAGATTCTATGCATGGATGGAAACTAATGCCGCAAACGGCCGGTCTAATCGTCCTTGTGAACAGCATTAAAATTTTAGGAGAACATTTGCACGTGAAATGGAGTAGGATTTCAAACCTCCTTTTCGTTAGGCATACCTTCCTGTACCTCTTTCCCCCCAAGAGTCCGAACCAAATGTCAACTCCGTACTTAAATTGGCGTAATTGACGCTCAAATTCAACTCATATATATTTGCCCTAAACCATTTCCTATTCTCCTTGCGATCCGTTCTTGCGTGAAAAACAATCGATGGAACGGTACGGTTGCAATCGATCTCGTGCTTCGGAATTCCGACAGGACACGTCAGTCGAAGGCATGCACGCACGGGAATGACATGGCTTTCCCACCTATACCACATAAAAATTATCATAGACGATTCAAAAATACTATTACAGACGGTTTTATGAGTCGTCTGAGTTTATAGGTCACTAATAATACGAGGTCATCACAGACGACTTTAAACCATCTGTGATGAAAACAACCACAGACGGTTTGTAATAAAAACCGTCTGTGATTGTTGACTATCACATACGATTTTAAATAGAAACCGTCTGCGATATATTGATTATCATAGACGGTTGCAACTACAAACTATCTGTATATCACAGACAGTTTGTAGTTGAAACCGTTGTGATAATCAATATATCGTAGAATGATTCAATTAAAAACCGTTTATGATAGTTAATAATCACAGACGGTAACGAGTTAATAACCGTCTATGATATTCTTTCCTATTCCTAAATCTATTTCTGTTTGTTGGCTAGCCTCAGAAATTGCTAGCCATACCCTATAAAACAAGCTAGCAGATCAACACAATATAATACATTCAATTCACATTCATTCATTTCAGAAACAACATCTATTTCACAAATCAATTAACAGAAATGAAATAAATTATCCATCCATAAACAAATATACACATGAACAATTAAACTCAATCACCCAATGAAATTTGTCATACATTGTGGAATTCCCCATCGTCTTTTATGACTTTAGACCACAAGAAATATGCACACTATCCTCGAATCACTGAGAGGTCGGGCTAGTCCAACGGAATTGTAGCGATGGACAGAGCTTGTTGGTAGGAAGATCAATGTCATGCATACATATGTAAATTGATCAGTATGAAATAATTATTGCAAGATTGACAAATTAACCTGAGGATCAATATTGATCTTCACGGAATCGATGAGTAGTTGCATGTTGTGGCAAACATAGAAGTCACAGGTGTTGCCTGGCAGCTGCTGGTGGCACTGTAAAAATAGAATTTGTTAGTTGGACAAGCATTACTACGAAGTGTTATATAGGATTAATGTGTAAAAGCGAATACCGAGAAATGTAGATCGTGTTGCAGGGTGTCCATCCTTTTGGATTCACGTACCTTGCAACGTACGTGGCGAACGACATATGTGATTCCAAGAAGATAGCCTTAGTCATTGGGAAGGAAAGACCACAACAGAGTTATCCATAGAGGAAATGTGTTTACCTGTCGATTAATTGTTAGACAACTATGAAGCTGGTTTTGATCCTCTTTAGGGAATCAAGATATATTATGTTGTTCTATTTTGGTATAATTACAATTAAAATCCAGTGGAACCTACATAGGTATATCATGGTCCTTAAACCTAAGTTCGTGTTACTTATAAAGTACAAATCAACAAGAGTATAGCCACTAGTGCAGCACTTACCCCTGGTTGTAGGGCATAAGTATGAAATCTTTGTTGTAGTAAGCCTCAAATGTATTTGTGATGTAATTCTCGACGAATGATGCATCCTTGTTGATGGTATCCATGACGACCAAGCGTGGGTCGAGAAAACCAACCGGTGATTTCGTTACTCTGGCTTTGGTCACCATCGTTACCTCTCATATGCCTCGCGCTGGCTTTGGTCACCATCTCATCTCTAAGGTTGCGTAATGTCCTCTCGAAGCCATGCCACGCGTCTGGCTTTGGCTCTCTTCCTACTCCGGTACACTTCGAAGTCATCTAAGAAACCATGTTTTCAAGAAAAGTAAAGACCAAGACCTCTCATGCGACCCGGGTGCTCTTTGTTTCCCCGGGCCGCAGAGAGTATATCTCTCTCCTTGACTGCCTGGAATGAGCCTTTAGAAGATTCTACACTCAACGCTTCCTGCAAGAGCCCGACATGTCATTACACTTTCTATGAAGTTATGGAGTAATTACAAACTAGTTCGATATCTTATCGCCACTTCGCGAAGGAGATGGCCCCGACTAGGGCAATTTACATGCTCACCACATTGATTGCTCTCATCCTTCTTCCCCCATTGCATCGACCACATAGTCTTGTGGAAAAGCTTATGACCATGAGTTCTTCCACGCTTTTCATCATCACATGGAGGCTGTGTTCTTCCGGATCTCGAATGATCAAAAACTTACGACCACGTTGTGATCTTAACCGCATTTTTGACTAATCTCCGACCAGGATTGAGAGGGGTCCCAACGATCAACCTCCATGATGGTAAATCCGGTCTCATTTTTGGGATTTTCAGAGGATGGTGTATCACCATCCAACGATGTCTTCAAATTAAAGATAATATAATTGAGCTATGAAAGTGACATGAATATATATGTATCACTTCTCGAAACATATAATGTATTCAAGTCATTAACATACAGCAATATGTTGAATAGTACATAAAAGTAGGCATTAAAATATGCTAATGCAAAGATTAAGAAGTGTGTTTTGCTCTTAGGTGAGGAGTTGCGTTGGCATCTTCCACTCTTGTCAATATTTCAATGATCACAGTGCTCATCCGACATCTCTACCGGTTAATAAACCACGATGGAATAAATTTCTGTAAGCTAGCTCGATTTAAACCATCTTCAATTCTTCTTTCACCAAAAGCTACCCATAGTAGAAATGAATGGATCTACAATCACTCTTGGACAAATCGATTTTAGGTCAATCATCAAATATAGTGGAATTATCACACGTTTGTTGAGACTTACGATCACGTGGTTTTGGCGGCGGCAAAGAAGTTTTCTAAACTAAAACCTTCAGGATCACCGACGCTTTTGGGGAACTATTACCGTCTCGTGATGTATCGTCTAATATTAGACTTCTAGTAGTCTCGACTACTAAACAACCTTGATTGGAACTCAATTTTTACTTGTTCCTTCTTACTGTTCTCACTCCCATCCGCCGCCTCTCGCTCACTCGCTTCACATGACGGTTGACAGGGCACCGCCGCCGCCACCGGGTTTTATAGGGGAAGGCCGGGAGGTGGTGGTCCCACGATGGGCGACGAAGAAGCACGCAGGCAAGACACCGAATAACTCTAGTCTACATAAGCTATTGGAGGAAAAGAGAGGGGGAAAGGGAGCAGGGAGAGGGAGGGAGAGCTTAAGAGAGAGTGAGTCGTGGAGGATGGCTTGCACATGTTGGGTCATCCAATTAGACTCATATCCCATTGGACAATTGGATCGTATCCCGTTGGGTGCGATATGGACGGTATAGCACCTGGTAGCCATGTCCTTATTATATAGAGAAAAACTAACAAACGATATATCGTTCTTTCCCAATCCAATAGGACAAATCTTTACCCTTGATCTGGATACCCATAATGAATCTCATCCACTAGACCACGACAGACATTATCTTCTCAACCTCCTAGTCCCATGTCATTTCCTTCCCCATCCCTCTCTCTCATGGTAATGAAGAGAGCGAGTAGGGGAAGTCATATGCAGGCTCGGTTGAGCAGCTGTGTCTTGCAGCTAGAGGAGGCGAGGCAGTGCCATGGTCATGAGGAGGAGGAGCTAAAGCGACGCGGTTGCAGTCGGAGGAGGAGCGGATCCGACGGTGGCCTGGCCAATAAAAGTGATCTTGAGCCGGAGCCGAGAAAGAGGGAGAGAGAGATATAGAGGCTCAACGTGGAGCTTGAGCATGGATTCGATGGCGGGTGACGTCGGTCGGCTCTATGATGGCGGCGGTAGTTGGGGCTAAAGCTAGAGAAGAGGGTTCATCTCAACGGTGGTGCTTTGGTCACCATATATCTATATACACACGTGCACAATAAAAATTGAAGGGCTAGCAATGCCGTGTTTCCGATCGATTTTACGACTTTGAAGTCGGCACTAGTTTTACGGATCTTCGTAGCTCGATCGGGTCGTAGTCGATAGTCGTAGCTCGATCGGGCCGTGATCGATAGTTGTAATGTCCTCTCATAGCCATGCCTCGCGCCTAGGGCAATTTACGACCACATTGGTGAATTGCGACCACATAGTCGGGCTTATGACCATGAGTTTCTTCCAAAGAGTGTTCTTGTTTTCTTGCGTTGTTGTGGTTACGACCACGTTGTCGCATTTTGGACCACAACGCGGTCTCCGACTTTCTTGATCCGAGAGTTCTGCTTCTCGTGTTGGGATTTTCTTCTTGTCTTGTTCGTCTCGGGATCCCTGCCATCGACTACCGACCACGTTGTACTAGTCCGCTTATGACCATGAGCTCTATTTTCGATTGCGTTGTTGTGTTTACGAAGTAGTCGGACGTAGTCGGATTTTAGGTCAATCATCAACCACGTTGTTGAGACTTACGATCACGTGGTAAGTTTCGATCCACGCTGTCAGATCTCGACTAGCTCAATTTTTCTTGTTATGTTCAGACTGCTTCTCTATTTTTCCAGTAAGAATTTAACTCTAGTCTACATAAGCTATTGGAGGAAAAGAGTTAAGTGATACTTGAGGAGAATTTGAAAATATCATTCATCTTTTCTCTGTTATCTGTCCGATCCTACACTTTTGGAAGCACATGAAACGAAAGCACATGTTCGTTAACAGTATCATGCAATGCCTCAAAAGAACGGATCGAGTCGGACGAAAAAGAGCACTGGGGGACCTGACGGTATAATCAATCATCAGGCAGCCGGCCGGCCCTTCAACCGATGATCAGCGGCTCTGCTCTGCGTGCTAGATCTGCCAATTTGCAGTTGCGCATCGATCCTTTTGGGGGAAAATGACTTTGCAGTCGACCCATCTGTGCGTTACTTTGCCCAGCCTCAGCTTTTGCTCCACTTGGCTTTGCTTTGAAAGTTGCACATATGGGGTCTTTGAGGAGTCCGCATGTACGTAACTATCCTTTTCTGCTCTTCCTTTTGTGCATTGGCTACCTCAACGAGTCAAGATGACTGATTTCTTGGTCCTTCGTCTCGAGTCAAGATGACAGGCAGCGTCAGACTGCCAAGACACTGGGCAGTGGCCTGTTTGTGCTTTTATACATGCATGCCATTTTTATTCTTCTGCCTCGTTGGTAAGTCCCGCGGGAATTGGACTGTTTTTCCAAGCAAAATTTTTACGAATTTGATAGTTGACCGCTCATCGTTTGTGCATATCTAACTTCTTTAGCTCCTCTGCCTCTTAGGGTACGTACAGTGCGTCAGTGCCTAAACATATAGAATATTGCTACATCATCGAGCACTTGTACAGAATTATATGATCCACTCATTTAGACAAAAAAAATATAGTTTATAGCTGAAATTACACTATAGTTAGTTAAAATTATACTATAATTGATAGTGGCTTATTTTACATAATTAAATTTAAAAATAATAATAATAGAAAAACATGTTAGCCTATCACATACCATGCAAACGAATATGGGAAAAAAAGAAGCGGCAAAAAAACTTAAAAACTAAAAACCAAAAAATATAATTTAGAAATAGTGAAAAAATACATCAGAAGTCAGCGAGGCCTATACGAGGCCCAGTTGTGATTTTATTTTCTTCTCTTCTTTTCTGGTAGGATTGGGATCCTAGCGGTTGACCACATGCAAATGCAATCATCAGCAATTTCAGTGAAGCTTTAACAGTGCATGATGATTGCATTCGCCATTCTCGCTAGTACTAGGAGTATCACGCTATGATCCCACTGAGCTGGCGGCACAGCCTGCTCTTCTGCTTTGCCCGAAACGATCCGAAAGGGATGGCTCAAAATATGAACACAAGCCTCGTTTTTTCCTTGAATTTTGAGTGGTTCCACACGGGAACATGATGATTAGCGCTCTCGCAATCAATCTAGTACAATACCATTGCATATTTGCATCGCATTGATGATGAAAGAATTCTTGCAATGCGTCCCCACTAAGCCGACTAAGCTGACGACAAAAGGCGATGCTGGAAATATGGGGATCAATTTACACTAATGCAATGGAGGGCCACCTGAAACACTGCTATACCTACGAAATTCTGTATGCGTTTTATTTTCAAGGAGTTGTCCTCCCATGTCGTCTAGGAATCGAACCTGATCAGTAGGTAGTGCTGCACTCCCGCTGCTCACCCAGATACCAAGGACATGTTTGGTTCGTTGCCAAAATATACCACAACTCACTTAAGCACGTTTGTCTTTCTTAGCCTAGCGTCTGGTTTGATGCCACACTTTTGGCATGTCACAAAATCTTTAGCCTAGTTCCCCACTTGTTATAAACACAATTTGCTGCCATATTGTGCCATAGTTGTGGGCTTGTGGCCAATAATTTCTAAGCCACAAAACATATGACATGCTACACTTTGGCTCAAAAAGTTTGACATATTATGGCTAGCAACCAGATATGGCCCTAATTATGGACAAAATCGTGGCCAACAACCACCGGTAGACGGACCACACCAATCTCATATGCAGTTAGTACGGAATTTTTTGGTACGGAGCATTGTCGCACCTGAAATAGGAAGTCGTAGAACAGAGTAAAGCCATTATTGTTATGAGTTATGACAGCCTAGAGCAACGATGCAAATGGTTAAACACTTAAAACCGACGATGGTTCTCTAGATACAAAAGAAAGAGGAACAGCTTTTACCTAATTTTCTCAAACCAGTAGGAGCGTAGATCATGGTTCCTAAGCCAACAAACAAAAAGTGGGATTATCCCATCCCACATACCGGGAGCTACCCACCAGTCTCCAATCCAAACACTACCTTAAACCGATGGTTCTCTAGATACAAAAGAAAGAGGAACGACTTTTACAATTTTCTCAAACCAAGCCCTAAGCCAACACCGGCACCACCAGCTTGACATGCCCAGAAATTTAGAGGTGAAAACAGATCAAATATGAATTAATTAGTGCTCTTATCATATTCGTATTTATATTTTGTAAACGAAATAAATATAAATTCGAATATTCCCGAATGTGAATACGAATCGAATATTATAACAAATACGAATTCGAATCGAATATCTACTCAATTCGGTCTAATCCGAATATCCTCGTAACTTATGTACTATAAGGATATTAATAACATTTTATTCCCGTACAATCACATTGTATGACCGTTATGGTAACAGAGAGGGTAAATGGTACCTTCAAAAAAATTTCTAAGTATTCGTCAATCCTTTTCTCCAGTGGCTACTGAGCTATAAAGGTCAGGATTAAAAGCCAAAACCAGAACAAGCAACCCAAGAAACTGAAAGACGAAGAAATCACACCCCTCAGACCACTGCCTTCGAGCTCTTGGCGATCTAACCGCTGGGGTGACAGTCTAACTGCTCCCCTATTTTAGAATTGAAAAATCAACTCGAGTCGATGCAACTTTGGTGCAACTTTAAAAACCTAAGTCCAAATGATATAAGATTTTACACACACCTTATTTAAGGTCTTAGAAACCTATTCTATCTAAGGATCGCATGAATTCTTATCGAAGTTCAGATCTTTCTTAAGAACAAGCAAGGTTAATCAAAACTAGGTAAAAATTGAAATGAGAAATACGATTTGCTTGTGGGTAGAGTGGCTAAGATAGCTCTAGATATATTCTCATATATCATAGCAAGCAAGAGTTCCCAAAAAATTTGAGACAAAAACACATTGATTAAGAAATCTCCCAAAAGATCAAATCCAAGCAAAACCGGGCAACTTCACAAACTTACTAAATCTAATGTCTAGATGGATATAGATTGATTTTCATGAAACATCTCCATCACTTATTAGTCCCTGGTACCCAGCAAAATCAAGAAAGAAAGAGAGAAGATCAAAACCAACAAGACCAAGAGCAAATCAATCACAACAAGAGAAAATTCATGAGAGATGAACATAGTTGATGTATTGCTACTTGAGGATGAAGATTTTATAGCCACTCTAGCTAGAAGACAAGATAGCATACCATAACACTCATATTTCTCAAAGTCTAACACTATAACACTTGGCTAGAATGAGGAGGGGTTGCATGGTTAACTAGTAGTTGTCCATCCCAGCCCGTTAAATAGAGAAGGCAATCCGCCCACATCTAATCCTAATAGATACTATCCAATAGTATATATAGGAAAAATCCGTTAATCCTACATGACACAAGTTTTACTAACACACTACACTTACGCACGTTTTTTAAAGCACATGAGTCTGAATCTGCTAAGTCCTTAAGCACATGAGCCTGAATCCGCTAAGTTCTTAGCCTTTGATCCAACTTGATCATCTCAATTTCTTCTTGACCCAAACTACTTTTTCCAAATGCCGCTCAAGCATTACGGTTTTGATCCAAGATAGTTTTCGGTATTTTGGTCAACTTACCAAAATACTCTTTCTTGATCTGCTCTTCATCTTCCCTTGCAAGCAATCACCATATTTGTCGCATGTAGGTGCACCACTGCCTTACCAAGTATCAGCAAGTCTCTCCCATTTTGGCTCCATCAGACTATGTCTCACTTAAACCGACCAAGCCACATGGTGCAACCCGTCGCTCGAAATTTTCTTCAATATTTCTCACCTTCCTAGTGTCATGCTTGAGCTCAGCCATTTTATCCGTTATCCTTGATCGTTTTGGGTCTTATCTCCTCTATGAGCATAGCTGTAACGACCCACATCATTAACTTAACCTTAAGCAACGAATTACGACGTTAACCAAGATTAATTAAGCAACTAATGAGCTAAAATACGAAGGAATTTAAAACTTTCTACGAAATTGTAAAATTGAAATTTAACGAGCGATAAACTAGTGCAATGCATTTAGTATTTTAACGGCGAGGATGCAAAAAAATTGGTAACTCAATTAAAACATATAAACTGCTCATATTACAACAGTATTTAATTACAATCAATACCTGGTAAAATAAATTACATCAATTGAGCGTCAATTAGAACTGATAGCAAGCCAAATAAAGATGTTACAATTTGCATTGCATAATAGCGACAATCCGAATTACAACAAATATACAAATTCAGGGCGCAACCAAATAACCATCCCAAAAACTAAGCAATTGCAATATAATTGTATTTAACCAAGAATTGCATAATCTAATTTACAAGAAGTCCATTTCATACATATTCAATTACATCCGATTAACAGAAAATAGAAATTACATTTAGATAACATACAGTGTCATTCATACATCAATATTAAGAGAAAGCTATATTACACTAAAGATCATCTCATACATTAGAAACTGTAGTCAAACTGCCACCACACCGCTATTCCATTTGCAAGTGAACTATTATTTTAATACCGAAAAAGATCGAACAAAAGAGCGAATAAAAATAAGCGAAGGAAAAACGATAGAAATTGCCGTCAGAGCCCTAGAGGTTAAAGTCGGGCGGGGTAATCCGTTCACGGAGATACCTGACCGTCCGGGGGCCAGTCGGCACCTCTCACAACCGTAGGTCATCACTCGGTATAAACAAACCTGTATATTTAAAATACCAGAGCCACTAGCAAAATCCTCTCAAGTTACCAAAATAGCCCTTATGCATTCCAGCATCGGAGAGCCAAAGAAAGGCCACGATCAGAGAGGAGCACACGCACGACCAAGCAAACACACAATGAGACGGTCTGCGAACACTATTCGAAATATCCAAAGACACAACAAGAATAAATAAGACTACAAGCAAGCCACGAGAGTATAACCAGCCAGCAAATCAAGAAGAGAAGCCAAACAACATTTGGCCACCAGCACAACACAACAGCCAGATAGCACCGCCCCAGTTAGATATTCCACACCGCCAACAGGGAGCAGAAGAAATATCTCAGCAGAGCAAGCCCCACTGCCTCTATTCTCATTCCCCCAAACCAACCGAAAGCAAAGGGAAGGGAGAAGACCACGGCTCCAAAGAAGCCATTCCTTCCCATCCCCATCCCCAAACCCTCACTCCACGCCTCAAAGATCACCGGCCACCACTGTGCCAACATCGTGGCAAGCCGACCGAGGGCAAGAAGCGGACCACAAGGCGAAGGCCGACGAGCCGACCGGAGGGCGGCGACAGAGGGAAGTTAGACCGAAGCCCAAGACCGTCGCCCCAGGAGGAGGAGGTCATCACCAGCGACGTCCACATCACCGAGGGAGCGACGACCACAAGCCGAGGGCGACCACCCCAAGCCACCCTTGATCTTTTCCGGCCAAACCCACCACAACCACACGGTAACCCACAAAGTGCTCACAACCGTAGCATCCATTCATCAAGAGTAAACAATACTTGACTAGAGATAACAAGCCACCAATCACTAGTAGAGCACCATGGAACCAACGCACAAGGTACCAACCGGTAGAAGAAGGAGTAGAGGGAGAATAAAGGGACAAGGACTCATCAGAAGAAGGCGGCGCACCACCGTCACCACATCCTAGCCGCCACCGCAGACTCCCCGTGCGGGCGGCGTGGCCGGTGTGACCCGCAAGGGCAGCGTACCTCCAAGCCTAGGATCATCTGAGCAAAACCATTAGAACCCCAAAGCAAAGTAGCAAATAAATCAACCTCACCACCGGATCGGATTCAAGGGAGGCGCGGATCCGGGCCCTAGGACACGGATCCGGGCAAGCGGCGGACCAGCGGCCGGAGGTGACCCGAGGATCGCCCAGGCGCGCGGTGCGGGAGGAATAGGGCGTGAGGAGAATCGAGGCGTGGCAGCTCGAAGCGACCACGGGGAGGCGGCGGCGGCCGTCGCAATGATTCGAGGATGGCGGCAGCTGGCAAGCCGAACCAAGGGAGGAGGCGCAGGGTCGAGAGCCCGGTCGAGGGGTCAAGGCGGCGCGGCGCCAAGGGGCGGAGGCGCCGGGTAGCCGAGGCGTCGGAGAACCAGAGGTGGGCGCCAGGTCGGGTTAGATCGGAGAGAAAGAGAGAGAGCCGCGAGAGCGGAAGAGATAGAGGTGTCGGCGGAAGAAAAGAAAA
The DNA here is from genome assembly GCA_036346245.1 of Bonia amplexicaulis. NCBI lineage: Eukaryota > Viridiplantae > Streptophyta > Magnoliopsida > Poales > Poaceae > Bonia > Bonia amplexicaulis. The sequence goes on along the minus strand of JAYGGG010000053.1, from coordinate 53,561 downwards.
GAGAGAGGGTTAGAAAAGAAAAAGAGAAGGGAAAGTAAGTTAGGTAAATAAAAATGTGTGGGCTAGAATTGCTAAATTTAGGGATATTTGCTCATAAGTGTGCATTGTAGAATCTTTGTCATGGAAGAGTTGTCAAGGCTAAATGAATCAAGTGAATATACTAAGAACCATGTACATGAATATCAGTCGCATCAATATAATAGAAATCCTTGTAGAAACGAGTTGAGAATTAATATGAGTGTTGGGGTAGTGTAATACCTTAGACGGTTATGCATGCAAATAATGTTGAGCGGATTACAAGCAAAGCAAGAAACTGGAAACCCCGCAAGCATGCGCGGTAGGATTCGCTCAATTAATTAAGTCATGTTATCGTTTCAACGCCATAGATGAAGTCATAGAAACCCAGAATATATCCCAAGTTCTTGTAATAAATATAATCATGTCATTGGATTAAACTAGCCCGCCTGTATATTAAAATCTCTGTAGTGTTTAAACCGCTTGATGGCATATTTAATTACCAGACAATCTAGTTAGTAACAGTTAAATTATAGAAATCTACTACTGATGATTCCAGGTCATTAGAACAAATTAAGTATGGTCAGACACTTTAATTTATGCACGTCAATTGAACTTGTACGTGTATGGAGTAAATTAAAGTACTTTAGTCCAAAACCATTTTGTTGCAGGTTTGAATACATAGATAAATTGATTATGTTCATCTAAACAATAGAAAACCACTAATCAGTATTTACAATGATTAGAACCAATGAATCTCCATCCGTAGATTAACAATGTAGCGTGTACCGATTTAACTAATACCTTATAATTAAATTATTCCAAGTTATAATTAAATACCCAATTAACTTGAATAGTGTTACATCATAGAACTTTTCTAGTAAATATTCTTAGATATTAAAAGTAAATTAAAAGATGCCCATAGGTTGGAAAGTGCATGCATACTAGGTAAATTATCATAATGTTATTGAGATCCCTAGTGTACATTTCAATGCCCAGTTAATTTTATTAGTCGATTATAAAATGGTAGGAAAATCACTAATTAGTATTTTAATTATTAGAATAAACTAATATTTATATTCTAAACTATTATCCTTTTTAAAGATGCAAAATGGTTTGCAATGACTAGAATAGTACGCTATGATTCAAAAGCATGTGCGCCGAATAACTTGGACCTAATCATGTAAATAGCATAGAGTTGTAACAATCCGTAGCTAGTTAAAATAAAACTTGGAGGTCATACGAAGACGCTTTAGTATAATTTAACCAATTAATTACTTAGGAGTTAATTTCATTAGTGTCGATAAGGTAATCAATCACACGCGTATTAATTATAAGGAAGGACCGGTACTAAGAAGAAAGAATTTGTTTAAATAACTATAATACCTAAAATGAATTAGCGAGGTGAATCGATACATACGCACCTAGGAGAGACTAAATTGGTATAATTGCATACGCGAGATCGGCTAGGATTAATGTTCGCCATTATAATTATACCGACATCTAATCACTACTGTATAATCAAAATATGACTAGAAACCAACAAAACACCGGGCTTACCTGTTAAATAAACCATATCCCATAACGTTAGCACGATGATATTAAATGAGTAGTATATCAAATTAATCTCAACGATCGTGATTGAATTAAATTAAGCTAAACCTAATCATTAGAAGCACAAGCACATCGACACCTCATATTTTGCTATATTTTAGTAAATTAAGTCGTAGTCGGCATATCTAATTGCAGGCGACAATTCAAGCTACGGGAACGTCTTCACCTGATCCTATGTGAATCCGAGTATCTGGTTAAAATTCAGGCAAGTATTCCTTTGAACATATCTCTAGAGTATGTTTTGTAAAATAAGTATTTTTGTATTAATCTAGTATCACCTTGCATGAAATAAAGCAAATGTATTTAAATCGAACAATGACTATAAGAGAAGAGAAAGAGATAGATGGCAACCGATGGAGCGGTTGGCCATACTTGAGTAATTAAAAGGTGGGCAGAGGTTGCGAGGGTAGGTGACAAAGGGCCAGGTTGGGACCTCTGCATAAGAATAGAATATAAGGAATTACCAACTTCTTCCGTGTGAACAGACCGTACCAAATCGTATCAACCATTATTCCGTTTTTCACGGGCAGACTAGTACTCTATTGAGGTATTATATTCTCCACATGGGTAAGTATTATTTAGGGGAGGAACCCACAAGAGCCGGACCTGCACCGGGTGGGGATCCACACCACAGAGAACCCGTAATCGAGTACGTAGGCCGGCTGGGGAGGCGGATCGCAGAACCCAAGACCGATCGATATTCAAGAACGGGTGCGCAAGGCGATATATTACGCAGCTTGGGTGTTGGGCGGTCGAAACCACCCCACCAACAGCTTAATGTCGCCGGTGGGTCTACGTGAGGGTGTTACCGCTCAGCCGCCGTTTGTGAGTAATCGGTGGAGATATAATACTGAGGTAGATGTTATTAGCTCAGACTGCAGTCCGGGCCGCATCAAAGGAAATGCGGAAATCCGGTTGCCAACACGAGCAGAGTGATGATGGGTAAAGTGATACAAGCTTGCGCAATGCTTACCAAATCATGAATTCATGCCTGTCTCCGGAAAGGAGAATTACGAAACTTATGGGGTTTTTTTTGTTCATGCGTATGCTCGTAGTTTTCAAATAATAAATTGAAGTTCTTTCAAAACCAACAAACATATTTTCTATATGTCATGAGAAGGAAATGGAGGAAAGAAAATGAGAAAGAAATAATAAGAAATGAGCAAAAGATTGAGGCAGGGATTGATATTCCTAAAAGTGTGGAAATGGGCATTTCATGCATTTTGCTAATAACGCTTGCTGAGTACTTCTGTACTCACCCTTGCTATTATCCTCCTTTGTTTAGGATATGTCAGTTCAGCCTGGATGAAATACCGTGGACTTGGATTACAATGGTACAAGGTGGACATCCCGTGTGAGGATCGAGTGAAGGTTGCAATATTTTAGCCTTTGAGGTTTATACTAAATTTTAGCCGCGTGGCGATATTTTTGTAATATCGCTTGTCTCTAATTATTGTTCTGCTGTAACACTCTGATTGGATTATTATTCGTTAGAGCGATGTTTTATCGGCTAAAACGAGTAATAATCCGTTGACCAGCGTTATTACCCCATGGTAATAAGGCGGGTCGTCACAATAGCCCCGACCCTCATCATTGAGTATGATTGACTCCAAGCCTCCCTGTACATCCAAAGACCAAAAAATCATTTCTAGACACAAGTTCTTCACATCTTAACCCATGTTAGTCAAACACATGCATTACGCAACATATATGCATTGACCTAGATCAAATCAAATCAATCTACGACCAAAAATCCCCAAAAATCCAATTTTCACCCCAAGCAATCTGTCGGGCTAGTCAGACCGCTGCCTCTAGCAGGTCTAATCACTGGTGGTTACAGGTTAAACCACTAGAGCCGGGTAGTGGCTGACGTGTGAAGGACCATGTGAGAAGGTCACACGTCACATTAAACTAGTTAGAGTCCCGTGCGTTGCAACGGAGTCATAAAAATAATGAGACAGAACTTACTGCCTGGCAAACTTTACATATCAAATATTGGAGAGCAAGTAACAAAGAGAGAAGGGTGGCCAGAATGCGCGATGAGATAGAAAAGGTGGAGGGGTGGGCGGTTGTATCCTGAGAGAGAGAGAGGAGGAGGAGAGAGAGACGAATGGTCCAGATCAAATCGGATGGCTGAGAAGAGAGGAGGGAGAATGGACCAACCACCAACTCACACTTTTATAATAGTAAAGATTGCCGTATTATAATAAAATATGTATATTATTTCATTGAATACGAATACCAATAGTACAGATAAAATAATATTTTGGATGGTAAAAGTTCATACCATATTTGCATCTATATTTTTATGCGAATTCAAATACGAATATGAGAGAAATTGTTTATCAAATGCGAAAATCTATATCATATTTGTATCATATCGAATATGGTAGCTGAATAATACAGAAAATGACTAGTTGTCTGTCATATTCTAGTTCATAATTGTATAGATATACTACAAAAGTGCATATTTTCATCGTCATGCGTCCAAAGTGCATGGCTAGTTTTTCTCTTGAGGGCGTTATTTGTTTGAAACACATATATGCTCGTTGTTATAGATCGACCTGTACTTGTTGCATGTTCAGACAGAAGAGAGGGTGTGTCTGGGTAAATGTTTGGATCAACCAAAAATAGCACCACCTTTTGCGGTAGTTATTTTTGTATAGTTGACTATAACACCGAACAAAATGACATGATTATGTACTATCAGTTAACTTAGACCAAAAGATCTTAGTGAACGACACACAGTTTGGATGCGACGGCATAGAGAGGAACCACCAAGATGGCTACACTGCCCACACTCACTTGCAACTCGAACCTACACCGTCTCTCACCCCTTTGCCTGTCACTGCATATGGTGCTGAAGCTACTAGAAGCTGAAAAAACAGATCCTAGAAGCGATGGAGACTTATCAAGGTATGCATATCGCTCGTTCCCGTTCCAGTGCAGAATCAGTCGATTTGTGCACAAGTGGGACCAGCTGTCACCTGCATTACAACATTGCATTGTTCTCATTTCTCAAAATCTACGGAATTTCTAATCCATGATATATTCAGGGAGGAGTAGCATGTCGCAGAACTGAAGAAATAAACCATAAAGTTTCTATATCTGTTATTGCTTTAACGATAACCTTTCTACTTGACACAACCGATTAGACCTAAACACGATGTGCTAGTGTAAAGTGCAACTAATCTTGGACCACCCTAGTGCAAATTGAAACTATTGGCTTAACTTCGTGCAAAGTAAAACTAGAGACACTTTACCTGTTAAAAAATCCAATTTACTCTTTGTAGTTGGTATCGCTCTACTTGGAACATGGCATTTTTTTCTGATTTACATTGGAATTATTTCTATGAAATTTCTATTTCCAAACATATTGGAGACTTTGTGTAGTGAGTTTGTGAAATTTTCATGTTCCAAGCAGATATTTTTTTCAGATTACACGGGAACTGAATACAGGCTACACCGTATATTTCGACTGGGAATTTGTCCAGTGGGTTAGTGAAAATTTGCACAACTAATAGAACGAATTCGCTAATAATATGTTTTCTTTAGAGAAAAAAATGTCAGGTTTCTGGCCTTTAGATACGCCTTAAGATTTGTGCTACTTCAAGAGGCAATACCATAATATTTTTCACCATTTGTGGTTTGTATATGGTGGAATTATGAGCTTAGCATGTAGGTATATATTGTCCCTTTTTTTAATATGTGACCTTAGGAACTTTGATGATATTTCTTTTTGTCAGAAAAGTTTATCATTATTCATGTACAATTATTATTCAACCAAACTTCAATTAAAGATAGACCACTGTGAGCCTGTGACCATGCGATTTGGCAATATGACTTTTCGACGAACGAGATAGTGTCATATATATGTTCATAGTTTACAGTGTCATATACTCATATACATGGTTTATGCTACCGAACTATCAATATTTTGAACGTTAATGTAAATTACTCGTGCTGGAAAAGTAAAGAACAACAGGAAAAAAACTAGGATTTGTAAAAAAACAACTAGGAGTGTCACGAGGTGTAAACATGCACAATGTTAATACATTTGTAAATGTCATACTAGGATGTAGTAAATAAATATATCGTTCGCTAAAGAAATGTAATCCTAATTCCACCTTGAAGTTAAATATACCTCTAAGTGCCTAATCTTTTTCATCACAAAGATGATCTCCCCAGACCTACTCGAGACAATTTTACAAATTACAAGCAAAATTTTCTCTAATTTACACTATTTAATAACACTCATCAACTATCCATCTTTATCCTCAGTGGCATTTCCAAAATAAGAATCATCTATTGCTTGGATTGGCCAGGATCAGGATGGAACTCATCCCATTACACGTGGGAGATATCCTCGTCCATGGCGAATGGGCATTTTGAATGATTACGGCCATGTTTGGAATACGGGAATTTCACTAAAAAAGTTTAATTCTTGCAGAAATTTCATAGGGAACGTTTCAATTCATATAGTAATCGGATAAAATTCCAACATTCCGATCGGGACCTAACTAAGTGGATTTATTGACCCAATCTCGTCCATTCCATGGGAGTAGTTCCGCCCAACGAGGCAAATTATTCTATTTGTATCCCGCTTCAATGAAGCCACTTGATAGCCATGGCCTGTTCTTTTTGGATTTTTAGCAGCTTTGATTTCTAGCTTCTCTCAACAATTACTATTTATTACACTAATAAACCGTAGTTTAAAAGAATAGACCCTATACCCCTTGAGATTTTGATGATGCCTCCTCCTACCACTCTTTGCAATGACTCTCCCATCATTGTCCCCTCCTCATTCTTTCCTTTCTCCTCACATACTTGTCGCTGGTAGATACTCATGTCAAGGAAGCAGATGAGAAAGCAATTGTTGTTCGTGAGGTGTACGAACCTTGTCATGGTTCGAAAAAACTTACTGTTTCATCATTTTCTCTCTTCGTAGCCTCTTACATACTTCTTGTGTGCTTAGTTCACGGTTGCTATGGAAAATACAATATTGGTGCACTAAGGGCATTCCTAATGATCTAGGCTGTACCATATCTAAGGCTATCCATATAGTATAGGAGGCGATGTGGACAAGAGTTAAAAAAGAGAGAGAATAAAGTTGTATCTTATATGAGATACAACTCTCTCACAAGGACCAAGACACTAAGCTACAACTTAACATTGCATTGCGAGATATCTAACTCTTATTTTTTGTGGGGCTCGCGCTATGGACATGAAAAATGAACCTTAGGTGCCAGGACAACCGCACCACATTGTGGGGACGGCCGTGCTACTAGCCGGGATGGACCATTGTGTTGGGGTGGTCATGTTGACTGCGCTCGCCTCACCGATGCGTCATGGCAGATTTGGCTCGGAGGGGAAGGAGGAGATGGGCTGCACGTTGGAAGGAAGAGGGGAGATGGGGTGGCGGCTGCCGACCAGGAGAGGGGAGATGGGCAGTGGTCGAAAAGGAAAGTGGAGATGAGGCAGTGGCCAAAAGGAGAGTGGAGATGGGGCTACGGCGGCTGGCAGGGTGAGGTGAGTTGAGGCGACGACTAGAGGGTTGAGGGGAGTTGTGGCGACGGTGGGGAGGTAGGGTGACGACTGACTGGGAGCAAGCGTATGGTCGATGGCAGTGATAGATGGGTCGGTGGGGAGGGGAGGTCTACGAGGGAGAGAGAGAGAATGTGGAAGAAGAGGAAAGCGATAAGATTATTTATTGTTTGGGTCCACCAAGTAGATACTATGCATTGCAGATATTGTCGATAAATGATATGGAGAGTAATAGATACGATTTTGCTGTTGACAGTGCCTAACAACTTGATCCATCCTCTATTAGTTACATCTTCAATTTAGGCCCTGCTGCAAACGGCTGTGGCTTCTGGTTTCAAGAAGCAAGAAGCCATTTGGAATACGTTGGCTTCTTAATTCCAGCATTTTAAGGGTTTTTAGCTTTTTAGGTTTTTTAGCCTTTTCTTTTTTCACTTTATTCCTTTGCATTATCTGTGATGATATAACGATTTTTTCTTATATATTATTATTTCTCATTTTTTGACTCCAAAAAAGATAACAAGCGCTACAGTGTATTTATAGCCAAAAGCCAATAACCAAAGTGAGAACTCAGACTTTTAAGCCGGTTAGAGGGGCCAAATATTATTCCAAAACAAGAATCGACGACGGAGAGAAAAAATTGGGCCTGTTCGGCTGGTGAGAAGCCGAGCGGCTTTTGACTTTTGCTACAGTATCTAACTTTCAAACGGAGTATTTTCTCAAGATGGAGTCTACAAGTTAAACGTAGTACATGTTAAAAGCCTAACATCTGTACCAGCCAAAATTGTAAGTGAGTATCAGTCTTTCCGTAATCTGTACCGTAAACAGCTAAAATTCAAAAATTTCAGCCAAAAACCATAGCCAAAAAGAACACCCCATTGTATGCCACAATGGACCCATAGTGTGTACAGTCTACAGTACTCAGAATGCAGTCAGCGTGCTGTACAAGTCACTCGCGAGGTTCCATGCTACAGTCTACAGCGATACAGCATGTAGCGGCCAGCCTAACCACCGGCACGCGGCCCACGACCCCGCCGAGGCCGAGCCCATCCGCACCCCAACCCAACACAACCGAACCCCGCGCCGATCGGGTCAGACCGCACCCAGTCCCTTCTCCCCTTCCCTCCCTCTTCTTCCCTGGCCTTGCCTGCGTACGACGACGTACCACCCCGCCCCGCGAGCCCGCGACCCCCACCGCTCCTCGATCTCCGGCGACCCCTCCCGACCCTAAGAGGCCTCCCCTGGCGCCCCTGCGGTCGCCAGGCCCCGCCCCGGCCCGGGGCCTCCCCCAGGCTCCCCTTCTCCAAACCCTAACCCTAGCTCCCGGCGCGGGGCTCCGTAGGTGCGTCCCCTGCTCCCATCGAACGCTCCTCTCGGTCTCCTTATGGCTCCCGCAGCCGCCCGGGGCCACAATTGAGGGGTGTTTGTGTAGAGTGGGCGCGCTTGGCGAGAAGGTTTCAGTGGGCACTCGGGCTGTGCTGTCTGTCCGCTGCTGAATCGTGCTGCATTTGGGTTGGGTGTGAGGTGATGCCCGTGCCAGTCTGCTCTACGTAGCCGCCCTGGAGTGCTCAGGGATAACCAGTGACATGCATGGACTTTAAAAGCGCGCTGTAGTTTTGATCTGTTGGTGGGGGTTGTGCCCCTGTTAGTGCGTGACATGACGTGGGCTTGCTCAAAAATGTGATTTTGTTGCCACGTTATTCGGGTCATGGACTCTTTGTTAGTGGATACTGGCTAGAGTGGTTGCACGGTCTGTCATTTAGTGTGCTTTGTTCAATTTGGCAAACGGCTGTTATGCCATTGTTTGTGCTTGTTTGATTGGGCAAAGGATGGTCTGTCACTGCATTTATTATGTTTGACTGGCCAAAGACTAGAATTACGTTATTGTGGCTATAGATATTAATGTTTATTTTTGGTAAGGATTGCTTTTGCGTGAGCTTTATTTGTCAGGACTGTATTACATGTTAGGGGCTTTGGTTGGTCCTGTCTTTTTTTTTGTTTGCTTTAGCTTCCGTGTCGTATGTGACAGTCTTTCAGTTTACAGGAAACAGGCTGCACGTTTTGTGGACTTGCAAGGAGGTCATGTTCGTCTGATGGCTTGGAGTTCTGTGTAGAATGTGCTTGCAGTGATGTATGGGCAAAGCCTGCTTCTGTGGTCCAATGGATACTGAGCCATGCTCTATGGGAGAAATTGCTGAATGTGGTGTGAGCGTTGACACAAAAGCTTCACCACGCCGTGCAGCCATAGAGAAAGCTCAGGAGGAGCTGAGGTACATTGACCACTGTGTTATTCTCAACTAGTTTATGCTTGCTATGGATACCTGATACTCCATTATACACAAACTTCAGGCAGGAATATGATGTCCGTGAAGAACGGAGGAGGGAGCTTGAATTTCTGGAGAAGGTACATTGCGACGGCATCCTTATGGTTTTGTACATTGACTCTGCATTGGATCCTTTTCCCCTGGTTTATTCACCTATTACTGCAGGGAGGCAATCCCTTGGATTTCATACTTGGACATGTAGCATCACTCAGTGTACATTCAACTTCTGTCACAGATCAGATAGCCGAACAAAATGTGATAAGGTGATAATTAGTTCCTAGTCTATGATGTCATGGCAATGTCGTTATTATCGGTTGATTTAAGTAAGCCTTTTGTCGCTCTTGCACTGCAGTGAAGCTAAAGGCAGTTTTGCATTTGCTGCATCACCTCATGGGGATTCAGTTGAAAGTAGTGGCAAACCAGGAAGTTCATCATGCTGTGAAGCCAACACAGCCGATAATCTTATGCTTTTGGATGGAGATACCATCAACATAGGTGGGGAGAAACTTATCAAACGCGGTACTAAAAGAACTAACACAGCTCAACCTGAGCTGTCCCTGCGTAATGATGGTCAAAGTAATACAAAAGAAGCTGAAGACTCTGGTTTGTTCCGCCTTGGGGCAAAGAGCCAAGCATATGCTCGACGCAGGTCAAAGTCAAGCAGGGAGAATGCTAATATTGTGTCTGTTAGGTCTCCACCAGTTCCTTTTCCATGTTCTCAGCGAAAAGATGCAAAAGGGGTAATACAAGAAGCAAAAACTGATGATCTTGGTGTCTCATCCATTGGCGATTCAAAACCAACAAGTGTAAATGGTAACAATGTGTTGAAGAATGCATCATTAGATAATCAGGTGGCAGTGGAGTCGAGTGGTGTTCAAGCAATTCATGGAGGCAACCAAGCAGAGAAACTTGAAGAAACAAACGACAAAGATGGTACGCAAGCTTTGGAAATCTCACCAAACATTGTGACTGATAATTCACAGCTTAGTGGAGGTGGTCAGATGGCTACTGCAGCTGCTTCCGCAGAATCCCCTGATGCTATTCCAAAAGAAGCTTCTTCAAGGACAACTTCTTTCCCATCTACTTGCAATGAGATCATGAGAGAAGCACACACTCCTGAAAAGGCAGGTAAAGGCTGCTCTGACAAAAATGTGGTTGATGCTTACGCACATGATATGGACAACAAGGGTGCTTTCCCTCACCGTACCGTAGAAACTGCTAGTTTGAATGAAAATGAGGTGGATCTAACTCGAGCAGATGCCACCAAGACTATTGATGAGCTTTCAGGCAAAAATGAGAATTCTGTATCAGTGAAGGTTGGTGAAAGGTGTGATGAAGGCTTGAGTAACATTGTACCTTATGTGAAGGATGACAAGATGGATGGTCAACTGGAAGGTAGTAGCAGGCCCACTGTTGTGGATGACAGTTCTACTTCTGTACAACTAGAAGTAAGCAATGCTGTGAAAGATGAAATCGAAGTTTGTAACAATGTAGTTGACGTGCTGAAGGATACAGGAAATCTTGCTACTTCTGATAATGATAAAGTGAATAAGGAAGCAGGTTCTGATTTGGATAATAATAATTGTTCTAGTGATTTAACTGTTGCCGATAAGTTGGCTTCTGTTACTGTGCCCCTTGCGTCGCTCACAGAGGATATGCCTAATCCTGTGCCGTCAATGAAAAATCCGGTGCTTAATCTTGATAGTGATGTTAAAAAATCTAGCGGAATTGAGGCAGGGATGGCAAAGGAGGAATCGGAAGATTCTATTGTTGCAAAGAAGGAATACGAAGATTCTGTCCTTAGAAGGGCTTGGCTTATAGAGGTACACCTAGTCTATATAAAGCTCTCCTTTTCTGATAGTGCACTTGCTTCTGAAAAAGAAAGTCATTATTTAACAGGTGAACATTAAGAGAGCTGGTGAACAATCTCTATGCAATATTTCTTTGGAGAAGAAGCGGAAGAGTCACTGGGAGTTTGTTCTGGAGGAGATGGCTTGGATGGCAAATGACTTTATGCAGGTACTTTCTCAAGTGATCTTTGTATTTCTTTGTTGTGCTCATACAAGCTGTAAGATTTCTTAACTTGTTGTCTAACATTGTTGATTGTATCAATGTATTTAGATATGATATAACTTGACTGTTTCTGTTTAATAGGAGCGCCTGTGGAAAAGTGCAGCTGCAGCCCAGATGTCCCACTGGATTGCCTCCAGTGGTCGAGCAACATTTGAAGAAGCAAGCATTCACAGAAAGCAGAAATCTGTTGCTAGAATTCTGGCCAAGGGTATCATGAATTTTTGGCATTCAGTTGAGACTTTACGAGATACTAGTGGTGAGATGCCTAAAGCAAGGCAAATAGAGAAATCAAATGGGCTTGAAGAAATGAAGCTGGCTGAAGTCAAAGCAGAAAAAGAACAGGTATTTGACACTTCATATTTGGACATTTGTTTTAAGTTGCATAAGCTTTGTTATAGACTTATAGGGCTTGATATGTTCACAACTGCGAGGTTGATGTGATCTATGAATTCGGACAGGGTGATGAATCCTTTAAACAAGAGAAGTCTAGGTGGTCCCATCAGTCTCCTATTCAGAGATACACACTTCGATTTCTGGAGTACAACTGCAATGTGCCCGAACGTTTGTCCTTAGCTGAAGCACCACCAACTCCTGACAGATTAAATGACTTTGGCCTTTTGAAAGTGCCAGATCAACTTTCAGAAGTAATCCATCTGACTCTGTGTGGTTTTTGATAATTTATTTATTTACACCTTTTTTTGCGTCCCATCTCATTCTAAGTGACTTCATAAAGCTTGGTGCCACCTCACGTGAGCACCCCAAAAAACAGGCACAGTGAGGAGAAACATAAAATTTACTTAACAACGCTGGTTAATGATTCTTTTCCAATTTTCAGGCAAATCTCTTTTATGGGGTAGCCCCCGGTGCAATGCGGGCTTACAGGGAGTCTATGGAGCATCTATTTGTGTATAATAAGGTAAGGAGATGCTCGCAGTATTCTGAAAACCCACGGACAGCAATTTGTTTATGCTTTGTAGCTTTTTCATCTTCAGGGGAGTTTTGTTAAAATGTTGAACTCCAGGATACACTGGATCATGTACTGTTCAGAAGAACTTATGGCTATTCATTTTTCAATGTCTCATTTTGTGAGTGGTCTTCAATTATTGGGTGTGTTCTTTTTGGTTGTTGCTGATGGCTTTTGGCCCTAGCGCTAGTGCTTGTGCGAACGAACCGAATGCTAATAAGCTATTTTGAAAAGATTGTCTTGATAAGCCATTTCGAAAAGGCGGTGGAGAAACCGTCCCGTTTGTTTGTTCGGGGGAAGACATAAGCTATAAGCCATAAGCTGAAAAGAACGGAGCCATCATATAGTAAAAAAAATTTACTTTCAACTGTGGGCCCACAAAATTCTGGACTTACCGCATTGAAGTTTAATCTCCTGTTGCTTTCAAGGTTTTATTTGGCATTATGGGCTCACTGAATCTTTGATGTTGCCATTTACTGTGTCAATGCTAAATTGCTAACAAGAAAATTTATGATTCCAACTTTTGTACAATCGTTGTTGTGCACGTTGGCCCTTTCCTGCTACCAGATGAACTCTACTTCTTCCTGGACTGTACTTCCTAACCAATGGACTCTATGCCCTGACCTCCTAACCAACGGACTGTATGACCTGACCAACTCCTAAACCACACTGCTATTCTTCTTCAATCTCCTCACTGCTGGTACTTATCCTTGAGCCCATATGGCCAGCCGGCCGGCCGCGGCATTTGCTGCCGCTGTGCACGTTGGGCTTGCTGCCCACGTCCACAACAATCGTAGAGTAAATGCTATAAACTGACACATCACACACTATTGTCTCCATGTTCACTACTTTGGCATTATTCTCTCTATTTTTTGTTTCAAAACTAACTTCTTTATGGTATTCATGTACTATCAAAATTAACTATCTGTTTATTCCAGAAGATCGGTAACACTGGACACAAGGATGATTATGAGCCATCGACATGTGATTCTGTTGCAGGTTTTACATACCACTGCACAACTATTTCTCAATACTTGTATAATGATGTATTTCATGTTCTTGTTAATGCTTCATTTTTGTTTAGGTGGACATAGGGACAATGCATATGAAGATGATGAAGGCGAGGCATGCCCTTATTTATTGCCTGAAACATATGATGGTGGTTTGGCATCGAAATTGAGTCACAAGAAGAAACACCTGATGAAGCAGAGGATGAATGGCACAAGAAGATATGATATTGGTGTTGACATGCCTTATGATCCATGCTTGGAGAGCAAGTCAGGAAACCAGCCATTTTTATCAAATGGCAAAAGAACCTCAGATTTCCTTTCCATTCCTACAAAACGCATCAGGACAGCTGTTAGGCTGCGAGTTGTAAGTCCATTTCCTGCTGGTGTTGCTGGAACCCCTCAGTTCACAAGTAAAACAGATGCCTCTAGTGGAGAGACAAACTCCTGCCAAGATGATCAAAGTTCTTTACATGGAGAATCTTTTCCCAGGAAGAATGCGGATATTGAATCCACAGTTGATTTTGACAGACAATTGTTGTATGATGGCAGTGAGGTGTCTACTAAGTCTAAAAAGAAGAACAAGCCTAAGCACCCAGGATACAAGACACCACATTGTGTGGCCGAGTCCTGTACGTTGATGGCTGGAAAGGTCGAATTCTTTATGTCAACTCTCTTTTTCTGTTATGCTTACAATGTCTGATAGAGTAAGTTTATTCTGCTGATGTTTCAGGGCATTGCCTATGATCCTAAACCTCAGGTTGATTTGGTTGCTCAGTATGAGCAGGTACTGTTTTTGGCTGTATTTGATCATAGTTCGTAATTGACATTTGCAGACAAAATTCTTGTGGTCAGTCCATTAGTGGTTTTGAAGTTGATATACAAACGCGTGTTCTTGCAACAAAGTAGTGAATATCGATCTAAAATGATATTTGAGGGCATGCAAGCAAACTATGGCACTAAGTAATTTTAGTCATCTTTTATGAATTATTATATGGGGTTTTTGTATGTTCTATTTTCGGGAGCATGATCATTATAGGGTTTAGTGAAGCCCAAGCAACACTACAAGCCTCCCCTCCCACCACCACGTACTCTGAATGGAAATATAATAAGCTTGCAGTTTCATTAATATCTGATGAATACTTTCTCCCTTCTATGCCAGAAGGATTATTTGAAGAAGAGACCAGAGGCACATCAATTTGATTCAAATGGGAATATTGGTACTTTCTTTCTCTCTGCTTCAGATATCATCTATGTGACATGAGAATAACTAGTACTTATTTGGGAGAACACGAGAATAACTCCTAACGTGTTAGATGTTGACTTATCAACAGTGATAAATGGTCAACATGCTGCGAAGAAGCCTAAATTGATGAAGCAAGGACCAGATATTTCATTAGAAGCTCTTACACCAGTTGGCCCAATTGCATCTCCTGTCACATCACAAATGAGTAACATGGCAAACCCTATGAAGATTATAAAGATAATCACTAATCGGGATCGTGGAAGGAAAAGTAAATCACTCAAGGTATTCACACCTATGAACATTCTGGTCGAATATAGATTTTTTGAACCTTTACTTGCGTAGACACTACTTGACAATGTCAAAACCTTTTTCTTTGCACATATGCTTTACTTTTCTCTGTTAGAAGCTATCATTATTCGAGTTTGGATTCATTTATTGGTAACAGCAAATAGATGTTGCGCTCATTTTGTAAAGTTCAGATCGTAGTATAGTCACTCTTGGAACATTAGTAGATAATTTCAGGTTATTCGTTTGCCCCCAAATGTGCCTGAATGGACTACCATTGAAGCTTTTGCCTTTTATTGGTCGCTGAACCATGGTATGCACTTCCTTACAAATAGGTCTGGGTGCTAGCCGAGTTCAAGAAAAAAATAGGCAGGCTTAGTGCAAGGTTATTAAGTCGTAAAGTCGAGTCGCCAAGGGGGCGACTAGTCCCTAGAGTCAGGCCTACAATTGTCACAGTCATAATAAATAAGCAAATTGGAATTATTATACTAATACTACAACCAAAATAGCGCGTGTGGTGTGCAATGAGGATCTTGGGTTATTGAGTCACTGGTATTAAGTCTCGGTTGGGCCAAACCTCTCTAGTGGGCCTCAAACTTACTGATCTAGTGGGCCGGCTCCTAGTCATGTGGCTAGACATGGCCAGCTAGTCGTGACTAGTCGCTGACTAGTCGTCTAGTCGCTCGACTAGTCGTTCCAGTCGAGTCGACCTCCCTAGTCGTCTGTTATGTACCGACTGGACGACTAGTCGTGGATTAGTCACCGATTAGTCGACGACTTAATAACACTGGAGTTTAGTGTGAGCTTGGCTCAGTTGACATTTTAAAGTATCGAAGACCACATGGTTACATATGCCATGTAATTAAGAGAAATGAAGAACTTGTGGATCAATCTTCTAAACAACATTTTTTAGAAAGGGTGTTTTCACCCCTATGTGAGTGGGGATTGAACCTAGGACCTCATGCTCGTGTACCCCCGCACTCCACGTGGAACTCATCCAGGTCCCTCTAAAGGACAAATGATATACCAGAAATCTGATTGGTATTCATCTTGGAGAGCAAGGGCAAGAAGTTGGGTCAGGCTAGGGCCACTATGAGACTATGATTTATGGGGTGGGGGTTGAGGATCACTCATGATCCCTAAGTCTGAGTCAAGCTTGGTTTGATGAATAAGTCCCCGTACTGTGGTCTTTGTGGGCAGCTTTAGGGCAGCTTTAGGACAGCTTTTGACTAGCATCTTAGACTAGCTTTAGGGCAGCTTTTGACTAGCATCTTAGACTAGCTTTAGGCGCTTTAGGCGCCTTTTGACTAGCATCTTAGACTAGCTTTAGGACGACTTTTGACTAGCATCTAGGACTAGCATCTTAGCATATGCTTGGTCGGTTCTCACCTATAATTTGTCTCCCAACCCCTCGTGTTGGCATGGCATTGTCGGAAATAAACCAAGAAACAATTGCCCCATATCCAAGTGTCATCCTCTCCATGAGAGTAAGGATCTTGCTATCACCAAGAGCAAGAGTCCAATGACTAACAACCGGTATCGAGCGATACTATCCTCGTAGCTCGAGCATCTCCTCGCTCATCTCCTTCTCCGACCAGCATGGCAAATGCAGAAAGCAGCAAGCCCTACCGTCCCGCCACTCCTCTCCGGAGACGGCAAGACTGTCGGTAGCCCTCCACGCAATGCCCCCAAGAGCGCCGCCATGTCCGCAGGCGCCTCGGCCTCGGCCGCCTCGAGCATCGGGCGTCGTGAGATTTACCGAGTCATCTCGCAGCAGCAGCAAGGCGAGCAGCGGCGAGATCAGCTGCGCGCGAAAGGGCGCCGTCAAGCGGGTGGCGGGGCAAGCGGAGCGGAGAGTGGAAGCGGCGGCGGCGAGATGCAAATACGGCGGAAGCGGAGGTCAAGGTTCACAGCAGCAATAACAGCCCATCTCGCCGATGACAATACCGACGCAGAGCTGAGCAGGAGGAGGAGGCAACAAGGACGGCGGCGCGCGGCGCCCACGACGCCACGAGCGGCGGCGGCAACGGCGATAGGCGGACGCGCGGCCGGGCGCTCTGGAGGAAGCATGCACGGCGGCGTGCGGGTCGACGGAGGCGCGCCTTCACACAGCGACGCGGCTTCTCCCGGTTGATCATCGTGGTCACCACGAGTACCGTCGCCGTCGACGCCGTCGGCCCGGCGGCGGGTGGCCTACCTCACCAAGACCAACTACGCCGAGCGGGTCATGTGATGAGGTGAAGCTCCAGCGCGGCATATGTGGGATGCGGTCCGTGCGGCGACGCCGACTACGACCGTGGATCGACGGGCGCCGATGCTCTCATCGCCGCAGCCCGCCGAGATGCGCTTCGCTACCAACAAGCGGGCGCCAAAGAGGCTTGGGACGCCATCGCCGGCAGCACAAGACGGCAGCCCACCGCGCCCGCAAGTCTACATTACGTGCACTACGCAATGAGTGGGAGAACACGCCTTCAAGCCGTGAGGGACGTTGATGACTTTGCTCTCGCCTCAACACTCTGCTGCGTAAGATGGTGCGATTCGGTGGCGACACCTACGGTGAGGAGAGAGGCGTGGAAAAGCTCTTCCGCAAGGCCCCGAAGTACAAGCGGATGGCTCGCTCAATCGAGTCTCTGCCGGACCTCTCCACGATGACGATCGAGGAGGCGATAGGTCGCCTCAAGGTCATTGACAACGATGAGCCTGGCCTCTCGGGACCCGTCACCATTGGCGGAAGCTCCTCCTCATTCGGGAGCAGTGGGCACCGGCCAGGTGACGAAGAAGGGAGCCTTCTTCCACGATAGCCGCCACAAGCGTGGCAAGCGCGCAACCAGCGCAAAGACGCCGTGCGGGGCGAGGACGTCTTGAGGGTGATGACCGTGGGCGCCAGTGGCGCGCCCGGCAAGCAAAAGCCAAGACGAGACGACTCTTGCCACAACCTGCGGCAAGCTCGGTCATTGGGCCAAGGATTGTCGACGACCACGACGCGCCAGCCCACGTCACAGCGGTGAGGAGGAGCGGTGGCTCATTCATTGCTCATACGAGCATCGAACTACCTCCACGCACCGCCGCAGCGATGGCTCTCCTCCACCTTGACGAGCCAAAGCACACGCCTCCTGCCACGGCCCGGCAACGACAAGATCGACGGGTGGTGCCTCGACACCGCGCCACCCATCACATGACCGGTCGACGGAGTTCTTCGCCGAGTTTGACTCTAGCGTCCGAGGCTCCGCTGTTTGGGACGCCGCTGGAAATCAAGGCGTCGGCTCATCATCCTCACCACCGTGTCACGGTGAGCACAGTCGCCACCGCGCCTACTACATCCCCGATCTGCGGAACTCCATCATCGCCTTGGGACGGTGGATGAGAACGGCTCATGGTCGAGATCGAGCACGGGTGATGCGGTTGGGATCTTCGCCGCCTTCTTGCCAAGGTAACCAGAGGCTAAAATCGACTCTACATTCTTCACGTGCGGTGGCACAACCCTCTGTCGCCGCTCGTCGGGACGACGAGGCGTGGCGATAACACGAGCGCTTTGGGCACCTTTCACTGAGGCCACAGGCGGCTCGGCCACGCGAAATGGTGCGAGGCCCGCCGTGCCTTGACCATGTGGGCGCTTCGCGACGTCTGCGTGTTGACGGCGGGCGACTCCCTTTCCCAATGGGTGAGTTTCCGAGCCAAGGAGAGGCTCGAGCTCATGCACGGGACTTGTGTGGCGGACACACGCCACACCGGAGACGACACTACTTCCTGCCGCCGTCGACGATCTCTCCGCTACATGTGGGTGATGGTCCTCAAGGCGAGGTCATGGACGCCATCAGCGCACGCAGTCGCCGCGAGGCGAGGCGGTCGCGCCGCACGCTGCGCGCTTGCCTGAGACAGACAACGGCGACGATTCACGGCGGCGGTGGTCGCGTCGTCATCACACCGATGAGGCATTCAGACGCCACTACTCCGCTACCGCATCCGCGGCGAGCATCGGCGTCGTCGAGCGCAACAACTGCGGTTGTGGGATGGCTCGGGCCTCCTCAGCGAGAGGGATGCCTACCGCCTTCGAGGGAGAGGCGGTGGTGATGGCCGTCTGCATCCTCAATCGCCGCTTACCAAGCGCTCGGCGACCAGACGCCGTCACGAGGCTTGGTATGGGCGCAGCCGGCGGTCTCCACTCGGGTCTTGGCTCCTCGCGTTCTTCAAGCTTGGCCACATCGGTAGCTCGACGACGTGAGCACTCGGGAGTGTTCATCGGCCACGCGGGGCTCGAGGCTCACCGCATCCTCGACCTGTCACACATGGCCGTCCGCATCTCGCGTGACGTTGTGTTCGACGAAGGGCGGGCGTGGGACAAGCGGTGGGCGGCGGTTCGACTTGACTCGTGGACTTTGTTGTTGACTACGTCCGCCCTTCGAGAGAGCTAGCGGCTCGCCTTCACCGAGCTCGTCTACCTCGACACCTTGCTCGCCACCGCTCCCATGAGTGCTCCACCACCTTCGCACGGCCACGCCCACTCTTCCGCACCGGCCACCACTCTCCTGCACCGGCCGCCACACCACCGGATCGGCTCCAACAACCGGTCCCACGACGGCGCAAGATGGTGGAGTTCGCTACTCATGTCTCACGACGAGGACCGCGTCGACACCTACCACGACGACGAGCCTCGCGCTATCGCACCATGGACAACATCCTCGGAGCCGCCTGCCCACAGGACCGGCGCAGTACGACTCGAGGCTGGCTGCGCTTGGCGTGCGACGGCGGCGAGACCGCTCCTTCGGCGGGCGGAGGGAGCGGCGGCGGGCGTGTCTCGATGAAGCGAGAGATGGACGCCGTCGAGCGGAACCGACGCGTGGAGCTGGCGGATCTTCTTCGGCCACCGCGATCACCCTTAAGTGGGTGTTCAAGCCGAAGCGGATCAGCGGCGCCATCGTCAAGCACAAGGCTCGCTTGGTGGCACGAGGCTTCATGCGGCGAGGAGGGTCGACTTGATGACGCCGCACCCGCCGCGCGCATGGAGTCCGTTCGTCTTCTCCTCGCACTTGCGGCCGGGAGGATTGGCGCGTCCATCACATGGACGCCAAGTCCGCCTTCCTCAACGGCGACTTGAAGGAGGAGGCCACGTCCGTCAACCGCCGGATTCGTCATCCCCGCAAGGAGGCAGGTCCTCACGCTGCGCAAGCCCTCTACGACTTATGGCGAGCACCACGAGCTCGAACGCAGTCGACTCCACCTCAAGCAAATGGGGTTCAGCAGAGCGCACACGAGGTGCGGTCTCCGGCGGGCAAAGGCGGCACGCCCTGGCGCGGGCGTCTCGCCGACGACTGGTGATCACCGGCCCAGGAGGCCGAGGTCGAGGCGTTCAAGGCGGAGATGAAGACCGCCTTCGGATGAGCGACTTGGGCTCTTCTCCTTCTACACAGGATCGAGGTCCACCAAGACACTCTGTATCTCCCTTCGCCGACCGCCACGCCAAGCGCACCGTCGAGCCGGGCGGCCTCACCGATCGCAACCCACCCCACACCCTATGGAGGAGAGATCGCGAGCCGCGATAGCACGCGGAGGAGGCGGACGCGACGCAAGACGGCCAAGATCGTGGGCGCCTTCGCTATCTCGTCCACACAGCGTCCAGATTGGCGTTCGCCGTCGGCTCGTCGGCCGGTTCATGCAACGACCGACGAGGAGCATCATCGGTAGTGAAGAGGATCCTCCGCTACGCTGCGGGCACCTCCGACTACGGCTTGCACTACCCGAGGTGTCCCGTGCGGCGCGACTTCATCTGCATAATGACGGCGACCACGCAGCGACATCGACACCGGCAAGAAGAGCACAAGCGGATTCTCTTCTTCCTCGGCAAGTGCCTCGTTAGTCGGCGATCGATCAAGCGGCGGTGGTGGTCTTATCCACCGTGAGGCCGAGTACATAGCGGCTTCCACCGCTCGACCAGCGCCTGCTCGCTTGATCGCGGTGATCTCCTCGGCGAGACAGCAAGCGGTGGCGCTCGGGGACAACAAGTCCGCTCGGCTCGCAAAGAACCCGTTTTCCACGAATCCGAGCAAGCACATCCGGGTGAAGTACCACTTCATCCGAGGTCGCTTGGATGAAGGCGATCAAGGCAAGCTACATCAACACCACGGATCGCCTTGCGGACCCGCTCACCAAGCCTCTTGGGAGGTCAAATTCCTCGAGCTCGCCTAGGATCGGGATGGTTCAACTTTCCCACAAGACGGCGCACAAGACTTAGGGGAGAATGATGAATAAGTCCCGTCTTGTGGTCTTTGTGGGCAGCTTTAGGGCAGCTTTAGGACAGCTTTTGACTAGCATCTTAGACTAATTTTAGGGCAGCTTTTGACTAGCATCTTAGACTAGCTTTAGGGCAGCTTTAGGGCAGCTTTTGACTAGCATCTTAGACTAGCTTTAGGACAGCTTTTGACTAGCATCTAGGACTAGCATCTTAGCATATGCTTGGCTGGTTCTCACCTATAATTTGTATCCCCAACCCCTCGGTTGGCATGGCATTGTGCGAGAAATAAACCAAGAAAAATTGCCCCATATCCAAGTGTCATCCTCTATGAGAGTAAGGATCTTGCTATCACCAAGAGCAAGAGTCCAGCGACTAACATGGTTGAGCTCAGAATTAGCCTGAATTTGATTTCATGCCCAAGCTGCACTAGAGATGAGCTCATTCTGGCCTGATCCCTGGTTTGAATTGAGCCAAAACTTGAATTGATCTCTAGCTTCATTGTCAACAATTCAACATTTTTTTGATTGAGCTAAGATGATTATACATTCAAGCATCCTATACGGACATGTTTATCTTGCTCATCAACTGCTTTCTAAAATCTTGATCTTTTTTGTCAGATGGCTGCTGGTCATTCAGGTCCTGGAAGTCCATGGTCCAATTTTGAGGATCAGGTTATTGTGTGTTTGAAATAATTGAGTTTTTCTATCTTGCTACATTTTGCTGAAATAAGGTAACATCTTAATTATACCAGGCTCTTGTTGTGCTTGTACATGATATGGGTCAAAATTGGGAATTGGTAAGCGATGCTTTGAACAGCATTGTCCACCTGAAGGTAATAATGTTTTAGGAGAATAACTGTAACATTTTCTTGTAATATCAATCCTTTAAAAATTTTCCGTTATCATGCAAGTGTGCCTTGTGAAATTCATTTTGTTGCAATTCATGTGATTGTTTAGCTATTCCTTTAGCATTTTATGCTTGTAAGTTTTGTTCTTTTGTGTTAATTCTCCTTGAAAGTGATGTACATTCTTTTTGTCCTTGCACTTGGATCTCATGTGGTATGAAATTTTGTTACCATGATTTGGTAGCAATTTGAAAAAAGTTGTTTTCTTTGCTTATTTAATCGAGGTTTCTGGCATCCTACATGTGCAGTGTATATATAGAAAGCCTAATGAGTGTAAGGACCGTCATAAGCTTCTCACGGATAAAAGTTCTGGTGATGGTGCTGACAGCGCAGATGACTCAGGCTCATCTCAACACTATCAATCCACATTGCCTGGCATTCCGAAGGTTTGCAATTCCATTTATGTTTTCTTGTATTATACTTCTCAGCATGTATATGGAAATGGAATTTATAAATTTGCGATGCTAGATCTTCGCTATAGGATTTCTTTCAATGTGCTGCAGCTTTTGTCAAAACCATTATAGATTGCAAGGAATAAGGCCACTTCTTGTACAGTAGTTTGCATGCAGATGCACAGAAGATGTCGACTCTTCAACAATTAACACTATGATCCCTTTCATGCGAATATCAGGGTAGTGCCAGACAGCTGTTCCAACGCCTTCAAGGACCGTTCGAGGAAGAGATTCTTAAGGCACATTTTGAGAAAATAATATTCCTTGGACAAAAGTTGCATCCAAGTCGTAGACAGGTTAGTATTACTGTCTTTTGAAAAACGTCACACTGACTTGGTTTTGAGTGGGACTATCATATAATCGTAATTTTCTTACTTGTAGTAGGCCAAATCTGTCATGCTGTTTTATGCCCTTGCTTCATAGAATACATTACCTTACTGTCAATGAAGACAATCTTCTGCTACTGTATGCCATGTTGAAAATTATTGGGAATGCTGATTCACCTGATTGCATCTTAGGGTGTGATGATGGAGTGGCCTTTTCCCCTTTCTTTTGTGATGCATGCGCCTTGGTGTTCTATGTAGTTGAACTAAATAGTCCGTACTTATGGTGATTACCAAATGCATGTGGATTCTGATCTTATGTAAACTACATAATCTACTGAAAACATATCACCACCCTTTCTTTTCAGCAAGACGAAAGTACATTTAGTATGATATAAACTATGATATCGACAGTGTTTTGTGCTTAAGTTTTGCTAGGTTGAAGCATTCTATTTTCACTTTAAATCATATTACATTTTCTTGCATGATTTTGTATTTAAACTATGTTTCTTTTTATGATTTACATGTTTATCCAGGTTTGTTTGATCATCTTTATGATATTTCCTTCCAAGTTGCAGCTATTTTTCTGTTATTTTCTTTTGCTGCTGGTGTTGATATTGTTAATATTTGCTTGCTGACATGATTTTCCTTTGTTTGTGTGTGTGTTTTCTCTTTTGGTTATGAAGGGGGAGAGCCAGGAACTCAAGCAGATAAATCCACTTCATACTTCTCACCCTCTTGCACTTTCTCAAACATGTCCAAGCAACTTATCTGCTGGCGTTTTGACGTATGTGCCATACCCTTCGGACCACCCCTTTTTAGATCCTACTATGAGATTCTTCATATGTTCTATTCATGATTGTTACGGCGTCGCGGTTGAGCTAGGTGGACGCCATAGACATTCCTCGTGACTTGGGGGGAAGCGGTGGCGGGGAGGGGAGGAGGCGGCAAGGGGTGGAGGCGGCATGGGGAGGAGGCGCCGGGGAGAGGAGAGGAGGCGAGGCGACGGGGGGACGATCGGAGGAGGCGGCGGGGGGAGAGAGGAGTAAGTGCGGGAGATGCGGGGGAGAGAGAGAGAGGAGGGGAGAGAGTCGGCAGATATAAGTTGGCGATGCAGAGTATGAGTTACCGAGTATACAACTATACATACATGCACGTACAGCGCGGTGACTCGCCTAGGCGTCGCCATGGCATCCAGGCGCCCCTCATTCGCCGTGGTCGCCGACTCCGCCGTGACAACCATGGTTCTATTTAATATGTTATTCCATTTCCAGCCGTTGTCGGTCATCTTTATGCTCTATCTAATTCAAAACTTTTAATAGGCCACTTGATCTTTGTGATGCGACGACTTCAAATTCGGATGCGCGTTCTGTTGGTTACCCGGGATCTCATACAAGTGGGTTAATGCTTCCAAGCCATCATGGTTCCATTGGTACTACCCTTCCTACTTTGAATATGAATGCTAGGCTACCAGGCTCTCCCGGTATGGTTCTAGGCAGCACTTTGCCATCGCCTTCAACAATGAATGCTTCCTCTAGGTAAATGACTCGATTGTTCTCTAGCTGATTTTAAATAGATTTGTTTTTTAATGTTCATTTCTGCAATTTTTTTTATTGCAGGGATGCTCAGAGGTATGTTGTGCCTAGACCTACCTCTTTACAGGTTGATGAACAACAAATAATTCATTATAACCAGATGCTCAATGGCAGAAGTCTTCAGCAACCTGGAGTTTCTGTTCCTGGTGTGTTGCCTGCTGGAGTTGATCGTGGTGTTCGAATGATGCCTGGTGCTCATGGTATGGGAGTGATGACTGGACTAAATCAAGGTATGCCTGTTACCAGGCCGGGTTTTCCAAGGCTTGGTTCCCCAGGAATGCTAAATATGGTTTCATCTGGAAACATGCTACCCAACAATGGGCAAGGCATGCAAAACACTGTAAATGTTCATCCTGGTACCATACCTGGCCCTGGAAATATGATGTTGAGGCCACGTGATCCAATGCAGATGCTTCGGGTAAGCATTCCCTTTCATACTGCATTATGGTTTTTAAATTTCAGCATATCCTCTGCTCAGTATCGACTGTGTGCTAGAAGCATAAAATACAGTGTAACCACCTATCTTTTGTTCTCATCATATGGACCATGGTTTCAACTTTCAAAAACCAGCACCAAAGTAGTAATCCCTATTTCAACAGAACATTGTGCGGATTGCAGAGCTTAATGGCAGCTACTGTTTTGGCCAGTAACTGATTCGAGACTTGCTGGTATTAGATGGTTTCAGATTGCTTATGTATTAGCTGGTTTCAGATGGCTTATTTGTCTGAACAAGTTTTTCTCTGTTCCCCTTGTATTTAAAGAACATGTTACATAGGAAGAATTATTCAAAGCTTAGACAGCATTGTGAAGTTAGCCATAACAGTAGTCCTTGAAACCGAACCGGTCAAGGTATTATCCTCGCATCGCCTGAAAGGGTTAATCCGGAGCTACTACATTTGGTATGTATGGGTTTTATGCTGGCCAGACCTATATCAACTCTCCATGTGGGAATGCTAGCATACTATTACACATGGGCCAGGTTGTTAGTTTGTTACAATTATTTCGCCTTGCCTTTTACTAAAAAGCGATCCTTTAGCAGAGCCGGACCATACCAGGCTTTGGTTCTGGTTTTTTTTTTGGTCAACCGCTAGTCTGATCCTTTCTTTTTTAACAATTATGGGGCTGATGCAGCGGAAATGCACAATACCTGTAATTCAGAAAATTTGAACAACAAGATCAAGGGATGAACTAGATGAATCACCCAGGCATGACTCAGTCTAGGTATTTTTGAATAACTCAGAAAATTGGCTCTCTTTATTAGTTCTGAATTTGACGATCAACATCTCAGCAATTTCCATGTATTTATAGGCCTATCAATAGAAGTATAGAACTAAAATAGGAATACTAAAAGCTAACAAAGGAAATGGAAACAAAATAAAATCAACATCTCAAGTTCTCAACCATGGCCACTTCTCGGACTCGACTTGAACCAGACACAACATAAGGAAAACAATAATATGCCAACCTCTGCTGCATGCATGGACATCAACGCAGATGCAAACGAAGGAACTAATAACACTTGCTTTTCACAAATCTTTGCTAAATGAAAGATCTTTGCACCGGAATATCTAACACTTCAATTGAAGCCTTGAAGCAGTAGATTCTGATGTCCATGTGAGCAAACCGACACCCTTAAAATTGTCTTATTTTTCCAGATATTCCATAGCTAGCCCTGCTGCATCTTCCTCCCCAGGTAGGATAACTCACCCTCGAGTTCTGAAATTCTTCTTCCCTTTCACAAAGACATTAATATTGTGATCTAGTTCAAGTATCACTCTTCGACGATTATGCTTGTTCGCTGATCCTGTAGGATCAAGAACAAATCAATTGCACAATAGTAATTTTCTTGGCCACACCAGTCCTTTCTCAACCAATACCTAATACCAAATTCTTCCTATGAAAGGAGCTATGTATTGTGCAAGCTGTGAGCATCACATCAGCCTTGTGCGCCAATGTGAATGTATTAGTTGACTGATGATCGTCAACTAATGGTCTGATCAATTAATCATATGCCCCATCTCGCAGGATACCAGTGCGAATAGAACAGTGTGGCTTCCCATAATACCATTCTAATAATCTCATCTGCAAGATAATAATCCTTTGTACCATGATTAGAAATAATGGCATCATGCTTGCACAGCAAACGCCCTAAACATGGGACACAAACTGATTGAGTTACCACGTCAGACTCTGCACGGAGAATGATATAGAATGTATTTACCAAAACTGGTTGGGTTACCAAATAGGCAAATACTAGTCCCAAACACCCAGCAGTAAAACCATTTATTGGTGGTTTTCCAGGTACTGCTTGTCACCTTTCCATCTGGAGAGAAACCTGTGCACTTTATGAGCGTTGGCACTCTGTACTATTCTAATTAATGCTGTCACATACCACTTTCACCCCGCACCTTCCAAATTATGTGGTCAGCACCTTCATTGACTCCACAAATAAACTACAATACTGTATCCATCTGTCATGTACGGTATCCCGTACCAGTGCCATAGGCGTCAACAGATCCTAGGCGCGGCAATTGTGCCGGATGCGGCACAGTAAAAGGCCTAAGGCCATTTTAGGATTTACCTTCAAATTAGAGATTCCATTAGTTGGCTAAGAGATATAGTTAGTTCAAGATTGTTAGGGGTGGTCTCATCTATATAGGGACTGCCACATCTATTGAGAGGAATTAAGAAGAAAGTTATCAGGTATCTCCCCCTTCCATTCCTCTCTTCTCTACCCTGTGCTTCTTCCTAACCCCGGCGCGTCCCTTTCTTTGCCATCCCTTCTACACAAACATGCCATGGCTCCTGGCCCACGGTACCGGCCGAAGCTACCTGTTCATCACAACCTACATTCTGGGATAGGACATGACAACATGGTATCAGAGCAGTCGACCTAGGACGGCTCAGGTACTAACATGGAAGCACAGCTTGCTACCATTATGACGAACTTGCTCAGTTGACAGCCACCACCACGGACAAGAACTGGTCGGTTGCCACCTTTCAAGAGCAGCTTATCGGTGTGTGTGACGTGTGATGACCTTGGAGAAGAGACCATGTGATGGATTGATGTGCTTGCCGGCGGGTTCTCAAGCTCGTGTTGGCGCGACAGCTATGCGCACAGATGGGATCATGGGAGTCAACCTCCTTGGTACCACAAGCTCGAGTTCCCGACATATGAAGGCAAGGAAGACCACTTGGGATGGCTCCAACGATGTGAGCAATTTTTCCTGGGACAAAAGACGCTGGCAACCGAGAAGGTGTGGCTCACATCTTACCATCTAACTGGGAAGCCCAGCAGTGGTATTTTCAATTGGAGCGCGACAAGGGCGAGCCCAACTGGCGCAACTTCAAGAAGTATGTCAATCTCTGCTTTGGGCCGTCGATTCGACACAATCCCCATGGTGAACTCAAGGAGCGGCACCAAACCGAGACTGTGGAGTACCAGGGCCAGTTCTTGGCGATCCTCTACCATGCCGATCACCTCCAACCGCGACAGCTGGTTAACTCTTCACGCCGGGGCTGGTCGAGGCAATTCACACCGACATTGAACACCAGAACCCGGCTAGCCTATAGATGGCCATGGCGCATCCAGCCGCACCATGCAAATCCAAGTTCAGTTGGTCGGGGTAATCCTCGCGGCGCTGCTGGACACGGGTTCCACCCACAACTTTGTCAACAAGGAGACAGTGCTGCGCGAGGGCATCTTGATCCACCATCGCCACGGCCTGCAGGTCACGGTCGCCAACGACAAACGTGTCCTAAGCTCTGGGCTGGGGCGTGGGCTACCCCTTCAGGTGGGTGACGAGGAATTCGTCATTGATTGTTACGCGATTCCTCTCGAGGAATTCGACCTCGTACTTGGCGTCCAGTGGCTCGAGATGGTAGGCCTGATTTTTTGGGACTTCACCACCAAGACCATGTCATTCTGGCGCACAGATCACAAGGTGACGTGGCATGGCTTGGGTGCGTGACCAATTGCAACACATGCCTTCGCTTGCACCGGGAGCCTCATGAAGGAGCTGCTGGACAAATTTTTGGCAGTGTTCGCTGAGCCGATCAGTCTGCCACCCGAGCGTACCCGTAGCCACCACATTCATCTGTTGCCAGGGACGGCTCCAGTGGCGGTCTGGCTGTACCGCTACCCGCAGTTGCTCAAAAACAAGTTGGAGATGTAGTGCAATGAGATGACGTGACAAGGATTGATTCGGCTGAGCACACCACCGTTCTTACTGGTTTTGCTGGTGAAGAAACGTGACGGCACGTGGCGATTCTGCGCCGACTACCGAGCACTCAATGACAAGCCCATTAAGGATAAGTTCCCCATTCTCATGGTGGACAAACTCTATGGCGCCAAGTTCTTCACCAGGCTCGACTTGCGCTTCGGGTACCATCAGGTTCGCACACATGAAGGACTCTTTGAGTTCATCGTCATGCCAAATGGCATGACGAACGTGCCGGCCACATTCTAAGCCCTCCTGAATGATATCCTCTGTCCATATTTGCGTCGTTTTATACTTGGCTTTGATGATATCTTGATCTACAACGCCACTTGGTTGGACCACTTGCGCCATGTCCACACGGTGCTTCGGCTCCTACAGCACCGACTCTTTCTCAAGAGGTCCAAGTGCCTCTTTAGGGAGACCTCCGTCGGCTACGTCGGCCTTGTCATCAATGCAGACGGCGTTGCCATGGACAACCAGAAGGTGCAGGCCGCCTTGGATTGGCTAGTACCTTGCACGGTGCGTGCACTCCGTGGTTTTCTGGGCCTTGTGGGTTACTACTATAAATTCATCCACGGGTTCAACACTATCGCCGCACTGCTTACAAAGCTGCTCAAGGAGGAGGCCTTCCGATGGATGGAGGACGCCTTCGTGGCCCTCCAGGCTGCTCATTCTTCTGCGCCGGTGTTGTAGCTCCCTGACTTTGACAAGGAGTTCATCATCGAGTGTAATGCTTCAAGCTTCGGATTTGTGGCTGTGCTACATCAAGGTGGAGGACCAGTGGCCTTCTTCAGCCGGACTGTCACACCTCGCTATGCTAGGCTTGCATCCTATGAATGCGAGCTCATTGGGTTGGTCCAAGCCGTTCGGCACCAGCGGCCGTATGTGTGGGGCCGCCCATTTCTCATCTGCACAGATCATTATAGCCTAAAGTTTCTCCTCGACCAGTGGCTCTCCACTGTCCCGCAACACCACTAGGCGAGTAATTTGCTGGGTAGACTTCCGTGTTAGAGTACAAGCCCAACAAGTAAAACGTTGTGGCGGATGCTCTCTCACGCCGTGACACTTGAGATGACGAACTTGTTGGCCCTTCTGGTGCCCCGTTTCTCCCATCTTCGACGACCTTCACAAGGAGGCAGATAGGCCATCTGAGTTGGCCACCCTCAAGGCGCAGGTCCTTACGAGCTAGCTTGATGCAACGTGGACTATGCACGACGGGCTGGCACTATATGACCGCAAGGTCTATGTGCCCCCATTGTCGCCACTGCTGCCCACAATCCTAGAAACGGCGCATGCATCTAGCCATGAAGGGGTTCAAAAGTTCCTTTTGCGTCTCAAGGCGGATTTTCATGTACCGCACATGAAGGTGGTCCAAGGCATTTTTAGCCACTGTTTTGTGTGCTATCGTAGCAAGGTGGATCAGCTGCAGCCGGCTGGACTACTGCAGCCTCTCGAGGTTCCATCTCGCATTTGGTGGGACATCTCCATGGATTTTATCGAAGGACTTTCACGTGTCAATGACAAGTTGGTCACCCTCACCATTGTCAACCGCTTCTACAAATATGCACACTTTGTGCCCTTCCACCTAGATACAGCCGACTCTGTGGCACGTGTATTCTTCAATGAGGTGGTTCGGCTGCATGGCTTTCCATGCTCCATCATCGATTGTGACCTGGTGTCCACCATCACCAGCCACTTCTGGACCGAGCTCTTTCGCCTCACCAGCCACTTGTGGATTGAACCTCAGCTCGGCGTTTCATCCACAATCGATGGAGGACAGACAGAGGCAGTCAACAAAATCGTCGCCATGTATCTCCGATGTCTCACTGGTGATCATCCTCGCCTCGCCTAGGAGTATTGTTACAACACGCCTTTCCAGTCCTTGTTGCATGAGACGTCGTTCAAGGTGGTCTATGGTTGTGACCCTCCGTCTCTCAGGCCGTACAATGGCACTGCCCGCGTCATGGCCGTTGACCAGCTCTTGGGTGACCGCGATCAACTACTTGATGTTCACGAACAACTTCTTCAGGCTCAGCAATACTACAAGCGAAACTATGATATTCACCATCGACCACTTCAGTTTGAGATTGGACATTGGGTATGGCTCCTTCAGCACCGTCAAGCCGCCCCAGTGGCTATCCAAACTCATAAGAAGCTTGTGCCTCGTTTTTATGGGCCATACAAGATCCTGGAGAAGATCGGCTCCGTCGCCTACTACTTGGAACTTCCTCCTTGCCATGGTTGTCACGGTGAGTCGGCCACCACGGCGAGCGAGGCGCCTAGGCGCCTGGCGGCGTCGAGCGACGCCAAAGCGGCGCCATATCCAAAGAAGACATCGGTATGTATTCGACTCAGATATGAAGCCATCGCTCTCACGTGACCTCTCCGCCTCATACCCCTCATACCGACCTCTCCGCCTCTCTCTCTCTCTCCCGACTCTCCCGACCTCTCTCCTCCTCCCCGCCGCCCGCCTCCTCTCCGCCTCCCGCCTCCTCTCCCCGCTTCTCCGTCTCCTCTCCCCTCCCCTCGCCTCCCCACCGCCTCCGCCCTCCCGACACCTCCCACCGCTGCTGCGTCCCCGTCGCCTCCTCCCTCGGCGGTGGGAGGCGGCGGTCCCAAATCTATGTATATTATTGATGCAAGAATACAAGGTGGGTTTATATAGGCAAGGATGTCTAGGGTTAGGTTAATAGAAGTATAGACCAACCGTAGATCCTTGCCTATCTTGGTACACATGGGCCCAAGGCCACAAGCCCACGTAACTGCGCTAACACCCCATGATCAAGCGCCCATAGCACCTGACGCTTAGACGGATCGAACTCGTCAAGACAGGAAGTAAGACCCTTGGTGAAGATGTCAAGATCTTGAGAGGTGGTGGGAACATGCGATGCGCTAAG
Source organism: Bonia amplexicaulis (assembly GCA_036346245.1). Lineage (NCBI taxonomy): Eukaryota > Viridiplantae > Streptophyta > Magnoliopsida > Poales > Poaceae > Bonia > Bonia amplexicaulis. Next base: position 21,872 of record JAYGGG010000053.1, on the reverse strand, counting down.
ATCTCAAGAGCCACTTTCTCACGGACAAAGTGAAGATCAATCTCAATGTGCTTGCGCTGATGTTGGACCTGGGTTGGAGGACAAGTAGATCGAGGCGATGTTGTCGCACACACCAAGGTAGCTTTCTTTGAAGGGGGTATGTAGTTCGAGAAGAAGGTGGCGAACCAGAGGCTTGAACAAGATTGGCCACACCACGATACTCGACCTCGGCTGGGCGTGATATCAGATTCGACGCTTGGAGGACCAGAAACAAGGTTGTCTCCGAGAAACACGGCAGAGGCCGAGGTGGACTTGCGCGTGTCGAACCGCCCAACAAGATCGAGTAAACCACGAGATCGGTCCGCGAGGAAGGTGAATAAGGAGGCTCAGATGGAGTGCCACGAACATACCGGCGATCTGCTTGATGGCGCTAGGCGGGTTCACGAGGGTCGTGCATATGAAGACACACTTGCCGAACTAAGATAGGAGATGTCGGCCCGGTAAATGTGAGATACTGCAGGCCCCGGCTAAGCCGCGAAATCGCCGGGATCATCGATGTGGTCGCCGCTTGAGGTGATATCTTTGACCGGTGTGTTACAGGGGTGGTGCAAGGCTTGCAACCGCCATGCTCGCACGCCCAAGATGTCCAAAGATATTGTCGCGGGAGAAGACCACCACGACACTTCGCACATGCATTCCCAAGAAGTGATGAAGCTCGCCCGATCCGTCATAGAGAACTCCTGTTGCAATGCGTAAATGATGCGACGGAGGAGTTCATTAGATGAGGCGAGAGGCGATGTCATCAACATAAAGAAGGTGTAGACCATCTCGGTGCGCTTTGTACACAAACAGGAGGTGTCGACTTAGCCTCAATAAATCCAAGAGATAGGAGATATGAAGCAAACCGACCGTATTCAAGCGCGAGGAGCTTGCTTGAGACCATATAATGACTTGTTCAAAGCGGCAGACAAACTACGGATGGGTGGAATCTCGAAGCCCGATGGTTGTGAACAGTAGACTGTCTCAGACAGAGTCCCGTGAAGGAATGCGTTCTTCACATCAAGTTGATGGATTGGCCATTCTCTGGAGAGGGCAAGAGCCAAGATCTTCGACGGCTGCTTTGCTTTCTAGCAGGCTAAAGGTCTCGTGAAATCCACTCCCAAGGCCAGGGTGAAGCCACGAAGCACCCAACGGCTTTATAGCCGAGAGAACCATCGCTTTGAGCTTGTGCTTAAAGACCCATTTACCGTAAACGACATTGGTCTTGTGTGGTCGAGGAACCAAATCCTGTGTGTGATTTTGTAAGAGAGCGCATACTCGGTGTCCATAGCAGTCAGCCCGATTGGGATCGGCGAGGCGCAGCGGTAAGACCGAGGGACGGTGACAAGCGGGCGACGTGGTAGAAGCGGGGCCGAAACCACGCTTGCCGCGTGTCGCCATCGGTCCGATTGAGACGGGGGACAAGACAAAGACCGGGAGGAAGAGGCACCGGAAGGTGTCAGATGTAACGCGCGGAGGATGGAAGGTCCATCTTCGCACACCTTGTGTAAACATGACGAATGGTGGGTCCGACGGGGCCGCATGTGGCAATCGCGGGCGGCGGAGTGGCCGCACGTGGCGGGCCGAGCAGGAGGTGTTCGGCATCGCATCGATCACCTCGGTGTGGCAGGGTCATGACGTAGTGTTGTCCATGACCGCGCATGGCACGCGAGCGGAGACACCGCAGGCGTTATCCAGATCTTGCGATGAAGATGTCGTGGGTGGACTGCGGTAAAGAGGCGCCTGACGGTCCAATGGGAGTCGGCACATGGTTAGTGTAGTCATCAAGAAACCAAGGTCTACCGTGGAGGAGGTGGAAGGAAGATTGGCAAGCGGAAGGAAGTTTCATCGAAGATGACATGACGGGAGAGGTGGACTCGATTAGAGTTCATGTCGAGACACCCATCCCTTGTGGTGTGCGTAGTATCCAAGGAAAGTGCAAGCGGCGGAGCGAGGAGCGAGTTTGTGGGAGGTCGTGGAGGCGAGATTTGGGTAGCAAGTGCACCCAAAACGCCAAGATGATCGTATGAAGGTGAAGACTCAAAGAGTGTGTAGTGAGGTGTTGAGAAATTTAGTGTCTTGGTTGGAAGGATGTTGAGGAGGTACGTGGCAGTGGTCGAGCCTCAACCCGGTGGGATGGTGGCATAGAAGCACGAAATAGAAGCGAGCGAATGACATTGTTAGTAGAACGAATGACACGCCGCCTTTGCCATTCTCATTGGGGATGTGTAGGTGATATGCGAGGTGGACACCGTGGGTGAGGAAGAACGTCGGCGCGTCAGAAGTTGTCAAACTCGCGGTTGTCGCATGAATCGCCTTAATGGTGACACCGAACCGAGCGGAAACAAGAGAGAAGAAATTAGTGAGTGTCGAGAAAGTGTCTGACTTGAGTCTTAGAGGAAAGGTCCACGGTGATGTGAGTAGTCGTCGAGGATGACCAGATAATATTTGTAACCAGAAACACTATCAACAGGTGAAGTCCAAAGGTCGCAATGTATTAGATCAAACTTTTGGAAGTGCGGACGCGGACACATGGAAAGGTAGACGAACATGACGACCAGCTTGGCAAGCATGACAGAGTTGGGAGTCGCTGTTTTATTACATGGGGAATGATGACGAACTCGCTAACTTAGACAAGACTTCATGACCGGGATGACCAAGGCGACGATGCGAGTGAAGCGGAGGAAGCGAGAAGAGACTTCACCGCGGGAGGGATATGCGGGGGTAGAGCGGTCGAGCTATTGACCCGATGATCACGTTCGAGACCAAGATCCTTCACAGAGCGACTAGTGGGATCAAATTCAATTGAACATTGATTATCGATGTAAACCGACGAATGTAAATGAGATTTTTAATAAGTGTAGAGCAACGAGGACATTGTGGAGGCGGCGATCCGTGAAGATCGGTTGTCTTGGGTGGAAGTAACAGAAGTAAAGAGTTCATGACAACAATGGAAGGAGTGGAGGACCGCAGAGCTGAGGAGTGAGAGAGGATACCCGGATCGGAGGTCATGTGGGAGGTAGCTCCGGTGTCGAAGAACCACTCGGAGTTCTTCTTTGGAAAGCGTCATGGTGGAGAAAGCACCGCAAGACCGTGTTGGTCCCAAGGAGAAGCGATGTAGTTTCCGATCCGGGTCCCGTGGGAGAACCGCCAGAGAGTCCAGAGTGGCCGTGAGTACCTCCGTGAGGCCAGTGTGGCATGGGAGGAGCTCCGTGAGATGAGGGTTCTGCCGGAGGAGTCCATCGGTGTTGGGTGGCCAACAGGCGTGGGGTTGTGGAGGACGCTTGGAGCCGAGAAGGCAGGACTGGTCCGTGGAACGGACTGCGGGAGAGGAGAACGGAGACCAGGCCACATTTGTATCGTACCTGTCCAGGGGTTGTAGAAGCTAGGCCACCCACCGGGAGATGTGTTTCTTGCCCTCCGTGTTGACCAGCCTCGGTAGGGCGCTTCTACCGTCCGCTGAGTGGGAGGTACCCCGCCCGCTGCCACCTCTGCTGCTCCTCGGGCACCGGAAGCAGAGGAGTAGTTAGGCGACGCAGGGGCGACGAGACGCCGGAGGAGAGCGGGCGGTGGGCGATGTCGATTTGCGGTTGGTGATGTGGAGTTCTTCGAGAAGAAGATCGGCACGGGCCTCAAGAAAAGAGGGAAGGGTCTGCCTGTTGGAGGTGCAGCCGATGGCGACAAACTTCTCATCGAGGCCACGAATCACGTGGAGGACAAGAGTCCGGCCCGCAATGAACTCCCGAGGTCGCCGAGTGCATCGGCCATACTCTTGAGGCGGCAGAGTCGACAGACGTGCAAGTCTCCTTGGATGAAGGTGCGGAACCCGGCGTCGAGGTAGAGGACGCGACTCCGGTTGCCGAGGAATGTGTCTCGACGGCGAGCTGTGTGACGCGCGGTGGCTCGACGCCCAAAGACGCCTCGACTAGTTCGGTGGAGAGTGCCGAGGATCCAGACTTGACGACGCACCATGCGGATCCAAAGTGAAGAGACGGGTGGAGCATCACGAGCACGTGGTCCTCGAGGAGTATTTTCCAAGGGCGAGGAGAAAGAGCTCGCGCCACGTGTGTAGGGCGGGAGGTGAGGTCGAGGACGAGCGGAACAAGCGGCCGGATGTTACGGGCGCCGACGGCTTGAGCTTGAAGGTTGGCAACGGCGGCGTGAAGGAGAAGAAGTCGTGTGGGGAGGAGCATCACGGACGGACTCGACGCCGAGTCGTCGTCCCGATGGCGGGCGCTCACACGGCTGCGCAGGCGTAGGGCCGCCGCTCCCGTCGGCGGCGGCCGCGGTGGTCGGCGGCGATGGCGGCCTCGGCAGCTCGGCCATGCCGGCGGAGGTGGCGCGCGAACCGAGCGGCGGCGGCGAGTCGCATCGCGAGTGGGCGTCTCCTCCACAGCGGTGTCGTCGGTGATCGATGGGGGCGACGGTGGGAGCAAGGGAGAAGAGGAGTGTGGCGGTCGCCCGTCATCGGTCCGTCCGCGAGGGAAAAGTGAGTGGCGGCGGAAGAATAGGGTTGGGCGGAACGAACGATGATCAACCCTCGATACCATGTAAGAGTGTAGGAACCAAATCTATGTATATTATTGATGCGGCGAAGACAAGGTGGGTTTATATAGGCAAGGATGTCTAGGGTTAGGTTAATAGAAGTATAGACCAACCGAGATCCTTGCCTATACCGAGTACACATGGGCCCAAGGCCACAAGCCCACGTAACCCGCTCTAACAGAAGGAAGGCGCCATGGAGGGAGGAGGCGGCACCGGAGCGCCGGAGAGAGGAGAGGAGCGACGACGACTGCCAAGGCGAGGCGATCCTCCCCGGCGTTTCCTCCCTGGCGCCTGGACGCCAAGGCGTCGCCTAGGCGACGCCGTGACAAGCATGCTCCTTGCGCACAGATTCATGACGTCTTTCATGCGGGTCTTTTGAAACCAAGGTTCCAAAACCGCCATCGGGTAAATCCATGGGAGGCAGTCTGCTTCTGGCTAGTAACGAAAAAAACCGGTAAATTTCACGCGTCAAAATTTGAATTTGAAATCGGAATCGAAAACCTAACCAGAAAAAACCGGAGAAAACCGCTAAAACCCGGGTTTTCAAATTTAAAATTAGAAATTCCTAACACATTTATGGCAAAAAATATAAAGTCAAGCACGGGAGATGCATGGATCTTCCTAATACATTCTATTAGTGTTAAATAATATAAACATCATTAGGGAAACTAACTTTTATATTCAAAATTTGAAAATTCCTAATACATTAATGGAAAAAAAAGTATAAAGTCAAGCACGGAAAGTGCATGCATCTTCCTAATACATTTTATTAGTGTTAAACAATGTAAATATCATTAGATAAACTAAATTTTACATTCAAAAGTTTAAATTTGAATTAAATAAAAAACCAATGGTTTTTTTTTCTCCCGGTCGGCACCCGTAAAACCGGTTACCGCCGGTATTTGGAACCCTATTTGAAACCCTACCATGGTGATCAACCCAGCAGCACCCTCCATTGCCAGAGGTACACCACGGTTGGGTCACTCCCACGCCATGTGCTGTGCTTCGTGCGCGTCTGGCCCACGGCATCAGGGAGCTCCTCGTCCAGTGGCATGGTTTGGCCGACTCCAAGACGTAATGGGTGCCGGTTGATGATTTCAAGCGATAGTTCCCTGACTTTCAGTTCGAGGATGAGGTTGTTTGCCGAGGGAGGGAGAGATGTCATGTACAGAATCATGTACTAGCGTCGTAGGCGTTGACAGGACCCAGGCGTGGTCCAGGACCTGGGCACGGCAATTGTGCCGGATGCGGCATAGTAAAAGTCCTTAGGCCGTTTTAGGATTTCCCTTTTCAAATTAGAGATTGCATTAGATAAGATTGCATTAGTTGGCTAAGAGATAAAGTTAGTTCAAGATAGTTAGGGGTGGTCATATCTATATAGGGACTGCCACATCTATTGAGAGGAATTAAGAAGAAAGTTATCAAATATCTCCCCCTTCTATTTTAATCTTCTCTACCCCATGCTTCTTTCCTAATCCCGGCACATCCCTTCCTCTGCACCTTCCCTTCTTCCACGCAAACACGCCACGGCTCCTGGCCGATGGTACCGGCCGAAGCCACCTGTTGATCACGAGTACAACCTACGTTCCGGGGTGGGGTATAGAAAAAAGTTTCAATATGGTGCATTACAAGTCTGAAAGGATATCTAAGCTATAGAGTAATATACTGTTGCTTTTTTTTACAATGTGATTGCTTTAACGAAAGTTGCAACTTGTTTTTTTGGTGTACCACAGTTAACGATGTTTGCATCAACTTGCCATTCTTAGTTTTTTTGGGTTTGCTGCGAGTTAACTGATGAGCATACTTGTGATATCCAAACTTAATTCAATCAACAAAAGCGAAGGCTAAACACATCCATCTTTTTTTCCTGCTATGTGATTTCTGATGCCACACATTTTTTTCTTGTAGCCTGGCCAGAATTTGGATGAGCATAGGCAGATGATGCAGGAGTTTCAGATGCAAGTCTCTCAGGGAAATAGCCAGGCTGTCCATTTCAGTGGTACACCATTTTCCAATGCCGGAGCATCTTCACCTGTACAATCATTCCCTGTTCAGCAGTCCCAACCACATCAGATGCCACAACAGCCACACATGTTTGGAAATACACACCACTCTCATATCCAAGGAACAAACCAGTCAAGCCCACAGCAGCAGGCTTATGCTATGCGCTTGGCTAAAGGAAGACACATTCAACAACGCATCATGTCCCAACAACAGCACCCACTCTCTGGAGTCACTGCAGTACCAATTGTGCAGAATGGTTCACAAATGCAACACCAGAGCCAAGGATCTGCCGCCAGTGCTGTCCCATCTTCACAACCACAGCATAAGCAGCAGCATCCTGCACCAAATCCACAAGATGGCTCAGCGCTTCCCAATCAGCTTGCTAGTACTACATCACATAAGCAGAAGAAGCAACATGGTCAGCAGCAGTCTAGACAAAATCAACAGCAACGAAATCAAGGTAGCCAACAAGCTAAGCTTATGAAGAGCTTAGGCCGAGGGAATATGATGCACCAAAGTCCTCCAATTGATGCCACTCAAGCCAGTAGCATTTCTACAACCTCCAAAAACCTAGTTTCTGATAAAAATTCGATGCAACAGGGCCCAGGGTATTTTGCTGGTAATAAAGGATTGGTTTCATCAATGCCTCAACCTGGGAATCAACATAAGATATATGCTCAGATACCTCAGTCACCAATACAAACACCAGATATTGGTAATCAAGGCTCAATACAGGGTTCTCCTAGCCAGATCTTGTTAGCTTCCCAGCAAGCTCCACTTCATTCATCATCACCGTTGGCTACACAGCAGCAGCAGCAACAACGGTACATGAATCCATCACATAATAATATCCAAATATTGATGATGCAACAAAACCGCCGTATGAACACTGATGGTAGGATAGAATTGCCTGCTGATCAAGTCCAACATAATCAGATGATTCCATCTACATCCATTGCAAGGAGTACAGATTCAGGTAGCCCAGGTGTTTCATCTCTAAACCAGCGGAAAGAAGAGTCATCTCATGATCCAACTGCAGTTACCTCAACCTCACAGCTAGCTAGCTCGCCTCAAGATACTTTTGTTGGAAATGAAACACTGTTGTCAGCGTCTAGCCAAGGCATGCTGCAAAGACAATTGTCAGGTGGTGTGCCTATACATGGACATGCTATTGGTGGCCAGCGGCAGCAACAGCAGTCTCGGCAGCAACTTCAGTCTCAGCAGCAGCAGATGCCTGTTGTTCAAGGCAGTGTATATGCTCATCCTTCAAATTCCGGACCAGGATGATGATGAAATTAGGCTGGGTTGATAACTTTGGCAGAACATCCCTTTCCCTTGTAAAGTTACTGTACAGGTATCCCTTATCCTAAGTTGTTACCTTGATTTTGGTGTGAGAGTGTGATACAATATTTTGAAGTCAAATCCATTGCCCCAATTTTGCAGTACTGTTGCTTTGCAGTTATCTGATATAGTTGTTAGTTGTGACCAAGCATAGAATTTACTCCCTACAAAAAATTTTGCCCGAAAATGCCCATGCCATTTGCATGTATTTTTGTAATCTGGGTAGCAAGGACATTCTGAGTGGAACTGGGATGAGACATGATGTCATTGCACTAGTATCTTCTAGATATCTGAAAGCATTTCCATGGCGAGCTTTGCTTAATTACTAATCATAAACCTTTTCTTCAATTTTTTGATCTCTTGCCTTCTTGTTCTTTGCTAGGTATCCATGCTATGGAAGCTGCACGGATGATAGTGCTCTATTCTCCAACTTTGAGCTAATTGTAGTCACCTCAATGTCAGGTAGATAATTATTGCCGTGCCATTTTGTCTCCACCTTTCAAGCGGTTCAATTCCAGATTGTCGGAGGTGGTTCTTGTAACGGCAAGTTCCTTTTGTTGTTGAATAACCCGAATTTGGGCCCAGTTGTATATTTTGTCTATGAGGTCCATGTTGTTAGATAGAGTCTTCTTTTTTATAAACCTGTATATTTAGCTCACAAGTTAGTGAATGCAAGAAGCCCATCTTTGCATCATGGTCTTCACAACTGTTATTCTCGCTTTCCAAAATTCTGTTTTTAAGCAAAACCAGAGCTTTTTTTTTTTTGCAAGGTCAAGCAAAAAACCAGACCTGCTGTTCCTCATTTTAGGCTCTGTTGCCCCAGTTGAATACATGAATTTTTCTACATTCCTGATTGTTTCCTGTAAGATTCCCGCGAAGTTTGGGCTAGTGCTGTATTGTGCCGCTGTTAATACGAAGATCCATCCATTGAAAAAACATTGTGTTCCACTAAGTTTGATGTTGTACGTCATATTTCTTTTGTTTTGGTGAAGTATATTTTACTTGTGGAATTCGTAACAACCAGATCCTGTACGGATGGTAATTTATCATGGGTTATTGCGAAAATTAAGATGGTTAAATAATTCACCCGGATGTTTTTTCCTAATAATCATCCAAATTTCGGACCGTTGGATTAGAGATCCAACTGCCTTTTTGGAGGAGAGATTTTTTTTGAGAGGGCAGGGAGAATTCGTGGCCGTTGGATCATTAATCTAATAGTCATAAATCTGAATGATAGTTAAAAAGAAAATATCTGAATGATATTTATCAATACCCATAATAGAAATGGATGCGTAGAACAGGATCCACATATATTGTACTCGACAAACTAACCTTTGAAATTTTGCTAACCGACGGCGCCACCTTTTCGTTCCTTTCATCGAGCAATTTGCCACTTCGTAACAAGCGTTCTGGTCATCTCGCACTTGCTGAGTCAAATATACACTTCTTCAAATAAATCTAATAAGCTGCTTATTATAAGCATATGTAGTGTATTATGCACTGGACTCATGTATTCAATATTTTCTAGCTCAAATCAGATTGTCACGTTGATTTGGTGCTTAAACTACGAACGTTTTCAAGTTCTTGAGAGATGATGAATTTCGCTAGATAGTAAATAAGGGGCCTAAAGGAACAAATTCAATCCCATACCCCAAATATGCAAAGTTTTGAGTGGCATATGTAGAAACCAAATTCACCTTTGTTATTAATTATTCAGATTACATTTTTTTTAGCTCCATCAAAACAAAATTGCTGCAAAATTTCACTTGCTAGAGCTCAGAATTCTCTTAAATGCACGGTTAGGCTTTAGCCAAATTGGTTCTTCGATTTTTGCACACCCCAACACTTGCAACAAAAAAAATCACAGTTGATAATCTTTGATTTTTGCACACCCCAAACGCTGCACTTGCAACAAAAAAAATTCACAGTTGATAATGACTTTTTAAGCACGGGGGGTAATCTGAATCCGGCCGGCTACAAAACTGAGAACCAAAGCTGAAATCATCCTATAGCTTTGAATCATCTGTTACAAGACTAAATGGATTAGGTTTTCTTACTTGATTTTTCTCCTAAGTTCTTCCGAATTTGGAGTGTCATATATCTAAAAATTCCAATTACTTACCAGCAGCTCACGGGTTTGGTCATTATAAGTTGACCTGTCTACGTCACTGTCCAAAGTTAGTCTGTACAACATTGTCACATGGTACTGGTTCTCCTGTTACCGGACACAGCGCATGCTTCCAACCCAATGTGCCGTAGCATCGCCATGATCCTCGCACACATGGATTCTCATGTATGACTGACTAATGACATAGATTCGCAGGTAGGGTGAAATGATCGATCTGCTGGGTCCAGGAACCTACACAACCAAGTGAAAAGGTTTACTTTTGCTGCTCAATGTACAGCCAAATATGTGCTGCTGAGATGCATGGTTCAGACTTCAGTGCAAAGCAAAACTTACCATGCTGCCGTGAATATTTCGCAATGATGCACCTGAAAGCGCTAAGAATTTTTGTATTAATAATCCATATTTTATTCAAAATAACAGCAATATATCCGCGTGAACATTTTTTTTTTACAGAAATAGGATCTAGTCGCCTAACCGTTGGGCGACTGGGATCTATCACCCAACGGTCGCGCAACACGCAAACTATCCATGGACCATTGAGCGACAGGTTCCAGTCGTCCAACGCCGGGCGATCAGAGCTCGTCGCCCAACCACTGGCGACTACAATTGCGATCGCTTCCGTGTCAATGATCGCAAACAAGAGGCAGTGTGGATTAATCCATTTGTGATTTTCGTAAATTATGAATGGTAGATAATTTGTTGGATTCCCAATAAGAGTTTACGATCGTTGTATATTGTTATAGTGTAAGAAATTTCATGACTTTTTTTTAAGAATGAATGAAATAACAACGATCGGTAAGTACGAAGGTAAATGATATTGTAATGTAACCGGAAATTCGTACACGGAGAAGAACTGGTTTGTTAATGTTGTTGGATGACTTACTATGGGAATAATTGAATGCGAAAAGACGAGAAAATATGCTTATCCGAATTTTTGAATGGAACTAAATTCGATCTTCGGGGAGTAGTTAGTATGGGATAGCCCGACCTACTGTGTGGACCAGGATCATTTTCCCATCCTTACGAGCTCGGCGTTGAATTCCTCGATGACCTCTTTTGCCTTGGCCACCATTTTCCTCTTTTTCTCGTGCTCCCTCTCGTGAGTTTCGCGCTCCCTATGCGTCTCCCGATGTATACGCTCAGTTTGCTCATCCTTGCGGCGCTCCTCCTCCCGGATCTCGTAGGACCTTTTGATGTTTCACTCCTCGAAATTGAGAGCTCACTGGTTCTCTGGGTGGATCTCAAGATCGATTCATTTGTGGTAGCCACATAGGGGTTCTAGGGACTATAGGTACACGGGAGAGGTTAGTGCGTACTTTTAAGGAGAAAAAGTAGGGGGAACACAATGTAACTAGTCCTTACCGCCTGTTGATAGCTGGAGGTGTCCCGACGGTAGTCGGCATAGTCACTAGAGTAGTTTGCGCAACCCTAGTAACACATACCCAGACTGAGACGGTGCTTAGACTTGAAGAACTTGCACGAGTCCCAACACCAATAGAGGGGTGGCGTCTCTCCCTCGGGCGAGTGTTGCAGCGAACGCTCGATAGGGATGTTTGGGATAGGGTTGTTGTTACGGGTGACGTCATTGCGGGGACCTGACCTTGTAGCACGCTCGGCTTGTTCGGCCCGGGCCGCAGCAGCCCTTGCTTTTTCGTCGTGGGCGACAGTAAACCTTGCTAGGCCGCGGGTCTCCTCCTATTACTTCATCATCTTGTCCCATTACTTCTTCTACCTCTTGCCCATCCCGGTGTGGTGAAGCAAGCTCCGGTGTAGTGTTGGATTTGTTTGTGTGCTGCTCTCTCCGAAATTTATTCGACCTCCTTTTATAGGGCCTCGTATGGCCTTCTCGCTACATGAAGCTGTCCCGTGGTCTTCTTATTGCGTAAAGTTGCCTCGCCTAGTGTAGTCACAGCGCAAAGTTGGCTCGTATGGTCTTGTCACTGCACAAAGCTACCCAGTGTGGTCTTGTTGGTACGCAAAACTTGCTAGTGAGGTCTTCGCACTGCGCAAAACTGCACCCTTTGGTCTTGTCGCTATGCAAAGCTGGCATGTGTGGTCTTGTCGCTACGCAAAGCTGTCCTGTCTGGTGTAGTCGCTATGCAAAACTAGACCGTATGGTCTTCTCACTGCGCAAAGCAAGCCCGTGTGATCATCTCACTACGCAAAGCTGGCCCATATGGTCATATCGTGGGGCAAAGCTGCCCTGTGTGGTCATGTCGCTGAGCAAAGCTGCCCCGTGTGGTCATGTTGCTGCGCGAAGCTGGCCCGGTGGTCTTGTCTCTACGCAAAGCTACCCCATATGGTCATGTCATTGCGTAAAGCTGGTTCGTGTAGTCTTATCACTGCGCAAATCTGGTCCGTGTGGTCATGTCGCGGCGCAAAGCTGGCCCGCGTGGTCATCTCACTGCGCAAAGCTGGTCCATGTGGTCATATTGCGGCGCAAAGCTGCACCATTTGCTCTTGTCACTGCGCAATGCTGGCTCGTGTGGTCTTGTCGCTGTGCAAAGCTGGACCATCTAGTATAGTCGCTGAGCAAAGCTGGACCATCTGGTCTTCTCACTTCGCAAAGATGGTCTGTGTGGTCATCTCACTGCGCAAAACTGGTTCGTGTGGTCATATCAGTGCGCAAAGCTGCCATGTGTCATAAAGCACACCACGACACCCTACAGGCTATAAAATGTATACCCGAGCCATTGATAGTAAGAACAACTATCTTCTCCGTCCTAGAGTAAGATATCATGACGAACCGAGGGGCTTGTAAAACATGGGTCACCAAGGGGACCTTCCGCTCGAAAGGAAGGAGGACTTCGGTGTTAGCTACCGCTTGTTGCCAAACAGGCGTGCTCAGTCAGTGTGGCAGAAATACAGACACATGGAGGATGCGGTCGTGCAGGTGGCGGAAGGCCATTTGGATGGCGGGTGATATTTCTTCCGATGCTCACACTCTGGGGTACAATTAGGCAATCGTCAATTTTATAGTACTACTAATAGAGTTTCGATGCTAATGTTATTTTCTAGCAGATGGCTAAATGCGACTTCGTGCGGTGGATTGATCCTCCCCATGAACGCTACATTGCGAGGTATGTGGATACGGTGTGGGAGCGAATCGTTGACATGGAGGCACGGATTGAAAGTCTCAAAGAGCACAACAATAACCTTCGTCAGCTGATGCAGCGCGATAGGGGCAACGAGGAGGTCATCAATATAGGAAGTTTGTACGATCTAACATGCTGCTGCATGAACTCTGGTTGCATATGTTCTTGCCACTACAACAACGGCCAGCCACGTTTGAGGCGGCCCCCTCTGTAACACTCCATGTGAGTACCACGAGGCTCATTTCACCTATAAGCATGTAATCGAATGGTTCGCATATCAGTCGCGTGCCATTAATTAGTGGTATAGGCGTTGGCACGGATTGAACAAACAACCATCGTAAAGAGAAGTACAACTAACATTGCAACAATATTGCAAACATCACTTAGTAAAAAGGAATATAAGTAGTACATGAACAAAAAATGTATAACCCGCACTACGCACCCCAATAGCATCCCCAGCCCCTCTGTCACCACCCTGGCCCCCTCCGTCTTCGTATCCATGTCCTCCCGTACGACCCTACTTGACCATCTTCCTCAGCGCCGGGTGTCGGTGCCCTGACAAGGTAAGCCAGAGGAGTGGACTACGGCGCCGCCGTGTGGCCACCGGTGCACCGGTGAGGACACTTCTGGAGAGAACCTTCGGGAGTGTGGCATGAGGTGTTGAGCTTATCGCCTGGCCAGCTTAGTCCGAAAAGTACTAGTCCATGTCGTCCTAGCCCGAGGAGACCTCACATTCCTCGTCGAGGGGTATAAGACATGCGGTGCAAATATCGTTAGTTGTCAGATAAAGGGATGGGAGAAAACCGAAAAGAGGCAAAGCATACCCTGGGCTAGCGCCATGGCATGGTCAAATCCATCTGGAGGGACCTCGCGCCCTGCGTGGGGAAGCTGGGGAAGTACGGAGGACAGGCAAACTGTTGCGCTAGCCGTGTAGGGGGTCGTGCCTAGGCTGACCCCTCAGCCTCGTCAGGCTGAGGTGGTATAGGATGTGGCCATGCAGAGCCCCCGCTCGGTGCCATGCCGGATGGGGCGGCCCCAATGGATGCACCATATGTGCACCGGGCGCGAGCGTGCGGACCTCCGGTAGCCTCCTGCACGACAATAGGGCAACTACATGTGCACCCAAGGCCTACACACGACGCAAAGCCTGCACCACCTCGTCCTGTGTGACCTCCACACCACTGCCGATCCTATCCACCATGGTGCGAGACTCCCTCCAAATCGTAGCACCGACGTCAGCCTGCAAGGAAAACACAAAAAGGTCAATCCTCTTAGTGACATTGTCATAAGGAAATAATTACAAATTTGATGTAACATACCACGACGTGAGCATCCCGTGCGAGGTGCGCGGAGAACGTGTCTGTTGGTGCTGCGACGTGTGATGCGGGCGGGTCGACAACATGTACTAGCCTGGTACATGTCTGAGGTTGGTACCAGCGCAAGTACTCACCGTACGCGCTACTGTCGTAGAGGTGGCCTTCTCCACACGATCTGGCGCGCCCTCCAACTGCATCCACCCTCCATCTTCGTCGTCTAGTCTGTGCCGTGTTTGACTCCCTTCCTAGAGTGCCTACAGGAGATAGAAGTTTGTTACAAGTCATCAAACAAATTAGCAGTAAAAGGAGAGTCATGTGAGGCGGTCACTCACACGTGGACGTTCTGCGGCACTGGTCGCCCGACTGATACTGGAACGACCTGACATAGGCCGAACTAGCGCATCACGCGATGCGCACGTAGTCCAACATCGTACACAAGCTTCCGACGATCAGCTAGAAAGCTCGGTCGTGCTAGCAAAGTGAGGACATCCCATCAAGAGCGTGGCTCTATAGTGCCGCAGGTGAGTATGACTCCCAACACACATCGTCAGTTGTGAGGCAGTCCAACTGCTCCTCAAAGGGCAGATATGCCCATGTGACCTGGACATGTACGAACTATACCTGCAAGGAACAACAGCTGTTACATATGATTATCCTTAATACGAAAAAATTAATTGCAAGTCAGACTACTTACCCATCTACGATACCAGAGAGAACCCATCGTAGGTCAGTCGATGTCGCCCCCAGGGTACATCTCAGCCCCATACGGAGTCATGTTGTCGAGCATGGGCCGTCTGAGGCTGAAGCGCTCAGACAACCCCAGCTGCAGTAACAGGAACACCCCGCGAGGACCGAGTTTGCCTTGGTCTTGTCGCATGTGTCGCACAAGCCATGATAGGTCGCGACAAGTGCGACTGAACCCCAGCTAATCTTAGGGGCCTTGCCCTCGGCGATGGCCCTAGCGTGAGAGATGAGGGCACATCGATGGTGTTGCCGTGGCTGGTGGTGAAGAGCACCCAACAAAATAGCCACAGCAAGTACGCCTCCAAGTGCCACGAGACTTGCTACTTGTCTGCGACGGGTCCATCTGCTCTACACCGAATGTAACCAAAAAGTTATTAGTACAGTACAACGGAATTGAGGGCATGGAGGATCGAACAGAAAGGGCGTCAGGCATGTACCCGGAACTGTGAGAGCCACCTCAACAACATCCAGTGTGTTTGACCTGGCGGGAAGACGTAGTACTCCTCCATAGCGCCAGGCGGAAGGACTCCTTGAATCTGTCTAGCAGGTCCACGCGCTTGTCGGCCGGGGCCTCTGGTAGGAAGGCAGCAGCTCCCGCGATAGGAAGGATGAGCAGCAGGGAGACGTCCTGTAGAGTAGGAGCCATCTCCCCGAATGGGAGATGGAAAGTGTGCGTTTCCGGTCGCCAGCGGTCCACTAAAACTGTCAGCAGAGAGCAATCGAATGGGAACCGTCACGATCGCTCTACGCCGTCATCCCCGCCCGTAGGCAAGGCCGGTTCGTCCTCGTCGGTGGCCTGCACCATTCGAGCGAGAGGGAGTAGCCCGGCATCGCGTAGCTTGCAAAGCAAAATATGATCAGCACGCAACCTACTTATGGAAAGAATACAACGTGCCGAAATGCAAACCTTATATGGGTCATTGGTTGATATGGGTTGGTCAGGGGCGCGAGCTTATTCTAAGCGTAGCCACTAAATAGTACTTATACACACACCCCCCACTTAAACGAATGTATTATATCACTTTCGATATACTTAAATATTAAATGTAAGATACTCTAATGTGACATGGTTAAAATTTTTCATCGGAGTCCTTTATTTTGCTATATACCATTTTCCATATGTAAAAGGATTATAAACATAAATTATGCTATAAAAGTAGATTTTGATGAAAATTTTCATGGAATTCAGTTTAGAGTACCTTATAATAATTATTATAGTATGCTCAAAAGAATAAAGATGTATAACTTGTTCATTTAAGCACTATATGAGCAGTGCGAGTACGTACACCCAAGAACATAGAGTTATTTTCCTATTTTCCTATATGTATGTACATCATGATTTCAAATGTATGAATTTGTAGGACCGGACAGGCAACAGAGGGGGTGAATGGTGCCTTTAAATTCTCCCAAGTATCTTTACTATTATAAAGAAGGACTCGGTGGTTGGTGCCAAAACACCCTTCCCACCTCTCTTGACAAAACATAGTCGACGTGTGGGCCCACCCATCCCACGCGATGGTTGGACATCATTCTCTCTAACCGCTTCTATTCCTCAACTTCACCTCTACTTTCCAACCGAAACAACTCTCTGGTGATTATCTATATATGCAATTGAGTTCGTAAACGTGCAACGTATATAACTAGTTCACTTAACACCGAAAGACCGTCGAGAAAACATAGCTAATAGACCATGGTGTCACCGTGGTTGAAATAACAACGTGGTCAGACCGAGTAATAAGATGGTCGTGAATCGACTATAGACAATGTCATCGTAAGATAACCACCGTGGCTCGAACAATAAGATCAAAAACCATTGCCGTGATCGTAACAATGTGATCGTAAGCCAACGAATGGTCGAACAACAAACGTGGTCAAAACCAGTCTGCAACCAAAATGATCAGCGTGGTTGAAATCAATGATGTGTAGTCTGGAACTTGACCTTAGTCGAAACCAACATAGTCGTAAAGCCGATCAACATTCCAAATTGAGGCTGCATCGATTACGACTGCTTCATTTTAGGTTCATCAGATCTGAACGTAATCGTAACGCTATCGGAAAAACAGAGGAGGGTCAATGAGGCGTACGACTACAAGGCCAAGATTCCAAATAACTTTCGACTTAAAGATCAATTGGCCAAGAAACTTTATACACAACAAGATTATGATCTCAAGAGCCTACCCTGAACTTTAATTGAAAACTTAGCAAGCAAATAGAGATCTTCCTGTGATTTTATCATAAATGCATAAAACAGAGACTGAGAGGACAAACAAACAATCAGATCTTGCTCATGGGAATAGAATAGCCAAGATGTCTTTGAATATGATTTCCCAACATGCAACAAGTTAGACCATAGGCAGGAACAATCTCTCAAAACATGAAAGAAAAGAAACGATCAAAGAACAAAGGAAAACCGAGAAAGCGGATGAACAAGACTAAGCCAACTCAATTCCATATAGACAACAATACTCAAAAGATTGATCAAGAAAATATGAATTGCTCTGAAAATTGAGTCTACAGCCACTCCATATAGGAGGACCAAGAGCACAACTGTTCCACACACAAAACCCTAACCCTAATCCAGAACGCACACAAGAAAATGAAAGACCGGAGAGCCACAGGGAAGGGTAGCACTCCATCTCCTTTTATAGCCTCTTGCTACCGGGGATAACCTGTTAACCCCTTACCTACCACCGCGTTTTCTCACGCACACTACTTACATCAACCCATTAGCTCATACAGGACAAAACCCTTGAATAGAACAACCTCCTTTTCAGTCTTGAGCAATTCACCAAAATGTCCCTCTACTACCTTCCTTGAAGCTTCTTGTTTTCTCGTCGTCCACGCTTGCAGCCACCTTGCAGCCTCGATCATCTTCGGCTTCTCCTAACCGTTCTGGACCTCAATACCTCCCTATGTCTAGTCCCGATCCTTCCACGCCTCACCATGACCTAGCTCCAAAGTCCTGCAACCATCACAAATAAGCAAAGCGTCACATAGCACCGCACTATAAACAAGGTTCATCAATTTGCATATATCAGAATGAATTCCAGAAAGCAATCTCCGCAAACCACTAGTCTTAAAAGAACTTATGACTACTCTGATGCACAATATAGAAGTACTCGTAGCCCATGACGTCCTACCAGTAGTATACAACCACTCAAAAGTCGTTACGACCATCGCAAATATTGCTACGACCATGAAACAGGTGCAACGACCACGTAGCAGATGCCACGACCATCGCTCACAGCGCTACGACTTTAACACACCTGGTCACTATGACTTACAACCATGACCAAACAGAGCTACGACTATCGACCACGGCTAGTCAGAGCTACGACTATCGATTACGGCCAGACAGAGCTACGACTATCGACCACAGCTAGACAGAGGTACGACTATCGACCAGGCCAGTCAGAGCAACGACTATTGACCACGGCCAGTCAGAGTTACGACTATTGACCACAAAGTCGTAAAATCGACTGTTGGCCACAAAGTCGTAAAATCGATCGAGTTACGAAAATCGATCCACAAAGTCGTAAATCGATCGCCAACCACCCGTTATAAAGTCCTAACCACCAAGTCATAAGATAGGCTGCCGATCGCAAAGATAAACACAGAGATCGACTGCCGACCATAAAGTCGTAAAATCGACTGCCGACCACCAAGTCGTAAAATCGACTGCCGACCATAAGTCGTAAAATCAACTGCCAACCACCAAGTCGTAACAGCACCTATGACCACCAAGTCATAAGATAGGCCACCGATCACAAAGATAAACACAGAGATTGTAAAACCAACAAACTTCCGCACAGACCTCAAAAACCAAACTCGGCCTTTACACAGCTCTAAAGCAAAGGCCAATTACTCATCACAACCATGGGGTGACCTCCACATAGTTTCACAGAATTCAACCCAAATTTGGGATATTATTTGAAAATATCAGTTTTATGGTATATATCCATCTATATCAATTCAAATAAAGCATATACCTTTGAAAAATATACTCAAATTCAAAGATTTTCAACGAATTTAGATCAAATGCTTTGTTGATTTATATACATAATCAGAACATACCTATAATCAAACTATCATAAAAAGGCAACTACAATTTGAATTTCCATTCAAACTTATTTGAACTAGTTAAACTCGATATTCAAATAATTCCAATTTTTTTGCATAGGATACATAGGGGAAATACCTATTTTAGATCATGGTGCCCTGACACCATAGTGTGCCACGTAATTATACCATACATACATACATACATACATACATACATACATACGTACATACATACATACATACATACACACACACATACATACATACATACACACACATACATACACACACACATATACACATATATATACATACATACACACACATATATATATATATGTGTGTGTGTGTGTGTACATGTGTATACACACACATGTGGCTTTTTTTCTACTCTGGGCATAGTTACTCTCTATGCCGTATCTCTCAAAGTAGCGAGTATCTCGCGCAATGGAAGGTATGTACTATAGTATATGAGTTTATAAGACTATCTAGGTGGTATGTATAGTTTTTTGAACATACACATTTTAGATACAAATATGAAGGCATTAGAAAAATATGTGCTCTCTTGCAATTTTATTATGCAGATGGCATTAGGGTATCTTAGAATAACTTTCAACTTAAAGATCAATTGGCCAGAAACTTTATACACAACAAGATTATGATCTCAAGAGCCTACGAACTTTAATTGAAAACTTAGCAAGCAAATAGAGATCTTCTGTGATTTTATCATAAGCCATAAAAGCAGTGAGAGGACAAACAAACAATCGGATCTTGCTCATGGGAATAGAATAGCCAAGATGTCTTTGAATATGATTTCCCAACATGCGACAAGTTAGACCATAAGCGGGAACAATCTCTCAAAACAAGAAAGAAAAGCGATCAAAGAACAAAGGAGAAAGCGGATGAACAAGACTAAGCCAACTCAATTCCATATAGACAACAATACTCAAAAGATTGATCAAGAAAAGATGGTTGCTCGAAAATTGAGTCTGACCACTCCATATAGGAGGCCAAAACTGTTTCCACACACAAAAACCTAACCCTAATCCGAGGCACACAAGAAAATGAAAGCAGGAGAGCCACGGGAAGGGTAGCCCTCCATCTCCTTTTATAGCCTCTTGCTCAGGGATAACATTAACCCTTACCTACCGCGTTTTCTCCGCACACCACACATCAACCCATTAGCTCATCGGGACAAAAACCCTTGAATAGAACATCCTCCTTTTCGGTCTTGAGCAATTCACCAAAATGTCCTCTACTACCTTCCGGAAGCTTCTTGTTTTCTCGTCGTCCACGCTTGCAGCCACCTTGCAGCCTCAATCATCTTCGGCTTCTCCTAACCGTTCTGGACCTCAACACCTCCCTATGTCTAGTCCCGATCCTTCCACGGCTCACCATGACCTAGTTCCAAAGTCCTGCAACCATCACAAATAAGCAAAGCGTCACATAGCACCGCACTATAAACAAGATTCATCAATTTGCATATATCGAGCAATTCGAGCAATCTCGTAAACCACTAGTCTTAAAAGAACTTATGGCTACTACGATGCTGTCTGAAGTACTCGTAGCCCATGGCGTCCTACCGTAGTATACAACCACTCAAAAGTCGTTCGACCACCGCAAATATTGCTACGACCATGAAAGCGGTGCAGCGACCACGTAGCGAGATGCCACGACCATCGCTCACGAGCTACGACTTTAACACATCCGGTCACTATGACTTATAACCATGACCAAGCGAGCTCGACTATCGACCATGGCGATTAGAGCTACGGCGCCGACTACGGCGAGCGAGCTCGACTATCGACCACGGCGAGCGAGCTACGACTATCGACCACGGCTGAGGAGTGCGACTATCGACCGGACGGTCGAGCAACGACTATCGACCCGGCCGATCGAGTTCGACTATTGACCACAAAGTCGTAGAATATTCTTGGCCACAAAGTCGTAAAATCAGCGCCGAACACAAAGTCGTAAAATCGATTGCCGACCATAAAGTCGTAAAATATTGAACCACCAAGTTAAAATCATTGCCGACCATAAGTCGTAAAATCAGCGCCAACCACCAAGTGTAAGGCACCTCGACCACCAAGTCATATGATAGGTGCCGATCACAAAGATAAACACAGAGATCGTAAAGCCAACAAACTTCCGCACAGACCTCAAAAACCAAACTCGGCTTTTACACAACTCTAAAACAAAGGCCAATTACTCATCACAACCATGGGGTGACCTCCACATAGTTTCACAGAATTCAACCCAAATTCGGGATATTATTTTAAAATATCAGTTTTATGGTATATACCCATCTATAACAATTCAAATAAAGCACATACCTTTGAAAAATATACTCAAATTCAAAGATTTTCAACGAATTTAGATCACATGCTTTGTTGATTTATATACATAAGAACATACCTATAATCAAACTATCATAAAAAGGCAACTACAATTTGAATTTCCATTCAAACTTATTTGAACTAGTTAAACTCGATATTCAAATAATTCCAATTTTTCACATAGGATACATAGAAATACCTATTTTAGATCATGGTGCCTGACCCCATAGTGTGCCGTAATTTATACCATACATACATACATACATACATACATACATAC
>JAYGGG010000603.1:0-153144 GCA_036346245.1 Bonia amplexicaulis | reverse complement strand
ATCCAAATTAGTTTGACGTGCTTAGATTTATCGAACATCTGATAGTATCCTCCGCCATTCATATGATCACACACCTCATGATTTGTTGGTGCCAATTCCAGCCCAATTTGGCAATTCTCATGCTGAAAACTTCCGATTAATGTACACGATCACATCCATGCAAAGAAGAGCCAAGCTTTTTGCATTCGGAGAAAAGTTCGTTCCCGCCGATCAATGCTCCTCGAGTACAGCTTCAGTACCCGAAAACAATGGTGAATTCCTCGCAAGAGTAACAAAAAAAAGAAAACCTCTTGCAATCCTACCCACAACTTTCTGGTTCTTAGGATCTGCAGGGAGCTAAGCAGGAAAAACTAGAGCTATCAAGTACATTTTTTTTTTGCAAAGGTCTCATTCACTATCTCATGGATTCATTCTACGGGTTCCAAGATTATTCACTGCTGAATTGGTTCAGTAGCCGCTGGAAGATAGGTTGGGAGAGAGATACTAGATTTGGGAGGATCGGGCGAGCGATCGCTCGCCTTGGTTAACAATGTGAAGTTGCCAGGTGCTTCAAGCTTGAGATGTCAAACAGCTCCATGAATCTCTGATCGGTGCTTCTCGCTTTCGCTGCAGCGAAGCGCTGGTACTCGTCAAATACTGAAGATAAGCACCATTTCTGCAACTTCCTCAAGCACCCGACGACGCAGCCAGTTCGGTGCTGCAGATATGCAAGCATCCAGCAGTCAGTTTAGGAGCACAAAGCTATTGTCTTGGGAGACACAAGCTGCGAAGTGTAAAACGGGAACTAAGCTTACCTTGCCTCTCTTGCAGTGAATAAGCAGTGGTTGGTTTTTTACGTCTGGATTAAATAAAAAGAGAAGAGTTAAGATATTTGAAATGCTGTAATTGCAAGTGTGCGAGATGTGCAGAGTCCATGCAAAAATGCAGTACCTAGGACAACTTTGAGCGCCTCTCGGATTTTGTCATCTGGGATGTTGACGAATGGTTCCTGCAGCAACAGTAGTTCAGGCGTTATCAGACCATGCATCAGCTGTGGAGTTACCAGAACTTTGTATGAAACGAAAGATTCATTACATACACATAATGAACAATTTTTCTTTGTAGTTCATAGCATCAATTTAAAGCAAGAAGAATGAAAGATTTCCAAACACTACAAGATGATGGATCTTGACCGGTTTCCAAAGAAAATCTATCAATATCATGCGGAGTCTTGGGTTCAGAATATCTAAAGCATAATGGACACATATTTGGCGGGCTCAGAATATCTAAGGCATAATGGAACACATATTTGGCCAGTAAGGAGAACTTTCCATAGTAATTATTCAAAAACTGGTTGTCACCACTTTTTTTTAAAAAAAACAATCAGATACCAGTTTATAGAAACATTGTTGACAAGGATATAGCACAGTTGTGCGTTAATAAACTCAGCAAATAATGACACCTCGAAAACCTCCACAAGGAAGCCAAACATGTGATGACAGTACGCAAGGCACCAAGAAAGTAGAATCCATTATCTTCATAGCCGAGACGTTGGCAACAAGAAAATGAAAAGAAAAGATTTGTTGATCTATTACTGCTTGACAATTACACACACGTTAGGTGATGCAACCAACAAATTAATGGTTAAAATCAAGGATGAGAAATCATTCTCAACTTCCAGTATGAAGAATCCAATTTATTGTCCATGCTCAATTTCATCTTTTGATTTTTATATCAGTACAAATTTACAGTTCTCGAAAAACTGTGGCAGATCAAGGCTGTTAGTGCTATCCCTCTCATCAACAACCAAAAAGACATTGGACAGTGAAATGTGCGGATGAACGTTGTGCTATCATTGTGCCATACTTTCAAGTATATCTATTCTTAGGCACCATCTGCATAGGGGAAAAGTACAACTCCATTTTTCATGTGCTTTTGCTCTCTTCAGTGCTTGAGCTTTTCATACATTTCATGCAACTCGTCTCGCAGCTAATTCAGTACAATTCAGAACTTAATGCATGGACCGTGGTTGCCACCACTACACATCAGATATGTGCAGTTAATTCTGGCAGCTTAGCGAGTCCATTGTGGATTACGATGCCCACTACAGAACAACTCATGGTGCTGCATCAGCCAACAATTTTACTGACACAAGCCATGAGTTTTAATTCACAAAACTTTCACAAGCTAATACATCTTTAACATAACCAAAAGATTCATCATTAGCAAGAATTTCTTGTCATTTTAGGACCATTAAAGTTGCCTACAAAAACCAACAAACTTCTAAAAGACTATAGGGCATGAACAGGACAGTGAGCTGCTATACAAAGGACATGAATACGGAAGTCTGCTGTTCACACTGAAGTCTGAACAAGAAAATTCCTGTATGAAAGTGATTCCTTGATTTACCTACCTACTTTGCAGAAATAGTGAAAAAAAGTCACTCACACAAAGAAAAGAAAATAATGAATTAGCATAAAGAAATGAAAAGGCAACTCCAGTCTCCAGTACAGGAGATGCTCTCTGCCAAAGGGGATTATGCATCCTCCTTGACAGCCTTGTAGTTACAGGACCAATAAAAAAACATTGGGAATATTGGGAAAATAATTGTTGAAAATCAGCAGCACAGCTGGCTTGATAAATCAAAACAATGCAGAAAGGGATCACTGCCGATTCGCCGTGAAATTTGAAAATTCCCCAGATAGTACTACTAGCGGGACGTGGATGGACCCTTTTAGGCAAGTCAGTTGATAACAAATATAAATTTCACTGAGGAATGCATTGAATTCTCCCCCAAATTATCCCGGTGGAAGTACTACTAATCTAGGATGAACAACACGACATGATCAACACTCAACAGCGTCGGTTCTTGGCAAGCAAGTCATGTATGTTACCGAAAGCAATCGTTTTTATCCATCACTGTGATTCTACGTCTCCAAGAATTGCCATTAACAACCACAAAGTAACAGAGAATTTTGTAAAACCAGACCAAATTGTTCATCTATGGTTACCTTGCGCCCTTCGATTCCAAACTGGTGGAGCCTGATCCCGTTCTTCTCAAGGAACTCCGTGTTCGTTTCCGGGTACGGCTCCGGGCACAGGTACCTGAGCCCAAGGGCGTCAGAACCACACGAACACACAAGAATACCACAAGAACACGGAACAGACTAAAGAAATCCTCACACGATGGAGCGGAGGTTGAGGGACTTCAAGAACCGGAAGTTGTCCGTCGCCGGGAAGCCGGAGCGGAAGATGCCGTCGTCGACCATGGCGAAGTTGAGCGGCGGCACGAGCGCCGCCTCGTCGCAGGCCGCCGCCAGCGGCAGCGACAGCTGAGGCAGGGGAAAATCTTGGGGGCTTCTCGTGCTTCCACAGCTCCAGGCCGCTCATCTCCATGGCCTCCTCTCTGGTCCGCCTCCAGGGCCCTCTGCTTGGGCGTGACATCCAGCTTCATGGTTTCGCTCGCACGGGAAGGGTAGAGCCGTAAAATCGAGAGAAGCTGGTTGTTTTGTGTGCGCAGTGTTATGAGCGGTGTGGGTGTAACGGGAAGGGTGGTTATTTATAGGGCGGGTTCGGCTTTACTCCCCGTTTTTTCTTTCCACTTTATGATAGACTAACTAGATTTTAAATAGTATATTTTTAGAATAATATTTATAAATTAATTATAATAGATACTATATCGAGTTCAGCTATATCGATCAAAATTATATATGACTGTTTATCTCTTTATACCATATCTTGCAAATAACCAGAATTCAAAAGCCATAGTCACGGTCCAAAAGAATTCACCCATAGGAGAATGTGTAGTGAGAGGGAAAAACTTTTTAAAAAGCGTACTTATTTATCATATGATTATTTCTCTTTCTAAAATTAATCTTTTTCTAACTATCGGATGAAAAATAAACGGACAAGATCATCCCTCTAATACAATATATAAACAAACACCTCCCCACCCCAAACCTTAACTCCTCCTCCCTCCCTCACTCCCGGCCATCGCCGCCCCAAACTCCCTCTAGCGTGTCGCCTCTCGTCGCATCGCCGGAGCCGCTGACCCGTCGTCGATCCGTTGCCGTCGCTACCACCCCCAACGCAGCCACAGTCACCCTCTTGGTGCTGGCGCCTCTCACCTCCTCGTTCGCCCAACTTCCACCTCGCCGCCGCCATCCGCCTCCTCTCCTCTTTCGCCACATCTCAACCTCCCGTCGCCGCCTCCTCCTACTTGCTTGTCGGCTCTTATTGCCCCGTCATCTCCAACGCCCTCCTCCAATCCTACGGCCGAGGCGGCGCCACCGCCACTACCCTAGCATCCCTCTAAGCCTGGTGACTACCGGTGAATCATAACCCTAACTCGGTGCTTCCGTTGAAGACATGGCGGTGGTCAGAGAAGAAGACGACAGAGAGCCTCATCGGATCTTCACCGGAGATGCAAATGGAGGTGGGCGGGAGCAAGAATCTTGACGCAAATCGAACGACGTAAAATTCAACTAAATTTTCTCAAAAAATAGTCGAATATTATATAGCACTTTTGTTAACAAATGCAGAGGAAAGGTTGAGTAAAGGGCGTGACGATGATTGACGGGGAAAGGTTAAATTTCGGGATAAAGAGATGATTAACATGGGCTCTAAGATTATAAAATCTAGAGTAGAGGTGTGGCGATGATTGATGGGGAAAGGTTAAATTTTGGGATAAAGAGGTGATTAACATGGGTTCTAAGATTATGAAATCTAGAGTAGAGTAGCTGGTTGAATTAATTGTGATAGTTCAATTTGGGGTAGAGCGAGGGAGGTGGTGGCGATTTAATTTTCAGTTAGTGTGTGACTGACATTTTTGAGGTCTGGCTAGTTGTGAGAGGTTTCTACGGTCCATGTGGGTGCTGTGATTGAGAGCGTCTTCATCGAGTCGACGCCAGAAGCGAAATGCTGTGTTTTCTACGATGCGTGCGGCCATGCGGGTGCAACTCTTCCCTCCTATCCATCTGCTCAATAGTGGCAAGAGACCCGCCCCTACTGTCGTCGGCATGCATGCGGGTGCATGCTCCTACGCATCTATCCCGCCCTTCTCTCGTACGTTGAGTGTGAGGCGCACCTTTGCTGCCGGCTCATGTGTGCCGTTAGAGATGGCGTGAGAAGTACTGGCAAGGAAAACATGGCTAACTTGGTGTATAGCAAAACTACTTGAGAGGCGATGCCGACGATTATTACTACTACTGCTACTATTATTTGCCCGATCGAGGCCAGCCATACACCTAAAGACGAAACTCTGCTACTATACGGCAAAACTAGTTGCAAAACCATGTAGTTTCATATTTGTATAAGCGTCACATTTTTCTAAGCTAGTGGTTAACACATTATTTTGTTTTTCAAAACCTAGTGGTTAACACATTTTAGAGAGGATAATGATTAAACTATTGCTGTGGTGGTGGGGGTGGAGATTGGGGTGTTGTGAGGTGATGCCGAGAGGGAGATTATAATTTTTGTTTTTTGTTTTTATTTTTTTGGTTTTTTTAAGTTTTTTTCTTGTTCTTTTTTTCGTATTCATTTACATTGTCCGTGATGGACTAACATATTTTTTATTTTTAAATTTTTTAAAATTTTAACTAATTATAATACAATTTTAATTATAAATTAGCTTATTTTAGTCTAACCAAATAGCATATGCGGCTCGGCTGCGAGTGGGGAGAAGGGGTTGCATGAAACGAAAACATGCATGGTGCCAACAGAAGTGCGTCCACGGTGATAACGCTCCATGTCTAACACGTTAGCGGTACCACGTTAGACCCTTTCGCAAAGGCGTTTTCTTTTCTCTCTTAACGCATTGACACGCAAGTCTTCTTACTTATTCAAAAAATAAAAAAAACATTTTTTTTTGTTAGCATTTGTTTTAATGGCTTAGCATTTGCGGGACACCATGGCTCCTTCATAAAGGTCGTATGGAGACGGAAACATGCATGGCCGCACCGATGGAAATGTGAACATGGTGATAGCGCTCCCTGTCGTTACCGGTAGCACGCTGGACAGGTTCTATAAAGATTTTTTTTCTTCTTCTTTTTGTCCCGTAATGCATTGGCACGCAAGCCTTTTGCGAGTTTGAAAAAAAAAATAAAGGTTTTTTCTTGGTTAGCATTCGCGTGACACCGTGCCCCTTCGCCAAGCCACTAATGCGCGCCCAATGAGACGCGTGCCCAATAGGCTAGTTTTGCGATCATTTGTCGGTCCAATCTTGTCACGCATGCACCGTGGCATAGGGCCTATTTGGCACGGCTGTGGCTTATGACTTTTGACTGTTACGGTATAGATTATGAAAAGAGATATTTACTTGTGATTTTAGATTATACATATGTTAAATTTTTAATATATATATCGTTTAGCTTGTAGACACTGTCTTTAAAAAATAATTCGTTTAAAAGTTAAATACTATAATAAAAATCAAAAATTATTAGCTTTGAAGGAAAAGAACAGCCGCTCTGGTCCGTACTCAGAAGCCCTCGCCAAGCTAGGCACCGATACAGGCCACCCACCGACACCGACGGAAAAACGAACGCGAAAATTATTTCCTTAAAAAAAAGAGAGTTTACGATCAGTGGTACTGCTACAGTAGTAAAGTCTACGTGGTATGGTGGTCGCGTCAAGCCCGATGTTTTTGACGTGCACGTCGCAGCGGTGCGTTGGAGAGCGGCCGGCGACCACAGCCGTACGTTGCGTTGCGTCGAAAGGCCTGGTGCTGTTCGGCGTCGGCGTCCTGGTCCAACGATGGAAACCGGCAGGCAACGCACGCGGCCTTCGACGGCTGCGGGTGATTGGCCGATTTGGCTGCCCTTTTTGAATCTAGAAACGTGACTTCGTGATCGGCCTACTCGGAAGCTTCTGCGTTCTTGCCTTATCCTCTAGTATCTTCTCAGGTCGATCGGGCTCCCTGGCGCTTCTAGGTGCGTAGTCAGCGGCGGAACCATCCAGATAGATACTCAGAGTTAATATAAAATATTATTTAATAAAAAGGTAGAGGTCTATAGTCGCAAAAAAATAAAGTATAAAGTATTCGTGGTAAAGATAGCATCTCAAATTATTTTAAAAAAATTATAAAATAATTAAGAACAATTTGTTGAATTGGGAATATGAGATTTGGAACTTGAAAATGGGGATGCACTTGTGTTGTTGTCGACATATACAGCCAGCCTTGTTGGTCTCGGTGGCCCAACTGCCGCCGCTTGCTCTCTCCTTGGACACCAGCTGTAGACAATCTGGCTAAGCCATGTTTGGTGCTTATCGTCGTCTGCTTTCTATCTTAAATTTAAATTCTACATAAAACTCGATTTTGACAAAAAGAATTATAAACTGTCTATTCGTCCACCCCTCTAGTCAACCTTTTTGATCCTTCAGCTAAGTTGTAGTTTTTTTTGACGAATTAGGGAGGGGAAGGTGTGGGAGTGGGCTAAAATCTATTAGAGATATAAATATGAAGTATTTGGATCAATTATCAATATGTATGCTAAATATATCTACTAAATTTACATGGTATTTCGAAAAAAGGGTGTTGGACTGAACACTCGTGAACTTCATTGGGTCCACCTCTGTGTATAGTCATACCTCAAATTGTGTCTGGAGAATCGGTCAGAAAAATTTCAGCAAAAAAAATATCAGAAGAATTAGGAAAATGTTGTATTTGTATTGTAGATGTAGAATTGTTGTGTAATCTCTCTGTTAAAAAATGTTACGAATTTGTTAGTACAAACTGTAATACAGTGAAGAGTATGAATATATTTTCATGACAAATCTAATTACACTATTTAGGGCAATCTAGATATTCTTTTACCTATAACAATGGTCAAAATTTATATGTTCGGCCTCATGAATACTATGATAACCTACGTACATTTAGAAGCAGAGGGAGTTGTCGAGAACTTGATATTTCATTTTTTTTTTGTTTTTAGTGTTTTTTAACTTTTGTTTTCATACAGTAATCACTATTTATTAAACTTAATAAGTTGTAACTCAAAATAATATGCTTATATCTTTTTTCTTTAAGGAGAACTTGATGCTTCAATAACAAAAATACTTTCATTGGGGAGTATTTTTAGGAGTGTATATATGCATTTTCAGGAGGAATACACTAGATTCTTAAATTGAAGACGTTTATGTTATTTTCCCTCGTGCGGTGTAATTACCCATGTGGACAAAATGGTCGTGTTCCTAAGGGACAAGGCTTGAGCAAGTCCCTAGAGTTGGAAAATGTTAAGCTTTGACGAGCATTACGATACGACTTTTCAAAGCCTTGTTTGCCAAGTTTAACGTGTCCGTACAAGCCAAACCCGTTGACAACTACAGGATGGACGAACAAAGTCTTCCTTTTGTTTTGACTTCTTTGTTGTCCTTTTCGCCAACATGTATATAGCAATGGTTTTGCTTAAAAAACCCAGAATTAGTGCTTTTGTGCAAGAGAAATTGGGCTAATTGTGGCTGCGTCTGCGTGAGATGGTTCACAGGGCCTGTTCTTTTTCTCCGAAGCTGACGGCTTTTGACTTTGCTACAGTACCTAACTTTCAAACGAAGTATTTTCTTAAGACAGTGTCTATAAGTTAAACGATGTACACGTTAAAAGCACAATATCTGTACTATCCAAAATCGTAAGTGAGTATCTCTTTCTCTGTAATATGTACCGTAAATAGTCAAAATTTAAAAATTTCAGCTAAAAACCATAAACCGCAGCCGTTGCTAAACAGGCCCACAGTTGAAGTACTCAAAACAATTAGCTAGAACGAGTTGAAGTCCTGGCAAGTGCTTCAGTGCTTCTCCTACCAATGAATCTTGCGTTCCATCCATCAAACAGTGCCCCGCTGAGGATAGCCTTCCTTTTCGTCCATTCATCCATTCAAAGTTTCAAGTTTCAATATGCAATCTTGCAGCCTCTAATTTTCAAACTTGATCCATCAATGCTAGCTAGTAGACTGCGCCTGCTTTTGTAAAACCTTCTAGTAAGAATATTTCTTGAGCTTAAGTTATCTATGGCGTCATTCACATGGTTGTATGCGTATCTAGTAGTACTACCATCGTGTGAATTCAACTTTTGACCTCTTGCGTAACGATGACTACTCTTAACTACAGTCCTATAAGGCACTTCTCCCGTACATTAGTTGAAATAAATTGTATTGTCAACCATTACATTGTCTGGCTGAAGATGACACCAACTGCAGGTTAGAATTATCACAGAATTGCTCGATTCTTTTGGGCTTTTGAGTTCTCCAAAGGTTAAAACAAATAGAACGGCTTCCTGAAGCGGATTTTTCAAATAGCTTTTCGAGCCTAAAACCGTAGACGCTGTCCACATCGGTGTCTCCACTGTTCACTGCCATATCAAAAAGTGCAGACAAAAGCCATTAACCACAATCTAAAAAAATAGGACCAATGTTTCGGGACCAAAAAGCCAAAAAGAGCTAGCTTAGAATGTGGACTTGCAATCTCTTTAAAGGAGGATCTCCAATTTAAGATGCCCCGTGTCATTATCCTTAAAACATAACACCAGACAACAGATTACTATTCCCTAATCCCAACAAATTAGTAAATAATAACCTTTACCAGAGTTATGCAACAGAACTATAATTAGATATTGTGCTTTATTGCAACAATTAGCTATACAGGGCTATAGTCTTAAGTACAAATACTTAAATATAAAAGACGATACGGATTATTTATATACCCTATCTCGTGGCGACAAGGCGTTATAGGTTGCCTACTCGTCCCAGCTACCGCATAGGGCGTCCGCCTTGCCTTGGTCCTCGGCATGATCGTCCTCATCCCACACGGCATCCTCGATGCTTGGATACTCCACATTCCACTCAAGGTGTTCCCCTGTTGGAATGTGATCTAACAAAGGGAAGTAATAACAAGGGTGAGTACTAATGTACTCAGCAAGTAAATAAATGCATTGTATAACTCATTTCTTTCTCGTTATCACATTTTCTAACTCATCTCTTTCTTCATAAAATAGCTTATCAAATTAAGTGGAAATGTTAAATTTTAATTACTGAAAATACTACTAGTACTCAGTGAGAAGAAAGAACCCCTAATCGTCTCCGTAGCCTCCAATCCAGGATGCATGTATAAATTCATAATTTTTATTTTACACTGCGCAAGCTTGTGCCACTGTACCCATAGCTACTCCGAGCCCTCTTGAAACTAGATATCCCACATTTCATTAGATGCGGTGTCAAGTCCAGAGTACAGAATATTTTCCCATGTTATGTTATTAAATCTTCACCCAGCTATTCTTAGTCGGAGATCTGGGTTGGTTTCTCACCCTCACCCAGCACCCACCATCCTCAACTAGTTGTTGGTTGGGCTGGTTATTTCTTCACCCAACACTTCACCGGTGCTAATATATGCACCTTGAATCCTCTGCTTCCGGACTCTATACCAGTTCTGGGTTCCTCCATTGATTACACTACTTACCAATTATGGAGAGAAATAGTAACATAATAGGGTAGCATTTTCTGCCCGTAAAAAAATGAGAATATGGCTGACACTTGAGTACATCCCCCTTTTTGAGTGAAAGTTAGTTTATCCTTATGTTATAATCATATGTAAAGGGCCCCAATCTTTCCATATCTTTTATGACGATGGCACCCTTTACCTTTTTAATATTTATCTCTTATAGTCCAGTTGCTCCTCTCAGCTGGACTACTCTTTTACTCTTCTTTCTTTCATCATTATTCGAATTTATTTTGAAATATATTTTTGATGCACATAATAATATATACTGCAAGTTTTTACTAAGTAAGATAACTAGTTAAGTGATCAAAGAATAAACTTGCCTTCGTAAGCATAGAATACCTCGGTGTCAACTGTGGCCTGATTCGTTACCTCTTCCTGCCCCGGTTTGCTCTCTGCATTATGGAGCAGACTTACGGTTTAAATTATTTAATAGTAGGACAATTTTTTATTTTATAACAGTTAGCTCCATTTTAGGGGTGGATTTTAGCGGGTTTTATCTAACTTAATTTTATCGGTCAGCAATTTATGTGTAATGTAGCTAATTAATTTCGAGTTTTCCCCATTGTTATTTTCTCCCGATCAGTTAGTTCT
This sequence comes from Bonia amplexicaulis, assembly GCA_036346245.1. Classification (NCBI taxonomy): domain Eukaryota; kingdom Viridiplantae; phylum Streptophyta; class Magnoliopsida; order Poales; family Poaceae; genus Bonia; species Bonia amplexicaulis. The sequence continues at coordinate 142,089 of JAYGGG010000603.1, read as the reverse complement.
AATGGTGCGGTTCGCCAACCCATGCTCGCGCTCGTTGGCCCAACACCTGAATGCATCTAAAACAATGTGGAATTATTCCATAGTTAACTCCGTCAGAAACACCTCAATAGAATGGGCTGTTTGAACAATGAAACCGGACCTTGTGTGACATGGTTCGGTCCACGATGAGCTAATCTGATCTGGCATTGTCATTTGGGGTTATGCTTTAGAAACAACTACGTTCACATTAAATAGGGTTCTATCAAAAGCCGTAGAGAAGACACCAAATGAGATATGGACTGGGAAGTGTCCTGGGTTATCTTTTCTCAAAATATGGGGATGTGACGTATATGTAAAATATTTGATGTCTGGTAAATTCACACCTAAATCTGATAAAGTATATGGTATCCTAAGGAAACTAAAGGATATTATTTTTATAGAAGGGATGAGAACAAAATATTTATTGCCTAAAATGGTGTCTTTTTGGAGAAAAACTCTCTCAAAAGGAGTTAGTGAGAGCATAGTATGACTCGAAGAAATTCAAGAACCATTAGAAAATATTTCAACTCCCATTGAACCTTTATAGGATGTACAAGATGTTGTACGATCTATGGAAGAGGCATCAGCCCGCATCAGCCCGCATCAGCCCCATGTAGGTCTGAAAAGCCACGTCAATTGCCGATAAGGTACCGGTATGATATTTTATTGTTAGACAATGATGAATCTAAGAATTATAAGGAAGTAATGATGAGTCTGGACTATGATAAATGGCTTGGAGTCATGAGATCCGAAATATAATCCATATATGACAATTAAATTTGGAACTTGGTTGATCCATCCGATGGTGTGAAAATCATTAAATGTAAGTGGGTTTTTAAGAAAAAGATAGACATGGATGTAAATGTTCATATCTATAAGGCACGATTGGTGACGAAGGGTTTTAAAAAAATCAAGGTGTTGACTATGATGAAACTTTCTTACCCATCGCTATGTTTAAGTTTGTCTGTATCATTCTAGCTATCGCTGTATATTTCGATTATGAGATATGACAGATGTATGTCAAAACCGTTTTCCTAAATAAAAACCTAAGTGATGATATGTACATGACATAACTTGAGAGTTTTAACGGTCCTAAAATGCCAGAAAGATATACAAGATTCAGATATCTATGTATGGACAGAAATAAGCTTCTTAGAGTTAGAACATTCATTTTTATGAGGTAGTCAAAGGGTTTGGCTTCATCAAGAGTGAAGAACAGCTTGTGTTTATAAAAAGGCTAGTAGGAATGCACTTATTTTCCTAGTCCTATATGCGGATGACATATTATTGATAAAAAATGATATTCCTATGCTGCTTGAATCTGTCAAGTCTTCATTAAGAAATAGTTTCTGTATGAAAAACTTAGGAGCGGTAACATGTATTTTGGGCATAAATATCTATAGAGATAGAACTAAAAGGCTAATTGGATTAAGCCACGATACGTATATTATCAAAGTATTGAAGCGGTTCAACATACATGATTCTAAGTAGTGTTTCTTGCCTATGTCATATGGTATTAGTCTTAGTAAGGCTCAGTGTCCTTCAACACCTGATAAGCGAGACCAGATGAGTAAGATAACATATACTTCTGCTATTGGGTCTATTATGCATGCCATACTTTGTACACATCCAGATGTGTCATATGCCATAATTGTTACGAGCAGATATCAGTTAGATCTAGGTAAAGGTCACTGGATAGCTATAAAGAATATCCTGAAATATTTGAAAAGGACTAGGAATACATTCATTGTTTATGGAGGTGAGAAAGAGCTAGTTGTAAATGGTTACACTGATGTTAGCCTCCAAACCAATAAAGATGATTTTGGATTGCAGTCCGGGTTTCTGTTTTTGTCTTAATAAAGGAGTAGTGAGCTGAAAAATTCCAAGCAAGAGACAATTACTGATTCTACAATAGATTATGAGTATATTGTGGCTTCTGTAGCTGCGAAGGAGACTGTTTGGATAAAGAAGTTTATCTCTGAGCTGAGTGTGGTCTCTAGTACTTCTAATCTAATAGATCTCTATTGTGATAATAATAGAGCCATTACGCAAGCCAAGGAGCCTACACCACATCAAAAGTTTAAGCACATACTTCAGTGTTTTCACCTCATGTACGAGATTGTTAATATAGGTGATGTGAAGATATGCAAAGTGCACACAGATTTAAATATTATTGACCCATTGATAAAACCTCTCCTGCAGCCAAAGCATAAGGCACACATAAGAGCTATGGGTATTAGATAATTGCATGGTCGACTCTAATGAAGTGAAAATTATTTATGATATGCCCTAGAGGCGATTATGGAGATGATTATGTCACTTCTATATTTATGATCCTTTGAATAATATGTTGTTTTATCCATTGAATAAATGTCTTTCATATTGATCAACAAATATATGACTTGTTCGTAGAACTCTTTATTTATGTTTTGTTGTTATTCTAAATTGTCACTGATGTTATATCATTCTGTGGAACAATTATGATTTATAGATCAACACATATATAAACTGATGATCATATTTCGGGGATCATGGATATAGGGATATCAAATCAATAATATAGACACATGTTAGAGAATATGGTATTGGATTAACCTACCATAGTGTATGTATGATTCTTAGACTTAAAATCGTCATGGTTTTTCTACACGTGTAATAGTTTACTTAGGGGTTACCAAAAACTACTCCGTAATTGAGTGGTTATAAAGATAGATTTCAGGTTTACTATGAAACATGCGGAAGAATGCGAGGAATCAAGCTGGAATTTGCCCCTGCTATATAACGAAAGAGATATCTTTGGACCCCTCGATGTAGTTGGATTAAAAAGTACATGGTTATACTAAATGTGGAATCACAAACCGAGTAATCAACTACAGGTTCTAGTAAAGAATCGAACTATCATAGGATGACACGTTTCTTGCCTTGAGTTCGATCTGGTATCGTAAGGCAAAGGATTGGTACATAAGCACTATATAGATTCGTCTGATATAATCTTTATGTATATTTGAGGGTTGTGAAATCTTGCTAGGGACCGCTGCCAATTTATGGACCGAAAAAGAGTTTTTGTCTTATGGCCAAATATACATGAACTTACATAATCACATACTTAACGGGTTGAAACGATAAGGATCCAGATAATAGATTTCAAGTAGGATACAATTTTTACTAGTATTGGATAAATATACAGTCGAAAACTTTACGAGTTGGATATGATATCTAATTGTATCGGATAAGGATCCTATTAAAGACTATATATTAAGAGAGGCGCAAGGATGAGGGGTATCCTGAGACACACGTATCGGAACCCTAGCCATCGCCTCTCAAAACCCCTGCCGTGCGCGCTGGTACCAGCACACCGACACACGGTGTTCCATCTCTAGATGTGTGGACTTTGGTAGAGGAGATGCTGTTACTGTGGCGTTGATTGGGACGATCACGAGGAGGAGATGGTTGGCCAGAGAATGACCGACTACTTTGATATATCGACGTGTGCAATGTTGCACCGGCTGCTTCAACTCTATTTCTACTGTGTTGTACGTATAATGGTAATGATCTATAATCTCCTACTCATATGATTGATGAGTAATATGAACTAGTGGGGTGTTATTATTAAGTCATCTTCTCGGAATGACTTTGCGCCGACTCGTTAGTTCTTATTAGCAGGGCCGGCCCTGGGCCTAGGCAGCAAGGGCGACCGCTTAGGGCCCACGAAAACTTGGGGCCCCTAGCTCATGTATATTAATATGTATATATGCATTTTGTCGACAATGAGTACTTTACATTTTGTAATGTACTAAACCTAATGTTGCCAACAAGTACTTTGTATTTTGTGACGTACTGTCTAATGGTTACTATATTGAACTTTATCTTTTACAACTGATATAAAATATATTGTTACATATTTATATTAGAATGAAGAGTCTTATTTTTATCATGCCTTAGGGCCCCCAAGATGACAGGAACAGCCCTGCTTATTAGACGGCGAAAAGCATTTTTTTTAGTTTGTCACGATCTTGTAATGCCTACGGAGGTGAATGTGCCTGGTCTTCATTGAGCACAGGGGCGAAGCCAGCGGGGAGGCTTAGTAAGGCTCGAGCCTTACCTCCCCGACGGCAGACCCCCCCCCGTGACGGCAACCCACCACCCGTGAGCGCCGGCAACAAACAACGACAAACAACACAAAGAACAACCCACTCAACAAACAACACAAAGCATAGCCCAAGACTTTAAGTTGTAGCCCATTTCCAGTCCCAACAAATTCATCCAGCGCACCAAAACACCCACTCAACAAAGCAATCGGCTCCATTCACTCCCATTCCCATTTCCACTTCCGGCAATGGCAGACCTAGAGACCGATCGGCGCCGCCACCCGCCACAACGTAGACTCGTAGAGGCGGAGGAGGGGTGCTAGGGCGGCCGGGCGGGGTGCGTCACGCAGATGAAGCGCCGCCGAGCTGGCCGGGCCGAGCGATCGGCGGCGAGGCGGATCCGGCGGCGACCAATGGATGGAGTCGGTGGGCGACGAGCCGACGAGGGGCCGAGCCAAGGGAGGCCGGATCGGGCGGCGGGCCGAGGCGCCACCGGCGAGTCTGAGCGGCGGCGGCGCCATGAGGAGCACCGAGGAGCGAGGCGAGGAGCGGAGGAGCGAGGCGAAGAGCGGAGAGCGAGGACGAGGAGCGGGCGAGGCGGAGGAGCGAGATGGCGAGGCGGGCGGCGGCGGTGAAATATTGAATCGAGTGAGGCCGTGAGAGAGCAGTGAGCGAGCCGACGGACGAATTGAGGAAATAAACTATAAAGCGTCGGCGCGATTGCATTGTGCGGACATCGGGCGGGCGAATTGAGGAGAGACGGGTGTCACAAAGAATTGGGAGAGACAGTGCGTCGGTTCTTGGGTAACTTTTCTACAGTATTTGTTATCAATTTAGACATTTAGTATTTTAGAGTTTAGATTTTAGATTTTCATATTCAGTGTATATAGATAGTTTAATCTTTATAATTAATTTATAGGTAACGGATAAATGGTTTAATGACTTGATGATGTGCTACAATGAGCGAGAGATCTTTAAAACCATTGATGATGATAAAATCATGAACCGTTTTCAAGGCATGAAGTCGCATAGAATGCATTTGCCATGTGATTTAAATTTGTCTCATGGTTCAAATTAGCTTATCTGTGGTATGTTTCATAATTCATATGATCTAAATTTTGATTATTATTCACAATTTTCTATTATATTACTAATTTTCATATGTTTCATACACAGGTGATTTATTTCTACTCCATACTCATAGCAAAATAATTATATATTATTGGGTATGCGCTTTCTATTATCGAGGTACATACTTTGTATTTCTCTGTTTTTCGTTGTTTGTCTTGAAGACTCCAACTATATAATTTCTGTATGAATTTGAAATTCTATAAGAGTATAAGGCTATATTTGTGTCAACTTAGTTTAGTTTGATAAATAATTCAGCCCACCCTCGATTTTAATCCTGACTTCGCCACTGATTGAGCAGATCGTACCTAAAACGGAGACGCGTCGAACGACACGTTAAAAGTTGATGAACAGTTCGATCCTGTTAAATGAAGCACTGAGCAGAACACCACTTAGTATGATACGGACATTTTCAACAGTAGAACTTGTACGCGTACGACCTTTCCTGCGAGTGGCTGACAAACGGATTCGATGGTTTACCGTTGCACATTTTTGTCTCTCGTCAGTGGAATCTCACATGCGGTAGGGCGAAACCGCTCACGTTTCACTTTTCAAAGAACCTGTCCATGTAATTATGTATATGGACTTTGAATTACCTAGCATTATCCAGTCGACGAACCACTTTGCATGATATCAGTGACAGAGACAAAATTTGGTTACGCTTCGAACTCAGTGGTGAAATTATCTATGTTATTTGGGCTGGATCACAAAAATGTTATCTAGGCTGGATTGAATTTACTCGGATTGTACACTAGATATTTTTTCACACTTTAATTTGAAGCTTATTCTGTTTAAGATGTAGCTCCCCCTGCATGGTACCTCAAGAAAGCCCTACTCGGTGAAGCAGTACACTCCTGGTCGGAGATGGCTACGCTCCTCATTGATGGCACAATATTGGAATTGATTGGGCGGTATGGACTGCTGGCGTCTTGAATTGTTGTTGTAGAGTACAAGATGCGTGCCATAGTGTTCATGGAGGCTAATGTGTCAAGACAGAACGAAATCCGGCTTTCTCTTGGACAAGTCAGTTTTAAGGTAGTTTTGACTTTTGAGCTTGTCTTTATTGTTTGTATCTTTTTTCTGTACCTATTGTAAATTTTTTCGATGTAATTAAATTTTAAAAAATAAAATAGAAAAATAGGTTCTCTCATCATAAACAATGCAAGTGAATATGAAAAAAGACAACAAAATTAAAAAAATTCAGAAAAAACAAAATTAAGAAGTTAGAAGCTGAATCTAAAAGTCATCTTGCGCATGAACTCTAGCAAATTAATAGGTCTATTCTTTGCGGCTTCTAAAAACAGCTTTTAGCTTTTGGCTTTTACTATAGTACCTAACTTTCAAACGAAGTATTTTCTTAAAACGGGGTCTACGAGTTAATTGTAGTGCACGTTAAAAGCCTAACATCTGTACTAACTAAAATCGCAAACGAGTATCTCTCCGTAATCTCTGTCGCGAACAACCTAAAATTCAAAAAATTCAGTCAAAAGCCATAAACCACATTCATAAGCTAAAAAAACAAGCCCATTATATTCAACACAGAATGGTTAATTAGATCAGATTAGGCTGGAACCACGGGAGCACGTAGCTTTAGCTGCCTTGTTAAAAAAAACTGTAGCTACCGTGTAATGACTCAAGCCTAGTTACAATCCTCTTAGATTAGACCAATAGTACAACTGTAGACAGGAACATATAATTTTTCTTCGTCGAACCACTCGTCGACAAATAGTGGAAAGGAGTATGATGCAACATTTCTTAAGAAGATTGAAAGTGAAAAGGCAGGATGCAAGATGCCATCGCTTTATCGCCATGAAATTATGAAAATCACCGGACGCCTCGTTTTCTTCTCCAAACCACTTGCCACCTTTCCATTATCGTGCAGCTTTCGGAGCCAAGGATTGCGCCTTTCATACATGCATATGATGCCTAAGATGGCTGCTGCATCGTGCGAGCCCATCATTCATACTCAAACTGTTGGATCCACGAGATGCCATGAAGAATAAGAAAGGGAGCAAGATAAGAGGGGAGAAAAGGCTAAAGTCCTGTTCTTTTCAGCTTTTAAAAGTTGTTTTTCGATTTTTTTACAGTAATTAACTTTAAACAGAGTATTTTTTTAAGATAAGATCTACTAGTTAATTGTAGTACATACTTTACTGACTTCATTTATACCGACAAAAACCGCATATGAGTTTCTGTTACTCTGTAATCTTTCGTACAAACGGTATAAAAGACACAAGCCACAACTAAAAACCATAAGCCGCAGCTAAAAAGAACAGGCCCTAAGATTGGCCGCACTTTTGCCGGAGTGTGAGGTCATCAGGGAAGAGATGCGAAAGTGAGAGCCCAGCATTGGATCGAGTTAGACGCGACTAAGAGAAAAAGGACCGGCAGGAAATGAAACAAGGTGCGGTCAAGCGAGAACGAAGCGACGCCGCGATGAATCGAACGCGAACGCCAGAGAGAAAAGGTGAAATGATTAATCCAGATGCGTGCCCTAGCCAACCCCAGTGTTAATCGTTAGATTAGACGATCTGTTCCTAGTGCTCGCATCGCATGTTAGGGTTTGGATTCAAAAGGTTAATCGCCTACCAGTGTACTTGAAAAATCTGGCCTTTTATCCATTTATTAAGAGTTTCCAAAGCATATCTGTTCCTTTGAACAGATGCTCTGTTCCTTTTCGTGCAAGGGGGATCTGACAACAGAGACGTGCCTGGCCACTGTACACCAAAGAACAGGGAGACGGAGCTACCCCAAATGATTGGAGAGAAAAGAAAAATAAAACTGTAGCAAACACTAACCTTCAATCCTGCCGCTGTCTACTTGTCAATTGCAACCCTCCAATACCATCATTGTTATGCAACTTGCAAGTATGCAATACCTTTCAACTCTTCAATTTAGCATGTAAAACAAACCAACGAAATAGGCACGATATGGGCTCTGTTTATTTCGGTTTGAGTTTTTGGTTTATTTTTTACTATTTATTAATTTCATTTTTTCTAACTTTTTTGACTTTTTTGTCAGTTTTTTTGTATTTGTTTGTATTGCTTGTGATAGGCTAACATGTTTTTTATTTTTAAATTTTTGAAATCTAGTTACACCAAATATACTATCATTAGCTACAATATAGTTTTAACTGGCTACAATACAATTTCAATCATAAACTAATTCATTTCAATCCAATTCAACGGCACCGTGATGGAGATCCGCTGGTGCTAACTTTCTGTGAAGCCTGCCATTAGTTCTCTACTTGGCGGGAAGAAAACAAGCGCAGATGCGCACATCCAAGACAATTTCTATGGCAGAATCATTGCTACTTTTCTGGTGAAAAGAAAAGTCGGCGCAGGTGTATTTTTCTGCAAGTGAGTTTTCAAAAGCTTATAAACACTGCATTGCTTGTAGACAGTAATGGTTGCATTTGTTGGGGACTCTGGGGTGGGTTTGAAGTCTTGGTCTATGGTAGAAATCTCACCACTAGCCTATAAATAGAAAGTGCTATTGACTATTTTGTATATGCATGAGAAAGAGAAAACAATAAAGAAAGATCATGAGTTCTTCCTATCTCTGTGTTTTAATCTATTATTTGTGTCTTCTGTGACTGATCATTCTTTTGCATAATAGAGGAATCGATCGGACTGGACTCGCCAGCGACGGTTCCTCAACACAAATAGCTCTGGTGAATCGAAAGGTAATCATCGAAGCATTAGTATATTGAATTGTCTACATCTAAATCGCTTTAAATTCCGCAGATTTCACTTTCTAGATTATTTATACGTTGCAAATCATCTCTAATCTACCGCGAGCAGACTTGAAGTCGCCGGCACAATGTCGATCGGTAGATTACATGAAAGAGTAGATATTAATTGCATTGTAGATTGAAAAAAAGGGAAAAAAATCTTGCACGACCGCCCCTACGGCCGCCGTATGTGAGCGCCATCCGACGGCCGCCACCCGAGCCCATGCTTGCTGGTCGGCCGCCGCCACCGCCACCGAACCAGCCCGCCGGAGTCGTCCGACGCCGTCGCCCAAAGTAGTGTTCCGCCCGCCGAAACCGCCGCTCGGTGCAGCTGGCGGCCGTCGCCGCAAGCGCCGCCGCTCGGATGCTTCCGCCGCTCAGGTGTCGCCGAGGCTGGTCGCCCGCAAGTGCTGCTGCTCGGATGCCTCCACTGCTCGGGTGCTGCCGAGGCATGTTGCCCGCACGTGCCACCGCTCACGCACGCTGTTGGCTCCTGAAGTCGTCGCCCGGCCGCCGCCGGCCTACCCTCGCAGCTGCCCGCACGCCGTTGTCTTCAAGCCGCCGACCGCCTCCTCGCACGTAGGCTATCGCGCCCCGCACGCCGCCGCCCGCACCCGGCCGGGCCGCCCCCGCCGCCGCTGCCACCGCCGCCGCACGCCTAAGCCGAGGACAATCTCGCCCGCTCACACCACCGCATGGGCCGCCGCCGCGCTCAAACCGAGGCCGCCCGCCACTCCGCTCGGCCACCGCCACCAGGCGCCATGCAAGACGGCCGCCTGTCGCCGGCCTTTTTCCCCGCAGCCACAATTATACTCCTAATGGGCATCACTTTTGTTATTTAAGAAGCCTTGTTGTATCCAAAATCGACTAGAACTCTCCTAAATTTCAAGAATATTCGCGCTAATGGTTTCCATGTTGAGATTGAAGAAGAGTATGGTAAGGAATACTTGCTCATTACGAAGCGCGAAGCAATTAGAAAAGGGTATTAGAAAAACTTCCTTCATTAGAAACTGGGCTATACTAAACTAACATCAAGACACCTGCAGCCTATACTGCCCTGAACTTTTCTAACTCTGGCAGCAGAGCACTCACGTGATATGAAGCAAAACTTTGGCTAATTCTTGAGAGCTCGTGTGCCCATCGAGCCAAAATCTTGGCTAAGTCATGGGTGCCCTCACGTGGGCCCGTCGGACCTCGTGCCTCATGCAAAGCTCTTGCCCATCATTTGGAGCACTCGCGTGTATTCCTCAGCCCTCATGCCTCGCGTTGCATCGAGTTAGAATTTAGGTAAATCTTAAGCATGTGCATCCCCGTCGAGCCAAAACTTGACTAAGTCTTTAGCACCCTACAGAAACACCCTGCAAAAAGTGCTTTACTAAGTGCACATTGAAAATACTCATCGATATGATATAAGACCTCAACACTCATCTTTTCCCCTCAGGCGTCCTTCAAGGCGCCCAAGGGACAGGGGGCTAGATCACAATGTTGAGGCATCCTACTGCCTCTAATTTAAAATGCTCCATACTTCAACAAGTCTATGGAAAGGCCATGTGCATCGTGCCCAGTGCCCCGCATGCTACACATGCTTTGTTGGACGCATCTTGTGTCCACGCATGATGCTAGCACTCGAAGGTCAAGACTTGCATTCGCCCACGTGGCTGCGCCCTGTGCCAGGACTAGCATGCCATGACCAAGACCTGCATTGCGCGCCTCAGTGGCCATGCCCTACGGGTCATACATTGGCACCCATGCCCTTCGCACAAACACCCTTACTCGTAGCCTTGTGCGCACCTTGCAGCTCAATGACCCGCTTGCTTCCCACTCATGCACCATGCGTGCCCCGGCGCCCACGCCATGAACGCCCCAACACCATGCATGACCTATTACCCAAGTCTCTGACACCTTACGCGCTCCATGTGCCCACATCAGCTGCATCCTCCGCCAACATGCGGTGCCCACGACCGGTCAACTCTAAACCTTGGTCTGTAAGCGCCCTGGCCAAACTATCTCGACACCCTATAAGGTGTGGTCTCTAGTGCCCTAGTAGGTTCACTCGGCACCACGTCGGCAGTGGTGCCGAGTGGTCGGCGACGAGGCACACAGCGCATCAAGGCCTACCAACGTACGGCCACCAGCGATGGTCGAGTGCACGCGACTTACGATCATGCGCGATTGTCGACGACTTCTAACTTACGACCACAAGGTGTGATCGACGGCTTCCGATTTGTGACCACAAGCACTAGGCGATGTGTTCCGACTTACGACCACGAGGTATGGTCGATGTCTTCTGACTTACGACCACGAGCGCTGGTCAATGTGTTCTGACTTACGACCACAAGGTGTCATCGATGGCTTTCGACTTACGACCACAAACGATGGTCGTCAGCTTCCGACGTACAACCACGAGCCATTGTCGAATGCTCCTAATTTAGGACAATGATCGATCATCGACCGTTGCCAACTTATGACCATCAACGATGGTCAACCGCTCTCGGCCTACGATCACGCACGATAGTCGATGGCTTCCGACTTACGACGATGAGGTGTGCTCGAGGGCTCCCAACCTACAACCATAAGGTGTGGTCGATGTCTTCCGACTTATGACCACGATGTGTGATCGACGGCTTCCGACTTACTTAACGGATTTAAACACTTTTAGAACATATTTGTATGCATATTCTAAAAATTTTCACCACTCGTGAGTTTTAAAACATGTAGTACAATAAATTATAAAAATTCGTAATAACATACGGATATTCAGCTATTTTCATCTAAAAGAAGTACTAATACACGCAAGTAAACTTTTTTCACCGCGGAGCCGATCCGCCAAGCAATTTATGCCAATCTGGCCATGGATAGACTGATAGCTTGTGATGCCCATCTCGATCAACAACGAAAAAGCGAAAACCAGCTGGCAGTAAAATTTTGACCGTTAAAGAACAAGGTTTGGGCGGTCGCGTCCACGTATCCTCGTCAGCGCCGGAGCGTGCGGCTGCGCTTCCTCCCCGCTCGCTGGCCGCTAGCCGCCGCAGCAAACACCGCGCCGCGCGCTCGCCCGACCGGTGCCCCCCCGCCCTTTGGCCCCACGGGGAGGCAACCAGCTAGTGGTAGGGCAACGGCGTGGCGCAGAACATGTGGCCATGTGGAGGCGGAATTATTTGGGTACGGAGCTAACGTTTCAGGCCAATTAAGAAGAAATCTGCCCGTGAAAAGTACGGAGGCCGCGGCGGCTTGGCCACTGCCACGCTAGCATTTCAGTGGGTCTGGCTGAACTGCTCCTACTATTGGATCTACTTACGACTAAGTACTTGGGCCTGCTTGGTTGAGCTAAAAAGCTATGAGTTATGATTGAAATTACATTGTAGCGGTTGAAATTTTACTATAGCTGAAGGTAACTTATTTGACGTAATTAAATTTAAAAAATTTTAAAAATAAAAAATATGCTAGCTCATCATGGACAACGTAAACGAATATGGGAAAAAAGAACCGGCAAAAAAGCTAAAAAAAGTCAAAAGTTTAGAAAAAATGAAATTTATGAATAGTGAAAAATAAACCAGAATGCAGAAGCTGAAGCCGAAACGAGCGGGGTAGTTCACTAGGAATTTCACGGAATTCTCACATGCATCCAGGATGAGTCGATGTTTTTTTTTCTTTTCTACGTAAATTCCAAGAGAATATCAAATGGGTAAATGTATCCTTTTATATCTGGGAGGCGTAAATCTCTTTTAAGCCCCCGTTTAGAAGACGGGAGTTTCACAAGGGATGGAAAAAAAACTCTTTATGTTACAGATAGGACCGCTTGGTGTGGACTCTGGTAACATCAACCAGTGAACACCGCTGCCGAGCCACGCTTTAGTTCCTCTTTTGAGAGGCTCCGAACGGCAGCATGGTCAGGTTGCGTCTTTGCATGGTTCATGCGTCTCTTTTAGCTTCGTCTCCTCGTCTGTTAAGCAATTCAGGCGACGAGTGAGATGGTTAAGGGCAGGCATTGATTTCGCTCCCCACGCCGTGTCTTATCCGCAACTCGCGCTGCCTTTGCTGACTGTGATGTGGTCCAGCCCCGCGACTCCGGCAACACGACTCATGAGGTCTCCTCGATCCTGATTAGGAAGTACGATGGTCGCGGACGCATTGTCCGGCGAACGAAAGATAGATATCTCCAACCCTACTCCTGTGTCTATACGTTACTGTCCATTTCATCACACGGCTTTTAGTGACCTAAAAGCCAGCGCTCCAGAACCCAAACCAAACGCGATAAGAGCAGTGATATGTACGTGAACCCGCCCAAAACCGCATGAATCGGCAGCACGGGGGGTGGGAGTGGGGAATCATGCGGTGCATGGAACCGGAACGCAACGAGACGACGACGCGAGGAGAGAAATCTCCGCGTGGTCGCACATGGGCGGCGCGACGCATGATTTTGTCGCGCGCGGCGCCACGACCTCACCCAACCCCCACCGTCGCGCGAGGGCCTGAGTGAGGTGGAAAGGGCGCGTCCGTCCCTGGCACGGCGCGGGACCGGCCTGATATTCCTAGGGGCCGCGCCCACGTACGGCGCCCCGCTGTCCCACGTCGGCGCGCCCGTCCGTGGATGCACGATACGGTGGAGCCGGGTGCGGGTAATCGGATGGATCACCCACACCTTTCAAGCGTGAAAGGCGCACTGGCTCGCTGGAAAAATCTATCAACAATGCTTGATTCTTTTCTGTTCAAGCACTTGCCGCCCTTTTGCGTCGCAAGGACATTCAGGTGGGCCACAAAAAAGACCCGGAGTATGTAACTACTATATATAGAGTTGTCTCGTTGCAAGATACGTGATCAGACGGCTGTAATGTAGGGTTCACGTTGTTCCATTTTAACTTTGTAAGACGAGTTCTCACGTGATACTTCACTGCATTAGCTATAGCTACTAGAGTCACTGGCTCACTGCCCTGACCAACGCTTTGATGCAGCTCCGTATGTCTTCGGGCCGCATCGGATGATGCGTTGGTCCTCTTCGGAGCTATTCTTGTCAAGCTTTCCAGCCCAGCAAGCGATTGGAGTCCATGAAAGCAATTTTCAGTAGATGGGCTGGTTAACGACTATGGCTACCCATCTTCAAGCCCATGATGGAAACACATCTATGCGTCATCATTTTCTTTTGCCACGACAGAAAAGAAATGCTTTCCGTAACATTCTAAAATTCGGATGTTCGAAAATATGAAAATTTTAAAACTTTTTGCTGCATTTGGATGGCATTCAAATTTCTTCTACAATTTTATTTAGGATTTTTCGAATTTCATGCAATACAAATTAATAACTGGGAATGATTCCCAAATACAAGAAATACGCATAATAACAAAGTATCCGGAATAAATTAAGACAAGGAATTATAAATGTGGAAACTGGAATTCGATTTTAAGTCATTAACGCAAAACCTGAAATTTAGTGAAAATTTAATGAAGGAAAGTACAAATTGAAATTTTAATTTAAAAATGAAATAAAATGAAAATTCAGATTTTAATGCAATTGTCTTTCGAATCCCAAAATCTGGAATTCAAATTCCCAATAGCAGGCATTTGCTTTTTCTCTTTCTCTCTCTTCTCTTTTCCCTCTCCCTTCCAAGTGGGCCCAGCCCTTTTCTTCTCTCCTTCCTCTTTCTTTCTTCTCCTCCCTCCCGTTCTTTTTCTTCCCCTATTCGTCCTCATCGCCACGCCCTGGCGCCATGCCGAGTCGCAGCGCCCTCACCTCACCCACGACGCCATCACGTTGCCCTATGCCGCCCTGCTCCCGTCGCCTCCATCGCATTGCGCCATGCCCTACGCCAGCCATCACATCGTCATCACCTCACCACGACCGGCCATCCATGCCCTACTACTCCACGCCTGCACACGACACCGTACCCCTAGCGCCATACCGCCTGCGCCATGCCCGCGCCACCTGCGGCCGTGCACTACACCAACAACTCCCATCGCATTGTTGTCCCGTCCACCATGCCCTGCCTCTGCCTTTGCACCATGCCAGGCCATCCTTCACACGGTCACGACATCGTGCCATCCCGCTCCATGTTCTCCCATCTCCGGTAACAGCGCCTACACAGTTCCTCCCTTGCGGCTATATCTAGCCACTGGCTCCTCCCTTGCTCCCCCAAACGTCCCCCTTTCCTCCTTGAAGCCAAGCTCATCCTGTGCTCTACTCGCAATACCGGCCGACCCACCTCCTCATCGTTCCTAGCCCTCCGGCGAGGCCATTGCAATTGTGATCGTGTCATTCTATGTCCCCACACCCCTCCTTCTCTCCCTTCGACCCAATTGAAAATCCGTGCGCCCAGCTCGCTGGAATGGTCCTCTTCCCCAATTTCGACCGAATGCGCATCCACCATCACCATAACCTACTCGCTGAGCTCTCCTTCAATTCGTTCGGTTTGGAGCATCACACCATAGCCCCAGAGCCTTCCCTATTGCCGGTCGATGCTTCCCTCTACCCCAGCTCGCTAGCACCATGAGCCTGCTCGCGTTGCCCCAGGCCTCCATCGCCAGGACACCTCGGCTCCTCCTTGCCTGCACCGAATGCTTTGTTGAGTTCCTTGTGATCTCCTCATGCTCATGCTCCTGCTATTTTTCTTCCCCGTCCTCTCCGGCGCCGTCTCCACTGTTGGCCCTATTTTCGGCCACCTGAAGCCTCCATCCAGCCCTCTACACCTCACCTCGGCTCATGGTGGTGCCTTCTATGGCTTGCACGTTTCCCCCTTGACCCATTTTGGTAGTTCCCTAGCCCTCCCAAGAAACCTGCGCTGGCTGGCACCACCATTTGCCAGGCCACCGCCGCCCCTCCCTGCTTCGCCACCTCCTCCCTTGCTTTGGCCGAAAACAGAGCAGCCCCCCATATGTCTCTCTCTCCTCTCAATGACAGGTAGACCATCTTCCAATTAAGAGTTAATTCAATTAATTAGTGACCATTCAAATGATAATCCATGTAAGGACAAATGTATATCTATCAATTCTTTTACTAGGAAATAATTATGTGAGATTTAAGTAATTAGCATAAATTTAGTTTAAAATAGATGTAAGAATTTAATTATAGAGATGGAATAAAGTACCGTGCAAAGTAAGATTATTAAAGATTTAATATTGGATTAATTATCATATATGAATAACTAATGTGGCTTGATTATTTATTTAAAATCTAATGGTTAATAAATGGCATTAATAAAAGATGTCTTTGGTGCAATGTCTAAATTTAATAAAAAATCCCAACTCGAAGGTAATAAAGTGAATGACAAATTAAGTTGGTTCATTAAATTAATTAACCGATGCGTCATGATCACTTAAAATGAAATACACATTTAAATTAGAAGGTCGCGATTAAAATATAATCTCTGTCAATCTCTGTCATAAACATGATGCCATTAATTAAATCTTAATATTAGATTTAATAAATAATAATGTTGAGATATGATTGTATATAACAAGCTTGGACCCGCATAAATAGATCATAATCCAAATTAAACTATGCCAACTGATAACTAAGAGTACATAAAATATGAATGGCATTTAATTCCAAAAGTGTCTTCAATTAAAAAGATCATAATTAGGTATTAAAATATAATGGACTTGGATCATCGGACATTGGAATAATCTCGCCAATGAATAATCTGAAGAACAATGTAATATTATGACCAATAGTCACAGATGAATAGTAAATAAGAATATACTAAAATTAACTATTAAACATCAATTAGATAATTAAATACTCTCGTGCTTCAATGAATTATTGAACTAATCATTCGGTGAATACTTCGAGTAATTGGTAGATAGAACCCCATAAAATACCACAACTCAAGTTTCCAAGAATACATACTCTAAAGATTAATTTAATAAACCAAACTTCTACATCCATCCATAGGTCTAACTTGATTCTTGGAACCTCCTTAATAAATATAAAAAAACTACTAAAATGAAGTTATCAAATTAAAAGGATCAAGACATGCTATTCCATCGTCGGCTATTCCTAGCCATCCTTACGTCCGAAGCGGAATATTTTTGTGAATATTCCTTTATCATGACCCATCCTTTGACATCCATTTCGGCAGGTTTTCCATATCATTCCCCAATTCGCTCCAACCCCGTTTTACCCCGTCAATATCCGTGCTCAATCAACCTTGCCTCAAATCACCCATTAACTCATAATAAATCTAAAATGAGTTTATTTGGATTTATTTGGGCCTTTTGAGTTACTTGCATTTATTTGGATTCAGTTGTTTAGCGTGTAATTATAATTGGAGTCCTGAAGCATCAATGGATAAAGAGAGACCAAGATCCAGATGAAGATGAAGACCAGAAGCTCAAGACCATCGAATGAGAAAGCTTTGAGTAAGCTCAAGACCGCGGTAAACCGTGCAAGGTGAGTCAATACTTTGATCATGTTGAACCAATATTTTCTACAAATTATTTCTATTTTAAATTACCAAATTGCATACTGTTATTTCATATGCAAACCTATGTTTGTTTTCAGGTTCTAGTTATATGCCTATTATTTATCTTGTGGGTATGATACCAACTATATTCCTTTGGAACATTTGAGCTTTCGAGCCTTGTCACCCTAGCAAAATTATAATGGTGTATGTTAAATTCCACCTCACCTTCATGTTAAGACCAAATTTTCTTAAGTCCTTGCCATTGGTTGTTCAGTACTCTGTGAACTTGGCTACCACTTATGGTAAACTTATGAGATAACAAAGGGCATCACAGATATTATTCAAATATTTACCAATCACTTGTATACTGTCTTGCACAACGAGGCTCAAGATATGATATACGCATATCTAATGGAGAATATATCCACCAATATATTTGTGCAACCTTGGAGTGATTCGTGGATGTATCATTAAGAGTTATAGAAACAATCTTATTATCTATATTAAAATTATCAATTATGTCTAGTATGCACTCGGTAATAGTCTCTCCTATGTGTGAATCATCAATTAACTTAAATCATATAACTCTCTTGTTTAGCTTGTAATCATCATCTAAATAATGTGCTACAATACTAAGATAAGCACTTCACTTATAGGAATATTTCTTTTAGTGTTGCTAGCTCCCTATCATAGATCCATAAAATATTATATGTGATAATTCTCCTACTAACATATTTGTTCTGTGGGCAAAAGCCACGTTGGATCATTTTTTTGAATGCGCGACTTTCACCCATTCTAATCGGTTGATCTTCGAAAATAATATATTTAGTAATTTTCTCATGGGCAGAAAGAGGATTGTATACCCAGATCCTCACAAAGTCATTGACCTTGAAGTTCGGCTACGTATGTACTCCTCTCCCTCGCCTGTGGGCTCTCATCTTGTTCAAGCATGCTTTGTAATACCCGTTCAAGTGCCCCCCGCCCCTCCACCTATGCAAGCAGTTAATTGAGGTTTATAATAATTACAAGTTGCAATCTCTTTTGTTTGGCTATATTAGATTTCCTAGCTCTAAGTCATATGCTTCCGGACGCCTTAGTTCAAATAAGTCTGCTAGAACCTGACCCACAATGTTGTTGTCTATGGACAGGGGACAAAAGTTTGGTATCCCCACCAGCTCTGGATTGCCTTGGTACTCCTTGTAACCCTTTGTAATGTCCATATAACGGCCATCCATCATAGTCTCCTATGCTTGGGGAGAGTTGATGAGTATCAATGGGAGTCGAAGCTAAAGGAGGACTAGGGGAACGACAACGGGAGCTTCTAGCATGGTGCCTCACTTCTATCTTCGTGATGTGTCTCCTCGATAGCATATCGCTATCGAGCTTGGCCACTCCCGCTGCCGCCTTCTTGTTACGACTCCTTGGTAGCATACCACCACAGAACTTTCTATTGTATAGATATCGAGACTATTGAGTAGAACAAAGAGAGAAGAGAAGCTCAGTGCTTCGGTGGTGAAGAAATAACCAGAGTAGGTCAGTTTTATAACCTTGGAGAAGGACAATGTTGCATCTTCCCATTGTCTCTCAGCCTCCACCACCACTCTGCCTTCTTCCTCTGCTCCATCTTATCACTAGTTCCCAACCGTTGCCTATCTCCCTCCCCACTTGTTGCTTCTTTGGTCTCTACTCTATCTTTATCACCAGCAACATGCTAGCTACTAGGCTTCCTAGGCAACCATTGCTTAATGCCTTGCGGTGCCCTTGCTGTGCTGCTTAATCCCCTCTAGGTCTCCTGGATTGGAGGCTATAGAGACTGACTAGGATTCTTTCTCTTCACCAGGGTGATTAGTAGTATTTAGAATACTAAAATATGTAAATTCTCTTTTTAACTTAATAACTTATTTTATTATTGAGAAATAGATGGAATAAGAGATTTGATTATGAAGAGATGACTCATACCATTACTGGACGGTTTATAGCCCTAGAGAATGTCGCGTGGGACGAGGGTGATCATACTGAGGACCAGGATGAGGTAGACATCTTGTTCGGCAGTTGGGACGAGTATGCGGCATTTAGTGCCTCGTCTCAGAGAGTTGGGGTATATAAATAATCCACATATCTTTATGTATATGATATTTGTATAATTAGTGCCTACGATAGAACTTCTATAATAGTTCCGTATAGTGGTTGTAAATCATGAAGTAGTTTATTAAAGACTTTAGCCCTACGTGGCTAGTTATTGTAATATTGTGAAGTCCCTAGTTATTATTCTACCGCGTAACTCTGGTATGGCTTATTATTCGATAAGACGATATTCTTATGGAGGTGTAGTCAGTGTGAGGAACACATCCCTACACTCCTTTTTCATGAACAGGATGGAGGTGTAGAAGTGTTCATCGCTACCCTTGGGGCAGTCGTCCACCTTCACCAAATCAAGCAAGTCGCATACATCCAGCCGAGCTTGATTAGGCTGCACGAGAAGGGGTCGTGACTAATGGGTGGCTTGCCTACGACTTCTCATACAGGTCAATGAGGTACTCAATTGCGTCATCCAGCAAGTTGCTCTTTGATTTCTTCCCGTCTGACGTGTCAAGCAAAGATGTGTGACTCCTCCCCTCGAAGGACTTCAAGCGCAACATGCTGGCAGAGGTAATATCGTGATCGGTAGTGTCATTGTCATAGCTCACGACAACGTTGAGCCAGCTGGCTCCAGGAATGAACGCATGTTCGTTCATGCACGACGTGCCATCAAAGATGAAGTCGACGAGCTCCTCATTAGGCAGTAGAGCATTCTTGAACTTGAGACAACCGCGCATTGCCTGCAAGGTAAGCACAAGCATACCTTCAGCTCAAATAGCATGCATAAACACAAGTTCGAAATAAACAATGCGAATATTTGCATACCGTGTTCTACTACTCCCACCAATCATCACTTGCAGTTATAGAACCTGTTTCACGATTAACTCCTAACCTAGAGGCATTAAGTTTCAAAGTTCTCCATTGTGTATGGTCACATTTCAATGCGTCCCAATGGTTCTTGAACTATTTTTTGGTGTACTCTCTACTAATGCGTTCTTTGAACTTCCTAATGAGATTGTTGTACTCTCTCCTATTGAGACAACCCATTGGTCGGTTGTTCGTTGTGACCTCCTCACGATAATTTTCTAGCATGGCTAAGTGTGTGATATCATCCCAATTGACAGAGGGTGACTTCGATTTATCCATCTAAATACACCAACAACAATAGAAACATGACTCATGCATTGCATAGCAAAATAACAACACTGGTCGGGCATGAAGCAGTGGCAAAAATCGAGCAATGAAAATCTAAGTGTATCATGACCTTGTTCATTTAATACTGAAATTAACCACATGTAGGAAGCAGAGGACGCACCGCGGTGGCATGCACCTCAGGCTCGCCCACGAAGGGGGAGACGACACACGTGATGACTTCAACGACACCGATGGGAGGCGGTGAGCAACAAGGCCTCAAAGATGGCGAGGAAGGCGGTGTGCACCTAGGCCTCACACGTGGCGAGGAGGCAAAGTTCGACGACGACGACAGGTTGGACACACAGTTGGGCTCGGGGATGAAGGAGGCGGCCGAGGACAAGGCAGAGCTAGAGGCCATGGCTGAGGTGGATCCGAAGGTAGAGGAGGAGGCACACCCGGATAGGGAACTGTGTGCGGATGGAGATGCTAGCTTGAACACAATGATGGATGACACACATACCTTGTCGGAGGCGGAGGAGGCAGCTGAAGGGCAGACACGATGCCAAACCCCGCGCTACAGTAAAGAGGCCTCGGATGGCGATCGAGACGGAGCTGGATAAGGGTGGATCCGGCGGGGAGAGGACCTATAGCAAGGGCCAGTGGCCAGATTCGATGGGGCGACGCCTCTCAATGGAGTGGCGATGCGGCTGGAGAAACCCTATAGCTAGGTGCAAGCGATTATGGATGAAAAGGGGAAAAAGTCGGTTGAAGAAGCTGATTTCAAAAGCCAACTACTAAAGACTCCGCTCGGTTGGGCTGAAAAGCTATGACTTATGGCTGAAATTGCACTGTAGTAGTTGAAATTTCACTGTAACTAAAAATGACTTATTTGACGTAATTAAATTTAAAAAAATTTAAAAATAGAAAAAATATGCTAACTCATCACGGACAACATAAACAAATACGATAAAAAAATATCGGCAAAAAAACTCAAAAAAATTAAAAATTTAGAAAAAAAACTAAATTTATAAATAGTGAAAAATAATCCATACGTTGAAGTGTTCTGTTCTCGGCTTGGAGATTCATGCCGAGAAGCCAAAAGCCGAAGCCAAGCCGAAGCCGCCCCATAAGCCACATCGCCCTCGCCTCCGCCCACGAATCGTCTGAGGAGTTCCCCTTCCCCCCTTTCCTCTCACTGCCTCGCGAGCGCTCGAAAACCTAGCCGCCAAATCCATGGCTCGCCGTGGCCAGGACGACGACGACGATGAGGTCGAGGAGGACGAGGAGGAGGCGTACGACCTGGACGAGGCGGAGGAGGACGAGGACGAGGACGAGGATGACTACGAGGACGAGGTGAGGGGCGGAGGGAAGGCCTCGCGCTCGCGCGGCGGCGGCGACAGCGGAGGGGGCGGGAGGAAGCGTTCGCGCGACGACAACTTCATCGACGACTCGGCGATCGAGGACGACGAGGAGGATGATGACGACGGCGGCGGGGGCCGGCCGAAGAAGAAGGGCGGCGGCGGGGTGCGCGGGTTCTTCGACGAGGAGGCGCAGGTCGACGAGGACGAGGAGGAGGAGGACGAAGGAGAAGGCGAGGACGGTGAGTGCGCTGTTCGCTTGCGTTGCGATGCTATATTTGAGTCTTTTTGTGGCATTTGACGAGATCTGAACCTGATTGGGTTGATTTCCAGAACTGGATTTGTGGCATAAGTGAGAAAGTAGCATTTTTATGCCACTTTCCGCTCCGTACAAGATCCGAAGCTGTTATTTTGTTTGTATGACTTGCCAGTAAGTGAAGGGTGGTGGAAAATATTGAGGTGGTAGTAGTTATTGGATATGTGGATTTTGGATAGAAGCTAGAATGCAGCAATTTTGATGTTAGTCCATGCTCCTTGCCTTAATATGGGACTTAATTATGTTAAGTTGTGCTCATAGGCAATGAATTGCAAGCTGACTTATGGTGATTTAGTAGAAGACTAGTATTTTACGGATGAAACTGCTGATAGAGTTTAACTTCGGACTGGATCCTTGGGAATTAGAATCCATACAGAAACTCTGATCTTAATTATGCATGTGTGATTATTTGCTGGTATGCGTTTGTTCAAGCTTAAACTGATTTGATTGCATTGGTTCTGATTTGGTGCGGTGCTTAAGATCATTGTGTGACAGGGATTTGGCGGATCTAAGTTTTTTTTTAAAAAAATCTGAAACCTAGTTGGATGGTGTTGGGCTCCTCTTGTATGGAATTCATAGGCAAGCTTGATGCTTGGTCCTGAACTTGCTCTTGAATTATAGTTTTAGTCAGTCTGATATTTTCAGGCATGTAAAATTTCCTGTTTGAGAGTGCATTTTAATGTTTGTATATACACCTTAGTCATTTGCTAAGGTTGCGATCCCAATATAGGCATAGGCACACTGTTTCATAATAAATCTATGTTACTACTGCCTCTGTGACACTAACTTGAAGATTAAGTGTCATTAAGAATTACTAACGTATTTACTGTCAATTACTCTATTCTAGCTACTCGAAAAATTGGCATCAGTTCTAATAGCCATGTTAACAATCTATAATCAGTCTACCAAACCATGCATATATTTAATTAAACTGTGCTATTTCCTCTTATAGTCTTATGTAATAAACTAAATTCATTCACTCTATTGGTCTTGTTGGATGAAATACTTGTGCATATAACATGATCCTGTGCAGATAGAGAAGTACATACATTAAGCTTGACAAACCTCACCATCAAGTTGAAACATCATCCATAAATTGCATCACAGTTCAAAAGATTCAAAATTTTGGAGGAAGGAGAACAAGGTTAAATATGACATCTAGGCTGATAAATTTTCTCAAAATTTCAACCAAGACACAATTCACAAATCAAAATCACTTGATATAATACAATCAATGGGACTGCACTTGTCCTGAACTCCTCATATTGCCCATTGAAATTGTCAGGTGCTACTGAATTTGCTATAAGGGTTTACACAAAACCCTAAAGTTAGTCATTTTTCATGAGAACCTATCCTACTACCTGTAAAAGGCACACTAAGTCATCTAACTCTATCGTTGTTGCTCTTAACCAACAGCCTTCCAAAGGAAGGCAGTTAATTGATGAGAAATAAGGGGCTGGACAAGCTAAAGTGCTAAACTGAAATATGTAGTGCTGTTTGCAAATTCATACAAACAAGAGCTATTAATGGTGATAACTATTTTGCTACCCATTGCTATTTACTATCAGTTGGTGCAACTGTGCAAGTTGAAATGAAACTTGGTTGAACAGAGATGATAATCTCTGAACTTCCCCGGAAAGAACAATATCTGTTCTAATCACTTACGGTCTCATTCATTCATGACAGATCTGGCCATTAGCCATCCTAATCCAATTGACTGCCCAAAATTCCATGCAGCCACCCTGCTTTGCCATTATGACAATGAGGCTGTATCCCCTAGAAATATTAGTAGTTTAGGAATGTACTAGCACTATGTGAACTGTGACTAAGTCATCTGATGTTATGACAGTATATTTTAGTGTTTTATTTCAGTACATCTGCCATGCATCTGCTACTGGTGGTGTTGTTTGATTTGTTGTTCTAAATTGCTGGGTATATTAGAACATCAAGTTGATTGATCTGACACAGTACACCTTCTTGAGGATCCGATGATCTGGAATGTTATGGTCCAGTTCTTTTCGGCTTATAACTTATGGCTTCTTTCAAACAAACAAACGGAATGACTTCTTTATCGCCATTTCGAAGTGGCTTATCGGTATTTGGTTCATTCACACAAGTGCTCACGCTAGGGTTGAAAACCATAAGCCGCAGGCATAAGCTGTGGCCGAAAAGAACACACCCTATATTGAACTAGTTAGTGAATTAGATCGCTTCTTTAAGAAAAGAAAGGAGAAATTGGTCTGGTGAGATATGATGATGGCTATTACTGCTAGTGCTGCTTGTAGTTTTCCTTTGGAATTGCACCACTGTTTAGATGTTGACTGGCATTGAACTAATTTCACATCAGTTACTTTACTTCACATCAGTTAGTTTACTAAGTTAAAAAAGCGAGGTCAGATAGCTTTCTAATGCACTGATCTCTGCTCCTTTGCCTTTGTCAGACTTTATTAATGATGCTGGGGCCAACATTCCTGATGAGGATGTCGTTAGGGCCTCAAGACGTCCTATTTCTATGAGGGATGAAGAAGAGGATATTGATGAGATTGAAAGACAAGTACGAGAGAGATATGCAAGATCTACTCATGTTGAGTATGGAGAGGAAGCTGCAGAAGTGGAGCAGCAAGCTCTATTGCCATCAGTGAAGGATCCAAAGCTCTGGATGGTGAAATGCGCGGTAGGTTTAAGATATAGCTTAATTGAAGCCTGCGAGCTAATTCTTAGCACTGCTTATACTTTACTAATACCAAATTATGGCTTCAGATTGGGCATGAGAGGGAGACAGCAATTTGTCTAATGCAGAAGTTCATTGATAGGCCAGATCTCCAGATAAAGTCTGTTGTTGCATTAGATCATCTAAAAAATTATATTTATGTTGAAGCGGAAAAAGAGGCCCATGTCAAGGAGGTAAGCATATGCTTGGCATTATATTTCTTCTGAAAGTACGTTCATACTAAACTTGTTACATGCAGGCTTGCAAAGGTCTACGAAACATTTACGCTTCAGCGAAAATAACATTAGTTCCGATAAAAGAAATGGCAGATGTCCTCTCTGTTGAGAGTAAATCTGTTGATCTTTCAAGGGATACTTGGGTCCGAATGAAGCTGGGAGTATATAAAGGTGACCTTGCTAAGGTATGGTCACATTGCTTTTCTTACATATATCTTTTTCAAATACTCACGTGATTATTTTTTGCAGGTTGTCGATGTTGACAATGTACGTCAAAGGGTGATTGTGAAGCTCATTCCTAGAATAGATATGCAAGCTTTGGCTAGTAAACTGGTAAGTTACAAAACTATGTTTCTGAAACAAAATTATGTTTCTGAAAACCCTGTGCCTTTGTTTGTTGCTTCCTACCTAATTTGTCTGAATATACCGATTAATCGAGCTCACTGATTTGTCTCAACGTTTTGCTCCGCTGTTGTATTAACTACTTAACTGTATGTTCTAAACGGATACATCGGCTCAGTAGGTTGATATGTGATATCAGATGATAAATCATAACCGTGTTGAAATTTTGTTTTTCATGTTATCTGTAATCATGGTCCTTTTCCTCTGTCTCCTTCTGTTTGTGAAGAAAATGCATTTTCTGATCTGTGAGTTGTTACTTCTTGGAGGATTGCTCTGATTACAATGATTGCTAGTTAGCTTCCTTATTTTTAGTTGAGCTGCTCATTTAAAGCTCATTTGAGTTGCGATGGATAATTTATACTTTCAGGAAGGGAGGGAGGTTGTAAAGAAGAAAACGTTTGTCCCACCACCACGATTCTTTAATATTGATGAGGCCAGGTGATTCCGCTCTCCTCTGTCATCAAATGGTGTTTCCTTTTTATTCTTTTATTATTGTTTGCTAACTCTCCTGCAAATAGGGAAATGCACATTCGTGTGGAGCGGAGGAGAGATAAAGACTCTGGGGAGTACTTTGAGATGGTTGATGGTTTAATGTTCAAAGATGGTTTCTTATATAAAACAGTGTCGATAAAATCAATCAGCACACAGAATATTCAGCCAACATTCGATGAATTGGAGAAGTTCAGGAAACCTGGTGATGACATGAATGGGGATATGGCTAGTTTGTCTACTCTGTTTGCTAATAGGAAAAAGGGGCACTTTATGAAGGGTGATGCTGTAATTGTTATTAAAGGCGATCTAAAAAACTTGGAGGGGTGGGTTGAGAAAGTAGAGGATGAGACTGTCCACATCAGGCCAAAAATATCTGATCTTCCGGTAATTGTTTGCAATTTCAGCTATCATTGTTACTCCCAATTTTCTTGGGAGGTATGGCCTTGTAGTTTGTTCTGGTGAATTAATGCATTTCTTTGTAATTGCAGAAAACATTAGCCTTCAATGAGAAAGAGCTTTGTAAATATTTCAAAGCTGGAGATCATGTAAAAGTCGTATCAGGTGTTCAAGAAGGCGCTACAGGCATGGTGGTTAAAGTTGAAGGGCATGTCTTGATCATTTTATCTGACACAACCAAAGAACACGTGAGCAATTCTTTATCCACTATTGCTTCTGTAATAGTGATGACTCAATCAAATCTGTACCAGATAATTTATTCTTAACTGTGTTCTCATGGATGATCACAGATCCGTGTGTTTGCGGATCATGTTGTGGAGAGCTCTGAAATCACCACAGGAATTACCAGAGTCGGTGATTATGAACAGCATGATCTTGTGCTTTTGGAGTGAGTTATCTTTCCAATGAACCATAGCGATAGCTCAATTCTGTGTAAGTTGTTACCTTAACTTCTTTTAACCAATTTTCAGCAACTTGTCATTTGGAGTAATTATAAGGGTGGAAACTGAGGCATTTCAGGTAAGTGTGATTTTTTTCAAATGGGTTATTGAAGTCCACAAAATATTTATCCATGTGTATAATTTAGGTTCTGAAAGGAGTGCTGGATAGACCTGAAGTGGTGCTTGTAAAATTAAGAGAAATAAAAAGCAAGATTGATCGGCGTGCATCTGCAAAAGATCGGTCCAATAATATCATCTCAGCAAAGGATGTTGTAAGGGTTGTTGAGGGAGCATGTAAGGTATTTATCATTTCACATTTATTTATTGTGTTAGTTGGTTTTGTTGGAGCAGTTTATTCTGCAATCTCGATCTCAATATATTTATATTAATATTTTTGTCAAATCAGGGGAAGCAAGGACCTGTGGAACACATGCATAAGGGCATATTGTTTATCTATGACAGGCACCACCTTGAACATGCAGGCTTCATTTGTGCAAAAGCACAATCTTGCCTTCTTGTCGGTGGATCAAGTGGTGGCCGTCGTGGAAATGTTTGTACTGGACTCTTATAGTAATCTTGGTCAGTCATTCTGGATTTTTTTTCTCTCACTTGCCATTTGTTTTGTGGATGCAGGGTATGGATACGGCAGATCCTAGGCTTGGTGCTTTGAGATCACCAGCAAGCATTTTGCAATCTCCAGGAAGGCTGCCCCAAGAGGACCTCACATGAATTGTATGAAACTTTTATTCATCCGATTTCTGTGGCTCTTTTTTCCTTGACATGATACAATTCGGTGTTCTTTGTATTGTCAAGCAGCTTCATTGCTTTATAAAAGACATTAGCTTTGTTTAGGTGTTACTGATATACTATAGCCTTGCCATTCAATGCAGATGGTGGAAGGTTTGGAGGTGGTGGTCGTGGTGGTAGAGGGCATGATGCCTTGTTGGGTAATTGTATCAAAATTAAATCTGGTCCGTACAAAGGGTACCGTGGCCGTGTTAAAGAGGTGACTGGTGTTCGTGTGCATGTGGAGCTTGATTCGTTAATGAAGATTGTGACAGGTGAATAATCTTATTATGTTGTGTTCTATGACTTCTCAAGTTCTATGTGTTGAAGGCTAATATGGCTACAAAAACACAGTTCAGAGAGAGGATATTGCTGACACACCTACTGTTGCAACACCATTCCGGTAATTCTCTCCCCATCTGTACCTTGGGAAAATTGTTCGATTTAATTTGCTGACAGGTGTTGTATCATCAGGGAACCCCGATTTTCTTTGGGTGGTGAAACACTGATGCACCCATCTAGAACACCACTTCATCCTTATCAGACTCCAATGCGGGACCCTGGAGGTATGTTTGGCTTTGTCCTCATAGTTAGGGGTGGAAATGGATCGGATACGGTCGAATAGTACCAAATACGAATACGAATCTATATTTTTAAAACGAATACGAATACGAATTCGAATATTCTCAAATACGAATACGAATATTCTCGAATACGAATACGGATATTTTTCGAATACGGATTTCCTCGAATACGAATATCGGATAAAACGGATTCCTAGCGATTTTGCCGATTTTCACCGGTTTTTGACCGGTTACCGGTTTTAAACCACCTAAATTCAAAATTTGAATCACAAAATTTGTATGAATTTTTCATGGGTTCTAGAAACGGATCGAATACGAATCGAATAGTCTCGAATACAGATACGGATACGAATATTCTCGAATACGAATGCGAATACGAATACTCACAAATACGGATACGAATATTCTCGAATACGAATACGAATATTTTCGAATACGAATTTTTGGTTACCATATTCGTGTTTTCTCGGATACGAATATCGGATAAAACGAATTATCCGTTACCGTTTTCCACCCCTACTCATAGTAAGTGTTCAGCCATAGCATTTCAAATTATATTGTCACCATGATTCACTGCTGAGGTGTGTTTGCCTCTTTCCTCTAATCACAAATCCCAGCCATAGCATTTCAACTTACATTGTTGATATGACTTATGAGCTTTCGTTGAAAGTATACAATCTGACTTTTAATTGCTGAAACTATGCGGTTTATTTTGATAATTTGAGTGACTTTAGTAGTTTAGCGCCATGAAATTCGTGAACAATAGTGCTTACATTCTAACCTCAACCAATGTTTCAGCTTTGTGCTGAGAAGGTGACGAGCTACTTAATTCTGAGTGTCCTTTCAGCAGATACTACTTTAGTGAGCAGATACTAGTTTAATGCAAAAACAATATTTGTGCTATTAATTCATACTTTGTCATTCATTTTATATGCCTCTGTTTTCCCTTCAAACTTTTGGATGGTAACAAGTCCATTCATTTTCTACAGCTACGCCCATACATGATGGAATGCGGACTCCTATGCGTAGTCGCGCCTGGGCTCCCATGAGCCCTCCGAGGTTGTGCAATTTTTGTATGATTAATATTTCTGATCCATGCAATATATTGTCACTATGTGTATAAGTAGCTTTCGTGTTGCTTTTATATTCCAACCTTAACTGTACCAATTCATTTGTGATGTTGATCATGACTTGGGTGATTTACCAGGGATAATTGGGAAGATGGAAATCCTGCTACTTGGGGAAGCAGTCCAGCTTACCAGGTTAGGTGTTTGCTGACCTGTTATTCATTTTTTTTATGACTGGCTTGGATCGGATCTATAATCCCGCTTTATTATTATTTTTATAACATTTTCAGCCAGGAACTCCACCAGTTCGGCCATATGAAGCCCCCACACCTGGATCAGGGTGGGCAAATACTCCAGGAGTTAGTTATAATGATGCTCAAACTCCTAGGGATAGCAACTATGGTATTGAGAGCTATTCAAGTATCTATTTAGTTTACTGATATGGCATTACCCTGTACTTCATCAATATTTTTGTTTTAATACTCTTTTCGCACCATGTCCTCTTAGCAAATGCTCCAAGCCCATATGTGCCGTCCACACCTGTTGGTCAACCAATGACACCAAATTCTGCTTCGTACCTTCCTGGTACACCTGGTGGTCAACCAATGACTCCAGGCAATGTTGGAATGGATATAATGTCGCCCATAATAGGTGTGCTCTTGTCGTCACTATATTTGTTGCATCTGTACAAACTTTTTGATCCAATGTGCTGCCAGAATCACCATAATAGGCAAAGCAGCCTATGCAAACATGTCTAATTGTATGCCATAATACTTGCAGGTGGTGAGGGTGAAGGTAACTGGCTGTTGCCAGATGTTTTGGTCAACGTGTTGAGGGCAGGTGATGACGGTCCTGGTGTGGTCAGGGAAGTGCTTGCGGTATGTGTTGGGCACTGTTGGCTGCAAAGATGTGTTGTATTCTGTTTGTGTCTCGTGCTGTGCTGACACCTTTGAGCATCTGAACTTGTAGGATGGATCTTGCCGCGTCACACTCGGGTCGTCAGGCAATGGAGATGTAGCAACGGTTCTGCCAAACGAGCTCGAGGTCGTCAGGCCAAAGAAGAGTGACAAGATCAAGATACTGAATGGCAACTTCCGTGGGGTCACAGGAAAACTCATAGGAATAGATGGTTCCGACGGCATTGTGAAGCTCGACGACACATACGAAGTCAAGATCTTAGATATGGTGATTTTGGCCAAACTGGCGACTTGAGATGGATGTATATTTTGTAACTAGTCCATCATATATATAGGCCTGTTCTTTTCAATTTCTAAAAGCTGATTTTCGGCTTTTCTACAGTAATTAGCTTTTAAACGGGGTATTTTTTTTAAGATAGAGTCTACTAGTTAGTTGTAGTACATACTGTACCGACTTCATTTATATCGGTAAAAATCACACGTGAATTTATGTTACACTAATCTTGCACGATCAGTCTAAAAATCATAAGTTATAATCAAAATCCACAAGCTGTAGCAAAAAAGAACAGCCATAGCCTATGTTGTAACATATGCCCTTTGTCCTCAATAAAACGTTATTTATTTTATTCGTTGTATCCCCCGTTTGACATCAAAAGAAAACATGCATTTAGGAAGCGTTGTCTGCAGTGCCAGTTATCTAATTACTCCTTATCAGCACAGCTAAGTCTGTACTTACTGTCGCCACTGTATGCAGCGCTGCACACTACTTCAGTAGTTTGGACTGTATGCCGGGTTTACTTGGACATGGAATTTGGTATTGCAAATGCCGAATGGAACGTCTGAAAAATAGCCAAAATAGCATTGGGAAGGCAAAACGAAGTACCATGGCATTCTGTACTTGAGGGTTGTATCTCTATACACAAGAGTAAAGCTCCTACTCCCTTTAGTTACATCAGAGCAAAGTGTAAACTGTTCCTGAACATGCAGATAACAAGCAATCAGGCATTTTTCTCAGGTACGTCGTCCACCGCCGCCTCAACCTTATCCTGCACTCGCACCGCAAACACCGCACGAAATCAACAACAAGGACGGAAACAAATCTTGCAAATCGCGAACCGGAAATCTAAGGCGACCCAATCGCGCAAGATAGATGGAAAGAGGAGAGATGATCCGGGCTCCGGGGAGATCTCAAGTACCATTAGGCTCGCGCCGATCTCCACCATTCCGCTGTTGCTCTCCCCCCTCAACCTCGAGATTTTTTCGGCTCCTTTCCTTTTCTTCACGCGCTCGATTCGAATCGACTTGAAACGGAGATCCTTTTCGGCTGCTCCCCCTTTTGTACGCCGCGATGGGTTTGAAATCGGTCTTGTTTGTTTACGGGTCTCAGAGCCGGGGGAGAGGATCGGGGAAAAGGCAACGGCCACCTTTTGGGCCTAGGTTCGCACAGCTTTAAATTTTTGGATTCGGCACAGCTTTAGGTTTTTCGATTATGTACTTTTGCTATAATATCTAGCTTTTAAATGATGTATTTTTTTAATATAAGATCTACAAATTGATTATTATGAATAGTGTATAGATTTTAGCTACACCGACTAAAATTATATGAAACTATCTACCTCTTTATAGTCTTTCTCACGGATAGTTATCATTCAAAAATCATAAACCACGTCGCCGTCGGTCAGTGTAAAATTTTTGTTTTTTAGCCCAAAATTTAAAAGTTTTTCACATATGGACCCCTAAAGAAAAGATTTACAAAAATGGACCCTTAGCACGGCGCCAAAGGATATGGTGTCCAGGGTACATATCACGGCGACATATGCTTTGGCGCTGTGTGTGGACACGTAGGAACCACGGTGACATAGCATGGCGCTATATGCTTTGGCGCCTTCTATGTACCCTGGACGTCATATCCTGTGGCGTCGTGCTCTGGGACTTAACCCGAGCACGCCCCCTGGCCCCCCACCTCTCACTCCTCTCTTCAGCACGGCGCCAAAGGGGTTGGCGCCGAGATATTCGACTACGGCACCAGGGTCTTTGACGCCAAAATCATGGCACCAAAGGTCCTGATGCCGTAGTCGAATACCTCGGCGCCAGGCCCTTTGGCGTCGTTCTACTTAAATCTGCAGAAAAACAGTAAAGTGCTGTTTTTTCTGCATATACAAAACACATGCACATACACATACATTCACATATAAAACAACTGAATACCTAAATAACAACATCACATAAGTCTAAATAACGTAGAATAATATCACATAGCTCTTAATAAGTGTCAAAACATCACACTGGTCTCAGCGCACAAAATAGAGTCAATCTCGCTGCCTCTTTGGCCCTTCCCTTGCCCTTGGCCAGAGCATCAGCTCCTGGAGTATATGTGCTCGGGGGACGGGCCGAACGATGAGGCCGTTGCGAAGTTTGAGTAGATGGTGCGTCGTAGACCATCAAGTGGAACCCATCATGGGTTCGAGGACGAAGTATGGGAATCTTCTGAAAAATGCTTTAAAAGTTAGTTGCGTGATGAAAACACATATAACACGAGAAAAATACATTTCGATAACACACGTACCTGGCCGTCCTCTGTGGCCTGCCGCGGTGCTCCCTGTCGTAGAACTTGTCCAGCAGCCGGTACCTCGCCATCCTGTGCATTCAAAAATACGTTAATGATAAGAATAACAAAATATCTCTCACCACCATCCGCACGAACAAGTCAGGTGCTCTGACCTCTGAGTCCAAAACGATGGCCACATAGTTATCCCATTCATCGTCACTGCCAATCGAAACCAATATCTTTATACGCGGCCCTTTTGACGACCCAACATCAATCAATCCTTGCATAACGACATCACCATGCTCATCTGTCCATCCCAACCTCTCTTTCAAGCGACAAATGACCTCACCATACGACGGACATGAACTAAATAGCAACGTGGTCTCTGCCATGCCCTCCAAATCAACACCCTGATTGTCATTTCTCTTCACAGTTCCGCCATGGTGCAAAGTCACAAGCTTATCCATATATAGCACAACAAGCAAACATATCTCAGTCGAATCGGCCGTAACAACAAAATGCTATAACTATTAACGAAAACCGATATACCATATCGGATAAACTAAATTACTAATATCACTAATCGCTAATTTCTCTCTAACATTCATCACTTCTACTAATTTTTCCTATTTCTAAACCTAAAAACGAATCTACACCTATACCTATTTCTAAACAAGCAAACATACCTATTTCTAAATAAGCAAACAAACCCTAAAAACATACCTATTTCTAAACATTCATCAATCTCACTCAAATCAAACCCTAAAAACGAATCTACACCCATGACTACTCTTACATTATGCATATCTATTGCAAATCCAACCTAAAACCGAGCCAAATCCAACTAATTCCATCTAGGGTTTCAAATCTTGCCTCACGAAATGTACCTCAAATAATCTATATCTATTGGAAAAAATCAAGGGAGGGGAGGGAGTTCACCTTGCTTGCTCGGTTTGGAAGCAAAATCGCGAGAAAAATAACGGATTGGAGTGGATTTGGAGGCGGCATGCGCTGTGTGTCATTCGCAGGATGATGAGAGGGGCGGGGGTGAGGGCGTGCTTGGGCTTAAGTCCTAGAGCACGACGCCATGGCCGTTAGCGCCGTGGTTACATATCATTTGGCGCCGTATTATGCCACCGTGGCTCATACGTGTCCACGTATGGCGCCAAAGCATATGACGCCGTGCTATGTACCATGGGTGTCATATCCTTTGGCGTCGTGCTGAGGGTCTATTTTTGCAAATCTTTTTTTAGGGGTTCATATGTAAAAAACTTTCAAATTTTGGGCTAAAAAGCAAAAAAAATTCCCTGTCAGTTAGGACCTTTTTTTTTGTACTTTCGGCGTTGTTCACCACCCAAATGGGCGAATTGACCGTGTGGAGAAAAAAGGCCCAGCGACTTAGCGAGTGAATCCGTTGCTTACTTGCTCTGCTTGTCTACGTTATCCATGTTACGCCCAGCTAACCAAACCGGCCCATATTGCGTATGTCATGGGCCAACCCTCAACCCAAGGGCCCATATGTCTTTGCCGTGGATGCCTGGATTTAAAAACGTGAGCAGCGACCGCGCGCCGCCATCACACGAGCACACCCAAGCTCCAAGGCGCGCTGCCGCACAGTGCCGTCCCCGCTCGTACGGCCACCTGCGAGGAGAACGGCGAGGGTGAGAACCAGCAGCCGGTAGGGCGAGAGATCCGATGCCGCGGCGCGCGAGTTGGTTCCCGATGCGCGTACGGCTACTCGGCGAGGCGGATGGATGCATGGACCATGGATGGACGAGTGAGTAGATGGGATCCGGAGTTTCTCAGGCACCGAGCCCCAACCCACGCAGGGACAGAGCCGAGGACGATCTTAACGCGGAGAGCGTACGGCGGCCAGAGGGGACGGGGCCCGCTTGCTTGAATCCTCCGTGGGCCCACCGGGATCTGGTGAGCGGCGGCCTGCGCGGGCTGGCTGTGCCCACGCCCGGGCGCCTGCATGGGGTGACGCCGTGGCGGACTGGCGGGCCATGCCACGTGTACGGGGAGCCTTTGGGGATGCCTGTAAGGCACCTGTTCCTAACAACCCCTAGTTTTTTATTCTACGAAGCTAGCTTTTGAACAAATTAATTTTTTAAGCAGAATTTTATAAATTATTTATAGGAGCCAATGCAGGAGCTATTTTAAACAGAGTAGTTTCTCAACGCGAGTGTCTCTTGCTCCTTCGATGTCTCTCGCAATTAGGCAAAAGCAAAAAGGCACAACATTTTTTAACATGGTCTGACCAATGTACTTCAAATGTGCAAATTTATTTATTTTTTGATAGGAAACCAGGTGTGCAACTATTAACGGTTTCGTTTTGACCTGGGAATTTTCAACTCCAGTATATTTTTTTTGAGTGGAATAAGAAGCTGGAGCTTATTTTGTTGTGCCACTCGTGTTTGCTTGTACACCTCGGGTGGAATGGCTAGCTTCATGTGTTTCGTATTCTAGTATCGGAGCAGGACCTAATCTTTTAAGCTATCCCTATAGCTACAGACGTATTTTCACTTACCAGTGTTGAAGTGGTGACTACTGTAATAATACACAAATAAACCAAAAAATTGGTTGATTGCGGTATAATTAATACTAACTTATTGCAACATAGAAAAAAAACATTGGAAAAAGGAAAATGTAAGTGCAGGCACACTTGTTCCGATTAAGACGAACTGCCCACACACCCTGGTTGTCACTGGAAAACGTCCCCCCCATGTAAAGGGCTGTTCTTTTCCTCCGAAACTGGCGATTTTTAGTTTTTGTTATAGTACTTAACTTTCAAACGAAATATTTTCTCAAGACGGGGTCTACAAGTTAAATGATATACACGTTAAAAGCCCAATATCTGCACCATCCAAAATTGCAAATGAATATATCTCTCTTCGTAATCTGTACCGTAAACAGCCAAAATTCAAAATTTTCAGTTAAAAACCATAAGCCACAGCCGTTGCCAAACAGGCCCAAAGTCACCTTAGCTGCTACTTTGTTATCGATCGGCTTGTTCAATCCTGGGCTAAATGCCAGGGCTCCTTTATCATTCTGAGCAAAGAGTATGACTTGCAAGCAGATTCAACTCGACACAGCTTAGAAAATCACATGTACATTCTCTTTGGCAGTATGGACAAAGAAGATTTATCCAGTGGCCAGGCCCTTTTGCCAAAGTGGAGGGGATTTGGAAGGACAGGGATGGGCAGCTCGATCGAAATGGCAAGGATATTGATCCCCTTAGCCTCCTCTCCCCACTGCAGCAGACTGTCGCATCCCACAAGACCCCAACGCCCCCTAAATCCGCTTCCCAAAACGCCCAATCCGTGAAGGCAACATCTCGGTCGGCATGGCGTCAGACTGCAACCGGGCGTGGCCGCCGGCCGAGAGGAATTTCTGTGATCCATCACCGTTGCAGTGTTTTAGATCGATGTCATATATATATGCGTCCTTTGTTTAGTTTGCAAGTGGCAAGCCCGGTGTCTGGTTGGGTGTGTAGTCGATAGAATGGGGACGGAGGATTGGAGCCCCGCTGTTGGTAGGTCAACGGATCAATGCTCATGCAATGTACTGTTCTATATCTGTGACATTTTGTTTTTTGACCAGTGTCATGTCTAAGGTGGTGATCATTTGGGCTTATGGCTGAAAAGCACTGTAGCTGACAGAGACTTATTTAACATAATTAAATTTAAAAAAATTAAAAAATATAAAAAATATGTTAGCCTATCACAGACAATGCAAACGAATACGGGAAAAAAAGGAACCGGCAAAAAAGCTCAAAAAAAGCCAAAAGTTCAGAAAAAGACGAAATTATGAATAGTGAAAAATAAGCCAGAAGCCAGAAACTGAAGCTGAAACGAGCGGGGCCTAAGTGCTGTAAATGTTTGCAATATTTTAATTCTAAGTTTTATTAGGAGATAAGCACAATAAAATATTAGTGATGCAAAATTCATAACTAACTGCATGTAATTTATTGTACTTTAGAAAATACACAAGAAAAGAATTATAGCAAGGTTGATCTACTACACGAACGACTTATAGTAAAGCTTGATGAAGAACAGAAAACGGCACAGATTCGATGCAGTGCGAGACGTAGAAGTAGTAGAGCAGAAGCGGTCGCACAAATGTGCTGTCCAGAAACTTTATTGCCGCCCCGTGCAGGAACCATTTGCAACAATGGTCCGGAGATCCCATTCTCCCTCCTTCCGGTGCACGCCGAGAAAGAAGGCCAGCGAGGTTCGGCCACCAACACACCAGAACAAATCAGCAAAGTAGAAAGTATAACGAAAGGAAGAAGGGTTTCGGTCTTTCTGGCCTAGACACCTCCAGGTCTTTTATAGATGTTTCCGATAACTGATGCCATTAACTCAAATAAATCAAATTAATCCAGTACTAACGCCATTAATAGAATTAATTTAAATGTTTGAATTTGCATTAAAATAGAATTAAGAGAGAGATGATGGCATGATTCAGCAAAATAAAAAGGTGGATTTCACATGACAAGAACAACACTACGGCGTGGCGCGATCGCAAGTCAAGAGTCACGCAAAAATACATGAATACGCGCGCATGTGCTTGTGCGTGTTTTGCCAAAGTCCTTCCCATGCCACCCAATACCATGTGTCACATGTTTTATGTGGTGGCAAGGACTCCACCTTTTATATTGCACTCTTCCCACTTGTCCAACAATGTAGGACTAAACTATGTCATTCTTTGGAATTAGGAATAAATAGACCTTTGTCTCATGTGCCCAATTCTAACACTAAGTACCTCTCAAGCACCTCATGTGTACATTTAAGGTATTTTAGTAGCTGCTTGTTACTTTGCATCGGAGAGTCAAGAGGATGAACAAAAGTTCTAGAGTATCTATTATATTTGGAATAAGTTTACTTTACACCCTTGAACTCTGTTGGTTGTCTAGATGTCAACCCCAAGTGCAAAAACAGATGTTTCTCAACCTTCATGTCGTAATACTAGATAACTTTCCCCCTTAGCCTGATTCTACCCTAGTTTTGCCCCAACTCGTATGCCACATAGGCATGACATGCCTTGTGATCCCTCATCAGTACTAGGGTTAAGCGGGAGGGGCACCAAGCCTTTGCACACCCCTTCATCCACCTTCCCCCTTCACCGCCGCTGACTCCACCTCACTCTCGTCCGTCAAGTTCTGCACGAATCCCCGCTGAGCGGCAACGTTGCAGGTCCTAGAGGGTGACGAAGAAGGCTCAAGAAGTGGCACGCTGGTGTCCGGTACCCCCAAGGTTAGTTCATGGCATGTACTACTCACATTGTAGGTTTAGGGTTTGGGGATAGCTGGGTTTTTGTATGTGTTTCCATTGGATCTGGAGAGAGACTTGGGTGTTTTAGTTCATAGGTAGGATGAGGTTTGATTTCTTTAAGCTTACGGGTGGATTCCGTTTGGTTCGCTCAGAG
Organism: Bonia amplexicaulis; assembly: GCA_036346245.1. NCBI lineage: Eukaryota > Viridiplantae > Streptophyta > Magnoliopsida > Poales > Poaceae > Bonia > Bonia amplexicaulis. Next base: position 103,772 of record JAYGGG010000603.1, on the reverse strand, counting down.
TTGTTTAGGAGGCAAATCCCTTGATTTTTGTTATTTTATTTGCAAATTGCAACCTTTGAGCAATTAAATATACCTTAACATTGCTTTTTGCAGTACCCAATCTAAAAGTTTTGGTTGGACATTTCTTTAGGGTACTGTTAGACACTTGGATGAATCCACTCGACAAGCAGTTATATTTCACTTTGATGGAGAATTTTTCAATGATGGGAAGGTTGTACATTACCTGGGTGGAGCTGAAGCAATGTCGCACATTGAACGTGACAAAGTTTCTCTGCTTGAGATTGTGGGACACCTAGGAGATCACTTCTAGGTTGTGGAATGGTTGTTACTGCACTGGCTATTTCCTAGAAAAGATTTGGTGAATGGTCTTCGAGTGTTGACAGATGATAAGGTATGCAATATAATGTGTGATCGTGTTACAGAAGGTAGGGTGGCAGATGCAATGGTAATGTAGTACTACTACCATCTTTAATTACACAATAGCATATTACCATCTGCCTTACCACCTTGTTTATGTTCATATTGCCATCCAGGCTTCACAGCAGAGTTCAACAAGCATGGGGAAGAGGAAGTCTAGCACAGATCAAAGCCTGACCACTTTGAAGGGTAAGAGGAAGTGCACTAGCAAAGAATTAGCCCACTGTTATACAACTGGAACCTCACCAAATGGTAAGTTATCCTCTCACGTTAGTATGTTTCATTTCCAACACAGTTTTCCAGAGGAAGCTAACTGTACACTTGTGACCTGGAAACCAGAACATGGTTAAGACTTTAGCTATAGCAAGAGTGGCAACAGTACAAGGTGACTCAGCATCACTAAATGTTGAGGCAATGGTGGCCGGAGCATGCTCCAATGGCCTCTCCCTATACAGAATCGGGGAGGAGGATGGGCTCCTTCGCCGTCAACTTGGGGCAAACAAGAAGACGCAGACACATAAGAGCTATTGTTCGGTGAGCTCTCCATGTGCTTTAGATGAAATGACAACAAGCTAGGGTTTCGAATGGAAACCAAATTCCCAATCAATCTGCCACCAACTATCGTATTCCATCATGCGCCCCTCCCTCTTAACCCTACTGCTGATGAGGGATTGCAAGCCACGTCGTGCCTATGTGGCATCCGAGTTGGGGCAAAACCAGGGTGGAATTAGGCCAAGGGGGAAAGTTATCCAGTATTACGACATAAAGGTTGCGAAACATCTAGTTTTGCACTTGGGGTTAACATCTAGACAACCAACATAGTTTAAGGGTGTAAAGTAGACTTATTCCATTATATTTCCAAGACTTTTAAGGGTTAAATAAGGAGGTAGCCATATAAGCACGCCATAAAAATAGTACCTCTTTTGTTTTGTAAATATTATATATTTTTCTTCGCAAAAGAGTAAAGGTTTCATAATATTCAAAATGTAAAGATCAAATATTTTATGTAAACTAATGGAATATACGATATTTTTCTTTGAGCCATACATAATCCAATTTGATGAGAATAATTGGCAACCACATGTGGTCGAAAACCTTAGGTCTATTACCACTAGTCGAAACACCCTTGATCGATTTGACAGCGTGGTCGCGTGACAGGGCCCAACAAGCCAACTACTAACCCTAGTCATACGTATCAGTTACCACGTGGACATTTGCCAGTGTGCTCGTTCTATCTGCCCTCATGGTGCATGGTCCATTAAAGCCATTCATCCCACTAAGGGCTACCCGTTAGGGCACATTTCCTCTTTCAGAGTTCACAACAAACTGTCGCAATAACTATGGGATCAACCTCGCCCGTTATAACCACGTTCCACTATGGGCACATCACATGTTGTTTCAGTTTTAACATGGAATGGTTAATGTGGTGTAGTTACACCTCCAAGTGTATAAAAGGCGAGAGCTTTTTTCCTATCTGACTCGAGTTGTAGTAGTGCATGCTTAGCTTCCGCGTATTCTTCAAGCTTTATAATTGCACATGCATTCAACAATTAATAGACAGACATTGTGTTGGTCGTGTGCTTGAGTGTTCAACGAACTCGTTTCCTAATAGGGGTAAGGTTGATATATACCCATCCCAAGGACCTAAACCTATCTAGAAAACCTTCTACCTCTTGTCTTTTGGGTGCGATCCATTGTTCACAGGGAGTTGTTTGATCAAACCAAATCTCTACACAACAAAAAAAATTGTGATCAACAAGTCAAGATCATTTAAACATTTCCTCTTAGTTTTTTTTAAAAAACTCTCAATCCATTGTCTAGCAATCTATATTATTGTAACCAAGATGTCTAGCAAATATTAATCAATTATGAGAAGAATTTTACTCCGTGATAAATTCAACCATCCATAAGAACATTGAAGAAGATCAATGAATTGAAGTAAATGAAAAAGGTAAAATAGAAATAGTTATTCAATATATCTTTCGCACTATTGTATCTTTTTCCCTACCACATTTAATCATTGGATAGAAGAAGACTAGACATATGAAATGATATAGGCATTTGCAAAATTTAGCCCATTTTCATCAAATACACACCCTAAATCACACACATGGCTGTAACTACGTACTACGGAGGAGAGAATTGATTACAATGTTTTACGAAAAATTAAAATGATTGTATATTGTGTATGCAGGTTGTATTTCACCAACCTAAGGATGTGGGATATTCGTGCACCAAAATTTGTATTTTAACCTGATAACTTAACCAATGAATCCCAAAAGAATGCAAACATATTAGTTCATGAGTTTCACTTAGATCAAACAACATACAACAGAAATGATGGGTTTAGATCTTGATGCCATGTTGTTTTAGATACAAGGCACAAGTCCAACCAAGTTGTCCATGGGGAACTAGAACCCAAGATTCAAATCTTGGAAGATATTGAACATAGGTTACATCCAAATGTCTATTACAATTAGATTTAAATGAGTACAATGACAAACTGGAAGCAAATAATCGAACCTATTCTATCATCATATCAAGCCTAATCTTCCATCAATAGGTTCACAATAATACTTTGATAGCTACTCAGACAAGGATAGCAATTCACATAGTACGGTTATTGTATAACTCTGCTAAGTTTAGAATATACATATGATGATGTAACGGGTGGTGCAAACCCAGACTCTCAAAATAATCTATCCTTATCACAATATTACTTGATTTCAAATCAATACATAAGTAGCAACAAATTAATGCCTATTAATTGCATTCTAAAGTATTACAAAATTAGTTAGCACAGTCCAACATGACATATATTTAGATACATAACGGTTTGAATACCTTTTTTAGAGAGAACAATAGTATGATATCTGTGTAATCATTTATGAATGGAGATAAAAAGGGATCATAAATTTCTTTGTCCTATTTGGGTCTTAACTCTAAGTGGCACCATCTATTTGCATCCAAACCCGAGAGGAGAGGGAGAGATCAGGTCAATGACCTCAAATATAACCACCGAATTCATGTATTCCAATAATTGTACTCTATACATTCTAGTCAGTATAGATTGCATGGTCTAATATTATAGTGTACACGAAAAATCTTTATCGTAACACTACCATAGTTCTGAAACATTTTATTGACATAATGCGTAATGTTATAGATTTATAGTGTACATAAAAGGTTTGTTGTAACGCTACAATAGTTAGCTTCAAGTATTCCGATAATTGTACTCAATACATTCTAGTTAGTGTAGATTGCATGGTCTAGTTCGTGTACACAAAAAAGCTTTATCGTAACGTTACCATCATTCAGAAACAACTTATTACCACAATGCCTAATATTTATGGGACTGTCTATACAACATTCGACTATTTTTTAAGGCAAAAATAGTCAGATTTTAGGACGTTGGATGGTGATCCAACCTCCAGATTTTTTTGGAGGGGGTGCTTATATGAGATTTTTTTTGAGGAGGTGCTTATATGAGTCGATTCGTTAGATAGAGATCCAACGCTCCCAGATCATCTGACTATTTTTGCCTTGAAAAATAGTCGAATGTTCTATAGCATTTCTCCATATTTATTGTGTAGATGGAAAAACTTTGTTGTAATGCTACCATAGTCAACTTCAGGTCTTAGAGTTGTATTCAATACACTCTAGTTAGTATAGATTCAAGGTCACAGAAAGGCTTTATCGTAACGCTAACATAATTCCAAAACAATTTATTGACACAATCCCTAATATTGTAGATTTATACTGCACACAAAAACAGGTTTGCCATAACGCTACCATGGTCAACTTCAAGTATTCAGATAATTGTACTCAATACATTCTAGTCAGTGTAGATTGATTGGTCTAATATTATAGTGTACACGAAAAAACTTTATCATAACGCCACCATAATTCAGAAACAACTTATTACCACAACTCCTAATATTTATTGCGTAGATGGAAAAAGATTGATCATAATGCTACCATAGTCAAACTTCAAGTGTTCCGAGAACTGTATTCAATACACTCTAGTTAGTATAGATTCCAAGGTCTAATATTATACTGTACATGGAAAAGCTTTATCGTAACGCTACCGTAAGTCACGAACAACTTATTGACACAATTCCTAGTTGTTTTCCAAATTTATTAAGCCGACAACTACAATTATTCTACAGGCTTATAAAGATTATGAAACTTTTTACATGAATTGGTAATCTTTGTTAGTATTTTAATAACTTAACGTTGACGTAGTCTTATTTGGTTCGATGATAGAATTAAAGCTTGATTACACATAAAGGATATATATATATATATATATATATATATATATATATATATATATATAATATATATATATCGCTATATATATATATATATATATATATATATATATATATATATATATATATATATAGATTCACAATGTTGTTTTTCTCCCAAATTAATACACACGCAAGCTAAAATTAATTTATATATATTTCACCAAGGAACATAGAACATTCAACATAGATTAAGCATGCTATCATTCAACCCACATATTTACATTACAAGAATCAGCCGTCCTGAGTGAATGAAAGTGGAGATGTGAAGGGAAAATGAGGATCATTAACGTAGCACTTTGATAATCCTTGCTCCCATTTACACATTATAATTTATGAAACATGCGTGGTTATAATAATACGTAAGAAGCATCATCCTAAAACATGGTTATATTAGTACGTAAGAAGCATAGTATCAATTAACCTGCACAACATTGTCAACCGCGATAAAATCCAAACTTAATCAAGCTAGCAACAAGTACAATTAATCGATCAGCATTACACTATAAAGTATCAAAAATGTTTCACGTAAATCAAGTCTAAATGTCATAAGTATCAACGTACATGATCCATCCTTGCATAAAGTACATGCAGCCTCCTCCCAAAAAAAAGTAGAGAGCCGTGGAGTACTTTGCGGGTGCAGGAGGGAGGAGGAGACGCAGCAGCGAGCAATGCATTGCAGACCCGACCCGTTTGGCCTTAAATTGCTCCAGCTGTTCCCATCCAAACCCGACAGAGCAACTGTAGAGAGAGAAAGGGAGTGGTCATGGCCTCGACGGGCGCCGTGTTTAAAAACCTCGGCCCTTAATTCGCACCGGTTACTACTGCCGCTGCTGCTTTTCCTCTCTCTCTCTCTCTCTCTCTCTCTCTCTCTCTCCTACGAGAGCAGGAGGAGAAAGATCGGCACGAACAGTTCAGAAAACCAGTGAGCCAAGAGGAGAGAGGAAGCTAGAGACAGAAACAGCTGCGTGCGTTTTGTGTGTGGAAAGAGGAAGAGATAAGCGCGAGCAAGATTGGAAACAAGGTGGAGGCAGGGGGAATGGCATGAAGAGTGGCTGTAACGAAGATTTGGCTAAATCTTTCCTACTCGGCGTCGTTGATCTCGAGTTGGGAGATTACTACCCTCCTCGTGTATAAATAGGAGCAAGGCCACAAGGCACACAACACAGTACAAAGATCTCCTCCAATAGCTAGAGAGAGAGAGCGAGATACCGAGGTTGGTAGGTTGGTGGCCATGGATTTCGGCGACGACCAGGAAGGCTCCGACAGCCAGCGGCGGCGGAAGCTCTACCACCGCCACACCCCGCGCCAGATTCAGCAACTCGAGGCGTACGCTCTTTCACATCTGATGCTATGCCTTTTCTTTTCTTCTTTCCCTTGTGATAAATATGTTCTTGATGGTGGAGTTATGATAGATGGATAATTGTGTGTTCGTGCAGGATGTTCAAGGAGTGCCCCCACCCCGACGAGAACCAGCGCGCGCAGTTGAGCCGCGAGCTCGGCCTGGAGCCGCGCCAGATCAAATTCTGGTTCCAGAATCGCCGCACCCAGATGAAGGTACGGACTTTTCTCGATTGCTTACAAGGTTTTTCCATGGTTTTCGATCGTTTCTTGGGTGATTTTTCTGACGGAATCTCGATGGAGGTGCAGGCGCAGCACGAGCGCGCGGACAACTGCTTCCTGCGCGCGGAGAACGACAAGATCCGGTGCGAGAACATCGCCATGCGCGAGGCTCTCAAGAACGTCATCTGCCCCACCTGCGGCGGCCCACCCGTCGCCGAGGACTACTTCGACGAGCAGAAGCTCCGCATGGAGAACGCCCGCCTCAAGGAAGAGGTAAATACTAATGAGCTACCTGTTTGATGCAACGCGCTTGTCCGGTGTATATGGTGAGTGCGTGTGTGTCTGTCTGTCTGATGATGTCGTTCTTGGTTGCACGGCGCAGCTCGACCGCGTGTCGAACCTGACGTCCAAGTACCTCGGCCGGCCCTTCACGCAGATGCCGCCGGTGACGCCGATGTCCGTCTCGTCGCTGGACCTGTCAGTCGGCGGGATGGGCGGGCCGACGCTCGGTGGCCCGTCACTGGACCTCGACCTCCTCAGCGGGGGCTCGTCGGGGATGCCATTCCAGCTGCCGGCGCCCGTGTCGGACATGGAGCGCCCCATGATGGCCGACACCGCCACGCGGGCCATGGATGAGCTGATCCGGCTCGCTCAGGCCGGCGACCACATCTGGGTCAAGAGCCCCGGCGGCGACGGGCGGGAGACGCTCAACGTCGACACCTACGACAGCATCTTCTCAAAGCCCGGCAGCTCGTTCCGCGCGCCCAACATCAACGTCGAGGGGTCCCGGGACTCGGGTCTCGTCTTCATGAGCGCCGCCGCTCTCGTCGACGTGTTCATGGACTGGGTGAGCCCGCCTCGCTTCAAACCGTTCGATTAATTGCTCGCGCCCATGACGCGCCGTGCTGAACTGCTGATTGATTGTTGTTGCAGAGCAAGTGGATGGAGTTCTTCCCTAGCATCGTGTCCAAGGCGCGCACCATTGATGTCCTTGTGAATGGCATGACCGGGAGGAGCGAGTCTCTGATTCTGGTAATGCCATCGAATCAAAGGAGCAATTACTTCTTGTTTGTTTTGGTTGCTTTTACGTGAGATCGTTACGAGAAACAATGAGCAATGTAATGGTGTCGTCGTGCAGATGTACGAGGAGCTGCACATCATGTCGCCGGTCGTCCCGACGCGCGAGTTCAGCTTCCTCCGCTACTGCCGGCAAATCGAGCAGGGCCTGTGGGCCATCGCCGACGTCTCCGTGGACCTGCAGCGCGATGCCCACTTCGGCGAGCCGCCACGCTCCCGCCGGCTCCCGTCGGGGTGCCTAATCGCCGACATGTCCAATGGCTACTCCAAGGTTATAGAAATGGCTCATGTCCCTGTGCTGCTCGACGTGCATTGCCCCGTTCTGTGCTACTATGGTGGTCCTGACTCTGACGTCGCGTGTTCTTGCTTGGTGTCTGTAGGTGACCTGGGTCGAACACATGGAGATGGAGGAGAAGGTCCCAATCAACTTGCTCTACCGCGACCTCGTGCTGAGCGGCGCCGCGTTCGGGGCTCACCGGTGGCTCGGCGCGCTGCAGCGCGCGTGCGAGCGGTACGCGTCCCTCATGACTCTCGGCGTGCCGCTCCATGACATGGCCGGAGGTACTGCACGCGTCCATACATGTCAAGCAAGCATTCGACCCCAAGCATTTAGCTTACGAAGAATTTGCTGTTCGTTTTGTCGTTGTGATTGCCAGTGACGCCGGAAGGGAAGCGCAGCATGATGAAGCTGTCGCAGAGGATGGTGAGCAGCTTCTGCGCGAGCCTGAGCGCGTCGCAGCTCCACCGGTGGACGACGCTGTCGGGCTCCGACGAGGTGAGCGTGCGCGTCTCCATGCACCGCAGCTCCGATCCAGGCCAGCCCAACGGCGTCGTGCTCAGCGCCGCCACCTCCATCTGGCTGCCCGTCCCCTGCGATCACGTCTTCGCCTTCGTCCGCGACGAGAACGCGCGCTCCCAGGTCCGTCAGCCCGTCCCGACACAGCATTGCATTACATCGCGTCGCGTTCTTGATCTCACTCACGCTTTGATGCCATGTCTTGCCGTGCCGTTGCCATTGCTGCAGTGGGACGTCCTGTCGCACAGCAATCAGGTCCAGGAAGTGTCGTGCATCCCCAACGGCTCGAATCCCGGCAACTGCGTCTCCTTGCTAAGAGTAATTAATCACTCATCTTAAAAGTTTCTCGATTGCTAACGCATTGCGTTGCTGAAGATGCTGATTGTGTTTGCATTGCAGGGTCTGAACGCGAGCCAGAACAGCATGCTGATCCTGCAGGAGAGCTGCACGGACACGTCGGGGTCGCTGGTGGTGTACTCGCCGATCGACCTCCCGGCGGCCAACGTCGTGATGAGCGGCGAGGACCCGTCGAGCATCCCGCTGCTGCCGTCGGGCTTCACCATCCTGCCGGACGGCCGGCCAGCCTCCGCGGCGGGCCCGTCCACCAGCGCCACCCCGTTCGGGCCCCCGATGGGCTCCGTCGTCACCGTCGCCTTCCAGATCCTCGTCAGCAGCCTGCCGTCGTCCAAGCTCAACGCCGAATCCGTCGCCACGGTCAACGGCCTCATCAGCACCACCGTGCAGCAGATCAAGGCCGCCCTCAACTGCTCCGGCCATTGATCCATCCGAGCCACTAGTGCTTCTGACGAGAGAGTTGGTTGGCGAGTTGAATGCTCGTATTCGTGGACTCCACCTGCTGCTGCTGCATCTGAAGCTGCTGCAACTCTCTCTCTATCCATCCATGCATCCATCATCACAACTCTTCTTTAGGTTTCGGCGTCTTTTGTTTTCCCCCTTCTTTCTCTTCAATTTACAGGGTTATTCGGTTTCGCTTAGGCATTCATGCGTCAGAAACAGAAAGAAGGCTTTGATAACGAGGGAGTCAAGAACGCACCATGCTTGTCCCTTTCCTCTCGCTGCAACCACTCGCCATTTCCACTCCATTATTTCCCTTTCTTCGCCACCCTCCATTTGTTCCATTTCCATCAGCATTCCCATTTCAATCCATGCCGCCGTCGTCTCGGTGTCGCAGCAGAGGATGAATGGTTCGGGTATTGACTTCTGTCCATTAATGTAAAGCCTTCAATGAACATTCATTTCGATTATAAATGGAAAGAAAAAAGAGCTGGTAAAGCTGGATGATGCGTTCATGCCCTGCTCCCTTTTCCGGACCCCCCCTGGTATTACTGCTTGCCCTGCGTTTTTATCGTCGTCAATTTGCCATCGCTGCAACGACTCCTCTTCTTCTTCCTCCTTGTCAAGAAACCAACTTGCGATGCGTGATGGTGATGATGCGCTAGCCGCATGTGTTTCTGCGTCATGGCATGCAACCGATTCGAACGCCACGGCCCGTGCAATTCAAGTGCGTGCAATTGCAAGTGGGCGGCACACATCACCGCCGGCCGTGCGTGCTCCCCAGTGACGGCCGCTTTAATACGGTGGTTGGTTCGGCCGCCAACCCCATGGCTACCGCGCGGAATGGGGCCTGGCCGCGCGTGTCTTCGACCGTCCGATCCAGTAATCGACGGTCCAGATCAAACACTACCGGCCTTGCTGGCAAAGCTGATCTGAAGCGTTGATTTCTGATCAGATGGCATGCGTGCACTGTGCCCGACCCGAGGGTGAGGGCGAGGCGGCAAATTTGAAGCGCGCGGCCCGGCCGATCGCCCTCTCCCTCTTCCCCCACCTCACTTGACTGCGCCATTGATGCACGGTAGCTGCGCTGCTGCCGAAATGTTTCCTGCGAGCGCGTTTGATGACGCGCCAGGTCGCCTCCGATCCGGGACCAAATAAGTCCCGACCTACTCTAGATCGCGGCTTAACTAAGTACCAGTGCTAGCTTAGCTTGCACATACGCACACTCATGCAATGGCCTCCCTCTAGACTAGCTAGCTGCTCTCTCGCTCCTGCTAACTACACCCACCCATCATCAACCAATCGATCACAGAAGCAGCTAGCTCATAAACTAGATCAAATCAAACTACTACATCGCCCAAGAATCTCACAATGGCGTCGCCATATACTCATGTGAGTGCAATGCGATGTGGAGTTTACTAGCACTACTATCTAGTGAAAGGTTGGTGCTTTAATAATTTGTGGCTTTTGGAAATGATTTTTGTTGCTTTTTTGGAGCTTTAATTTTTTTTCGGGGGCTTGTTTTGCTGGAGAATATGTGTACGGCAGTATTGAATGAGGCCTTAAATTTGCCATACTGTTGCGGCAGCGTAGAGCTCGTAGTTGTCATTATCCATGCCCATCTTTTCAGTGCCTTCTGGCCCAAATTTTTGTCCGTGGACTTAAATGCCCGGGAACTGCACAAGTATTTGCATTGCCTTGCCTTGCATGTGTGCCGATCTAACACGCTACCACACCATGGCATGACAAAGAAAGACGTATCTGTAGCAGTGGTACTCGTATATGTAATCCTCATTAGGTGGTGATCGGTTCGGTGAAAGTTTGAAGGCTTATATTGAAAACATCATGTAATGAAAAAAAACATCAGAATGGTGAGAGGCTTATTTGACATAATTAAATTTAAAAATTAAAAATATAAAAATATGCTAGCCTATCACAGACAAGCAAAACGAATCGAGAAAAAAAGAACCGCAAAAAGCTCAAAAAAAAAAATCAAAAATTCAGAAAAAGACGAAATTATAAATAATGCAAAAATAAACTTAAGCCAATAAGCTTAAGCTATATTGAGCAGGGCCTTAATTTGCAATGTTATCAAACCATTCCTTCCTTCTTGTTTTATATATTCTTGCCCCATCTTAGCTTGACCATTCCTGACTCCTTGGAGTGATGCCTTAATTAGCTCATGATAGAAAAATGCCTAAGCTTGCGTTCATGAAGAGAGAGAGAGAGAGAGAGAGAGAGTAATGGCTATGCCAGGCGTCATACGAAGCTCCAACTAGAACACTATTTGACAACATGGATGTCGACGGAAACCTTAGCATAAATGCCGACGAACACCACACCACGCGTAGTTGCGGTACGGCCAATTTGGCTTCGCGAGATCGCTGCAAATCGCGGCACGGGCCCGCATGTCGGTGACTACTCAGGACGATCCGGTGAAAAATCGGTCGTACCGCACCGTGAGCGCTTTCCGGCGCCCACTCCCGGAGCCACAACCCCCTCCCCCTCCCCCTCCCATGTCTTTCTTCGCAACACGCACAGCTGGTTGGTCGCACGTACTTGATTACACGAAAGGAACGTACCTACTTGGCCTTAACACACAGTCGGCTCAGACCGATACAGTGAATACCTCTGGTCAGTAAAATGTTTTTGTTTTTTTTTACCGGCCTTCATATATCCCTGGAGGGTCCGATCTACTCAAATCGAGCTCAGTATATAGACGTGAATTGCTCCTTATATCGGAAGGAGCTAAGCGTTGCGGCCAAGACCGTGTGACATTTTTCGCGGATCCCATGCACTGCTGCATGTATTATTGAAGCTACCGCACGTGCATTACCTCCCTAGTGAAAATGGACAATACAAAATTGCACGTGGATAAGGGTTAGTTACTTACGAGAAGTCGGGGGAACAAAATCGATCCATCCCGATTTCCCTACAGGCATTAATTACTCGGGAGCATCTGTTTCCGATCGGACGGTTCCGTATTAGTGGGCAAAAGTATGCTCAATGTATATTTTCTAAAGAGATACTAACGAACAGAATGCCGTTGGTTTGCCTTCCGAAGGGATTGCCGACAACCGCTCGATCTAGAGCTGCATGAATCTTAAAGCTTCTAACGGGATATTTCTCCGACCGCTCTACTCCTGTAGCCTCTCTCCCCATCTCCCTCTCGTTCTCCCTCCCTCGTCGCCGCCATCCCTCAACGCCGCCGGATATGACGTCGGGGGAGCGAAATCCGCCTCCCCCGCTACGGGTTCACCCTCCTCTCAGGCATAGAAGGAGGTTGGGGGGAGATGGCGGGCTGCAGCGGGGGCGATGGGTGAGGTAGGAGGATGGTGGGCGGTGGCAGCGGTGGCTGTGACATTTAGGTTAGACGGGGCGGCATGACAGAGAGGAGTCAGGGGCTGTGCAGCGAGGCGCCGTCGGCCGCGGGTGGTGGTAGAGGGGGCGGGGGCGACGGAGGAGACGTGCTGAGCTGCTTGGGGCGGTGCGGCGATAGCAGTCGGTGACGAGATATACCATATGCCGTTAGAAGTTCTCCTAACAGTAAACTGTTCAGTTGTAGCTCTCTTTTCTAAAATAATGTAGAGGATCCAGTGGCATTGCCCCATGCATGCAGGGCTCCAAAGCAGTAGGAGGGTTGAAGAGTTCACCTTCTAAGGTCTTGTTGAGACATCTAATGCATGCAGTGGAATGGCATATTAAACAGTAAAGGTGGCTCCTAACCCCTAACGCCGGCTACCAGCTAGTTTGGACCCATCCAATCTTAGACTAATGATAGTTGGCAACTGATGGATGCATAAATAAATAAATAAATAAATATATATATATATATATATATATATATATATATATATATATATATATGTCGAAAAAATGTATATACCACTTCGAAAAATTGTTCATACCACCTAGATTGTCTTAAATACTTGTATACTACACGTACATACCTTTCGTTCGCGAGATACTCCCTACATTGCGAGATACGATATAGGGTGTAATTACACCGGTGTGAAAAGAGGCTTCCTATATATATATATATATATATATATATATATATATATATATATATATATATATATATATATATATATATATATATATATATATATATATATATATATATATATATATATATATATATATGCATGGTCCCAGTGATGAACAATTTTGTTGGGAAAAGGGCGAGCTGGTGATCCAATGGCACACCCTCAACTAATAATACGTGTCGCTATTTTGAGATCGCTTGACCCTGTAATGCATCTCGGACGGTGTATTGCTCGTTGGACTACAATCGATACGCGCTCATCTTGCAAGCATTGGGGACAAATGAATCTTGTGTAGTTAGAACGTGAGCATCTTTGTTTTAGGTTAACGCACTAATTAATCACATCCCGAATTCTTGATTCCTGTAATTACTTCCTTAACTTTCCATAATTCAGAGCAGTCATCAAAGTTTGTACGCTTTGGAAGTTGTTGTTCTCGTCCTTGTAGACAGTCTCAGCTTAGTCGCTGAAGTTCTTGCACGCATCTTCCTATTTTTGGTCAATGCAGTTCTCAATTTAGACAAGTTCTGAATTCGAAGTGGCATATGTGTAGATGCTATGGTCCCTGCAACCTTTTCCACTAATAATTAGCTAGAGACAATACATACATTACATCCAAGTAGCCATACAAGGCTAAAGTTCTATACAACCGGTCTAGCTAGTTTATTACAATACCAGAAGTGAAATCTACTCCAGAATCTAATTATACAGGAATAGCTGAATATAAATACAGTACTCTAATAGCACAAATACACTAGGGTGCGAGACCATACTGCCCTAGAGTCATAGTATCCTAGGTCTCTAATAAGGCATCATTCTCATATGACTCGGTCCTCCCACTCGGGGTAGGGCTCGTCCGCATAGGCCTCATCCACCCCTAAGTGTGGATCCAAACTGGCTATCTTCTAAACAAAAATAAATAACAAGCGTGAGTACAGAGTATTCAGTAAGCTTATATAGCAATTATGTATTGTATGCTCCTGCTCTACCTCCATAATGCATCTCATTCTCATTCGCAGGCTATATAGAAAATAAAAGTTTTTAGGTTGTAAAAGATTTTGGATTTATTAACTTTAGAAAACCACTGAACACTCGTATAAATAGCTAAAAACTTAATTGGTTTCCGTGGCCTCTAATCTAGGAGATAGACATGAATTTATGATTTATATAGCATTACGCAAGCGTATACTATTTTTCCCATTATTACTCTGATTCTTGTAGTGAATGGATCTTCGCATTTCCTTAGATACGATGCCCAAACAAGAGTACATAACTTTTACATCTATCTCAGTATATTATATCTCCACCCAACTATTCTCAACCGGTGGCCTAGGGTGGTCTCTCACCCTCACCCGATGCCAACCAACCTCGACATAATTGTTGGTTGGTGCGGTTTAACTCTCACATAACACTCCACTGCGTAATATATCGCCTCCTCACCCCCACTACTGCCTTCTATACCAATTCTGGGTTCTAGCTGCCTGTGTCCCTCACTTCTGTCCTATGTACTAGTTTTGGGTTATGGTGGCTGGATCCCCACTCTTAGCTTCTTTATCCGGCTCTGGATTTCTCCCCTAATTATAATACTTACCCATATGGAGAGTATAATAACCTCGACATAGTTACTGATTCTGTCTGCCCTTAGACGGAATAATAGCTGATACGATTAATATGGTCCATTACACAAATGAAATTTGTAAATCCTTATATTTTATTTTTATGCAGAGGTCCCAATCCTACCTTTCTGTCACCTGCCAAAGCAACCCCTACCCACTATTTTATTTAACCTTACTTGTCAACTGCTCCATTAGTTGATTGCTATCACTTCTCTTTTCTTTCTTATGTCATTTATCTGATTTAAACATGGTTTTAAATTTTCATGCAAGGTAATAGTAATATAATAGAGAAATACTGGTTTACTGAATATACTCTGCTCAAATGCTCAAGGTATGCTTGCCTAAGTTAGATGGAAGCTCTGGGTCCCAAGGTCGCTCTGATAAAATCCGCTCTCAAACCCCGGTTCCTCTCCTGCAATTAGTACGCGTGATATAACTTAATTTACCAGTGTCAAAAAATAACATGCATTAAATAATTGAGTAAATTACACTAAAGTTTCCCGGTGTGATTCCTAAATTTTATTTTAGCTATTTGCAGATTTTTTCGACTCAATTGCTATTTTAATTATCACATTAAACTTTAATCGTTGCACGTAATTTTATTTAATCGCGTATAGACTTTAAGTCGCTAGATAGCAGTTAAAATCTAAATAATTCTTAATGAGTTTCTACTATTTTATATGCAATTAAAAAATTAATTCAGGATTTAGGTATGCTTTAGAATGATTTAAGCAATGGTCTACCAATTTAATCGGTACGCACTGGTTGTTAATCTATTGATGGCCCTCAATCATTTTTGATAGCCCTACATGCTTATGAATGGTGTTTTACAATGTGATATAATTATCAAGATTTTATGGTGAAGTATCACATGTAATTTGGAAGGTTTATGTTTACAATTCGCAAAGATGAATTTTCATTGCGTGAGCTAAACCTCTCTCTCTCTCTCTTCCCTTTTCTTTTCTTCTTTTTTCATTTTCCTTTTTCTCCCTTTTCTGTTCTTCCCTCGACTGAACACTGGCCATTCGGCACCCTTCTTCTCTTGGTCTTATCTCTCCCCCTCCCCTTTCTCTCGGCTTGTCCTCCCTCTCCCAATTTGGATCTCAGCTCTCCTCCCTCTCTCACCACTAGCCCTTGGTGCCATGAGCTACCCTCGCCTTCGGCTACTATCCTATCACCCCTTGGTCTAGGTCCCTACACCGCCGCCCTTGGCCCAGTCCCCCTGCGTCGCCACCTCCTACCGTGCCTAGGCGCCGCCTCCACGATTGCCTTCCCTGGATCCAACTACGGCTTTCCCTGGGCTTCCTCTCAGCATCGACCCAGTGCTTGGCCATGGATCCCCTAGCGCTGTATCTCCTCCTTGGTAGCTAGGGTTTGCTCGGCTCCACCAGCGCCATCTCTCTATGTGTCTCCACCTCCTCCATGGCCAAACACCTCCACGGTTACTACCCCTCTCCTTTAACTCTTCCTACTCTGATGAGGACATCCTTGGCTATGTTGTTGTTCGTAATTCATCAAGCACTTTAAAACAAGATGAGCTTGCTAGAAGAGCTAAAGCTTTGAAAAAGAAGCTTAATATTAAGGTGAACTCATTCCTAGTTGTTCGTAATAACATTATTAACGAGAATTTTATACTACCTAGTAGCAGGTCATCGCTTGATGCTAGGTTTGAAGAAGAATGTTCATGGAAAGATGAAGAAGACGAAATTCCTGCCCATTGTCTTTTGGCATGCACTATTGTCTTTTGGCATGCACTACACCGTGGTGGGACCAGCGAGAGGTAATGGACCAGCATGGGTGATGTCCATCAAAAGAAAAGAGCTACCACATAGATTACTATTCATGCATGGAATATTGTTCACACATGATGGAAAAACAATTCATGCAGCTCGGATGGGAAGCTTAATCAACACATGGAAACAAGAGGGGCACAACTGCGGATGGGAAGCTTAATCAACACATGGAAACAAGAGGGGCACAGCTGCATGCATGCGGGAAAAATAAAGAAAACACATGAAAGTAGCGCATGGGAAATCAATGTACGTGAAAGAATAAAATGAAGGCATGTGGGAGCATGCATGCATATGGAAGTTAAGGAAATAATTTGCATGTGTGTGCTGCACTTGGAAATTGCATACATGTTGTGCAAGGAAAAAGGAAGGTCATGTAGGCTCTTGGGAGAAATGCGTGTAAGGGAAAATGAAGGCGCCAACTTGTGTGGGCCGTGCACGGAAGAAAAAAGGGAATCATGGTTGTTTTGGATAGGAAGAAAGAAAAATGGAAAGAAGAGATTACTTTATATTGCTAGCTAATCAAAGCGCGTGGACAGCTAATTCCGAGTTGGTTCATTCAGCTAACTCTGTATTAGTTGTTTCTTTTTCGCATGTTTTGAGTCCAAACTTGATTAGGGAACCGAGTCCAAGTTAGAGACATGGCTATTCTGGTTCAACCACACTAAACAATTGAGTCATGTGTTTTCTTTTGTCTTTCAGTCCATTTTTGAGTCGTAGATTTTGTGGAGCCGAACCACCAGGGAATTGGTCCCAAGTAGTGTTAGCCACATGGTCTTTAAATATTTTTGTAAGAAAGGCCTTTTGGCGGAGACCACGTTATTCATATTAAAGCTTTTGCTCTTAATTATATGGATTATGCTATAACGCCCCTAATAGAATAGGGAGTTCTAATTTGAATATTCCCACTGTTCTTCTTGTGATTTCCTCATATTTTTGCAGGAAGAACATATCTATTTTTGCATGGCCGAGTAGATGAGGATCGAAGTGTGTGGTTAGACAATTTGTTTGTCACACATTGCTGTATTGAGCAGTGGTTGGCATCATCGGTTCGTCAGATTGCATGGATCTAAAGTTATCCATGATCCTACAATGTGAAGATCGGACACCTCGTATCATCTTGGTATCAGACCATAGTTATCACGGTAGAATCAATTTTCCAGTAGTTAGATATATTTTTCTATCCTATACACAAAAATGCAAAAAAAATCCTTTAGCCAGTAGTTTGATCTGAATTCTTTTAGTGAATTTGGTTAGGTCTCAATCAATTAGAAACTTTGTTTAGTCGCTGATCATAGTATTTTCTTTACGTATCTTGATCTTTGTGTTTATCTAAACCATAAAAACTGTTGGTTTTAAACTCCTCAAAACCATCCCCAAAATAGAAAAGGCATCAATCGCTACAGTTCCCATGCGTGCTACTGATGGCATGTCTGATCTTGCTATGTGCGCAGATCAGAACCGTCGCTGCTGAATGAGCAAAAACAAAACAGTATGCGCAATGAATAGTGCTCTGATATGCTACAGTAGCGCATAAAAAAGAGTATTGTAGGAAGCCCAGTAACGACGCTATAGTACGTGCGTAGCTACAATACCGCAAAGCTACAATACCCCCCGATCCCTACAGTACGCGTAGCTATAGTACCGATGGCGCAAACTGCATTGTCGTGCGCTACAGTACCAGTGCAACATAAAAAAATCATCACATATATCTTTTGTGATCCAATTCAATCTTTTGTGAATACCTTGCTCCTATTTGAGACTAGCTATGTGATTGTTTTAGGGCTGCTCATTGTTGATATTGTGCTGCACAATCTGGAGTTATCTTGCTGAAATTGAGTTTGTGCTTGTGTTCAGCAAAAAAAAGAAGTAAAGAAAAGGAAGAAAAGAAAAAGAAAATAAAAAAATCAGTGGCCGAACACTTTCTGGAATTCCACCATTTGTTGATTAAAATTCAGATTGTGCACTGGTATTCATATTGAGCAATCTTGTGCCTTTTCATCAATTAGCTAGCATCTCTTCATAACTTGTACAATATGAGCTAGTTGTTCATCAATTATATTTTTATATTAACTCATTCCTTTGATTGCATCAAGTTTTATCATCTTTGTGCGTGTTTTGGTTTATTCCTCACTTATATCTTTTGAATCAACAACTAGACATGATAATTCTAGTTTTAATTATTATCTAGCTTTACAATTTCTAGAATTTCGGATTGCATAAGTAAATACTTTTCCCTCCAAACTCCACATATAAGCTACTATTTCATACAACACTTAGACTTTGAATTCGCTTGATCTATCACCTTTGATTGTTTACCGTCACCAAGGTACGTGTGTCTTCGCGATCCGAGGAGGTATAAGAACTTCGGTTGGTAAAGAGAGGGTGAGGATGAGTGATTCTATATATTCTTTACTATTTTGTACTACTAACAATGACAAGATATTCAATATTTCGTTTCTCATGGTGTGACTTTCGATACTTGTATTTCCCATTCTATGGAAGTACTGATCCGGAGGAGTATCTCAAATAGGTGAAACAACTCGAATGTGACCTCAAGTTCCAGAAGCTATCTGAAGCCAAGAAAATGACACAAACCACCATGAAGTTTGAAAATTTTGCATGCACTTGGTGGAAGCAATATCCTGAGAAACAATATGTCACTACTTGAAAAGAATTGAAGGAGGTTATGAGAAATGAGTTTGTGTCATATGAGTATGAGCTTGAGTTATTTCATCGTATGTAGAGCATTCGCCAAGGACGTTGATCTGTCCAATCTTATTATGATGAGCTGGATTATGTTATGTATCATGTCAATATCAAAGAGACATATGCAATGAGGGCTTACTTCAAAAGATGTTTGAATTCTGATTTTGCTGCTACTGTTCGTTTGAAATATGATGGTAGTATGCAGAATCTTGTGAATTATGCTATGGAGGAGAAAAAGAGAATTATGGAGAGACGTACACCACGGTTCAACATGAGTCCACACTTCATTTCGTATGCCTTCACCAGCATGTCACATGAGAAGACGACCGAGCATGAGACTTTCTCTTCGGTCATGGTGTCATGTAGTGCTACCCCATTGCTACATGAGGATATCGTGGTTGATGGTAAATGTGCCATTGCTAGACCACGATTCATAGAAGATAAGATGCTTCAAAATCCATGTGAGGATGAGAGCCACATAGCTAAATTGAGCAAGAGTGATTTCACCATATGTGAGGTTAAGAGCATCCAAGTTGAGAGTGGGAGATATACACAAAAAGAAAAGAGAAAAGTAGATGATAGGACAAGTGAGGTTATTTTTATACTAACGACTTACTCTCTATTTCTAGTGTTGTTTCTCACTTTGTACAGGTTAATGAATAAGAGAAGCTAAATGCAAAATAAACCGCACCACTTAAAGATGAAGTTCCACTACCTACATCACCTACATCAACTGAGAAGGACATTCAAGGTAATAATAATGGCGCTAAATTGGTAATTCATCAAGACAAGGTGAGTAATTGTGAGAATTTTTGTGCCCAATTGGAAATCCCACATTCTAAATTTATTATGTTTAATTTACATAATGTGAAATTGATTACTCATAAAGAATTTCTTGGTAGAATATCTCTTGATGATTCTTTATGCTATATCATGTTCGATGAACATGTAGAACTATCTAGTGTGACTGAGAAGGTTTCTGAAATTGCAAATAAAAAATTACTAGTTATTACCTATGACTACACATATAAATTCAATTTATTGAAGATTATGGTGTAGATGACAAATTCTATATTTATCAAATATGCATTACATGTGATAACCTTGCTGAATTAAAATTACATATTTTGTATAAACAATCTTCTGTGCCATGTCATGATCACAATGAAATGAGTCTCAATAATAGTGCTTGTTGTTTTAAAAGATTTCTTAATCCTACTTATTTACCCTTTGATGTGCAATCAAGTACAAGTAATCAGAGTAGTGCAGTTGAAGTATGGAAGGCACTAAAAATTTTCTCCCTCATATTTGAGCAATTTGATCTAGTTTTACCCTTTAATATCTTGTCTATATCCTTTGAAAAGTCGAGGATGATTTTTTCTCATGTGAGGGGGAATGATGTGGATGAATCTTGTGCTAATGCTTATATGATGTGGTGTGCGAATCTGATGTCCTTTGGCTATTGTTGTTATGCTAATTGTGTTGTGCAAAACAAGGGGAATTTTAAGATGAAAGATAAATATACATATCATGTATATATGTTGTTCTCTTTGTTTGGTACATTTTCAAGTTATCAAAAGCTGAGGACGGCTTTTCGTGAAGAAGAAGAGGATGATGAGGACATCCTTGGCTATGTTGTTCTTTGTAATTCATCAAACACTTGAGAACAACATTAGCTTGCTAGAAGAGCTAGAGTTTTGAAAAAGAAGCTTAACATTAAAGTGAACTCATTCCTAGTTATTCATAATAATATTATTAACGAGAATTTTATACTACCTAATATTAGGTCATTGCTTGATGTTAGGTTTGAAGGAGAATGTTCGTGAAAAGATGAAGAATACAAAATTCCTACCCATTGTCTTTTGGCGTGCACTACACCATGGTGGGACCAGCGGGAGGTGAGGGAGGAAATGATGTCACATGAGGAAGAAAGAATACATATGGTGTTGTCCATTAGAAGAAAAGAGCTACCACATGGATTACTATTCACTCATGGAATACTATTCATGCATGAAGGTAAAATAGTTCATGCAGCTCGGATGGGAAGCTTAATCAGCACATGGAAAGAAGAGGGGTATAGCTGCATGCATGCGGGAAAATAAAGAAAATACATGGAAGTAGCGCATGGGAAATTAATGCGCGTAAAAGAATAAAAGGAAAGCATGTGGGAGCATGCATGCATACAGAAGTTAAGGAAATAATTTGTATGCGTGTGGTGCACTTGGAAATTGCATGCATGCTACACAAGGAAAAAGAAAGCCCACGCAGGCTCTCGAGAGAAATGCATGCAAGGGAAAAGGAAGGCACCAACTGGTGTAGGCCGTGCGTGGAAGAAAGAAAGGGAATTGTGGTTGTTTTGGACGGGAAGAAAGAAAAACGGAAAGAAAAGATTACTTCGGATTGCTAGCTAATCAAAGCACGTGGATAGCTAATTTCAAGTTGGTTGTTTCATCTAACTCTGAATTGGTTGTTTCTTTTCCACATGTTTTGAGTCCGACTTGATTAGGGAACCCAGTCCAAGTTAGAGACGTGGTTATTCTAGTTCAGCCACACTAAACAATTAAGTTGTGTATTTTCTTTTGTCTTTGAGTCTGTTTTTGAGTCGTAGATTTTGTGGAACCGAACCACCTGGGAATTGGTCCCAAGTAGTGTCATCCACATGGCCTTTAAATATTTTTGTAAGAGAGGCCTTTTGGTAGAGACCATGTTATTTAGATTAAATCTTTTACTCTTGATTTTGTGCCTTGTGCTACAACGTCCCCAATAGAATAGGGAGTTCCAATCTAAATATTACCGCCGTTCTTCTTGTGATTTCCTTGTGTTTTTGCAAGAAGAACACGTCTACTTTTGCTGTGTCTAATTGTGTGGTTGGGTGAATTCTTTTGTCGCGGATTGCTGTATTGAGATAATGGTTATTGCCATTGGTTCTTCAGGTTATATGAATCCAAAGTTATCATTAATCCCACGTCATGAAGATCGGGCATCCCGTATCATACTCCTCATTTTTGCCTTTACTTACTTTGGCTGCTTACTTCACTTATGTCTATCATTATGACATGAAATGCATCTTTGATTTGATCCAGATTGAGGGTAGTGCTATGCGGTTACTACGGTGGGGCTCGATGTCTGTCCATATGCTGAGGGAGTGTAGATGGGTTGTCGGGTATGAGTGGTAGTCCGGCACTACGGCGTCTTGCCCCTCGGTGTACTCTCTTTTTTCTACTTCCTACCGCCCTATGTCCTAGCTTAATGTGTGGTGATGCTTCTGTGTTGGGTGGATGGTTGTGTTACATGATGCTCATTGGTTATTCCTATGAGGTGCTTTGTGATGCTAGGTTAGAAATGATTTAGTGAATCCATGTACTACTTGTGTGGTCCTAGGCAGTAAAACCATAGGGAAAGTGTGGGCATGGCCTACCTTTCGGTTGGCAGTTGGGTTGATTTGGGAATGGTTAAGGAAGTGGACATTGTGTCCCTTTCCTCTTGTTGGCCATGCAGTTCTGGCTTGTGGTTGCATGTGCTCTCCTCCTCCTACGGCTAGGTGCCTTGCTCCTTTCTCTTAGACCTTGCTAGCTCGGCCTGGATCCTCCCTTGTTCTTGCCAAAGGAATGTGGCTTGGTCTTAGTATTGGATCTAGGGAAATGGGGGGAAGAAATGGGGTGGCTCTCTCTCTGGGGTGGGCTTGTTACTCGGTTGTGGATGGTTCTTTGGCTCTTGGTGTGCATGCATCTCGGTTGAATGTTCTCTCTCTCTGTTGTGGCCGAATGGGGCATCCTTATTCCTTAGCTGTGCTCTCTGTGCGCGCACTATTATTGTGTCATGGGGGTGAATCTGAGATATTTTGCTGGGAAGGTTTGGACAACTGGATTTCTGGATAACTTCATGTTTGTGTTATTGCTAAGTGATGACCATATAGTTGCGAGATGTGCCGACTGGCCCTAGGACAGTCTGGTATCTCAATAAACAGAATGACCAAGTCAAAATTAAACTCTATGGTTCTAACGACAGTTCATTCTTTTATTTCTCTTCTTTTGTTCGGTCTTTTTTGATGTCTTTAAATTCGTTCTATTCGCAATTGAAACTGTAGTGTGGTTGTGATTCGGAATTTAGTAATTGATGTATGAGATGATATGCATATAGTTTTACCTTTTTCCTTAGCTTTGATTAATTACAAAATGTATGAGATGATCTATGTGTAATTTGGATTCTCTATTGTTCAGAATATATTTCTATATGTATGAAATGAATCCATGTAATTTTATTTCTCTGTTATACTCAATGTAATAATTAAAACGGATTGTACAATTTTGGTTTGCAATGTACAACACTACATGTAACTGTTCACTTTACTGTATGCCATTCAATTGAAACTTCTACACGATGTTTTAGATTTGAGCGTGTTTAGTCAGGACTTTTATTAGACGATTCAATTACTATTGTTAATCCTAATTTCGTCGATTAACTTAGTTAGAAAACTCTATGGAGGCTCTCCTGGGTTGTCTATTTGGTTTTTAGAGTAGTCATCTGCTGAACCAGACCACCAAAGTGTAGCATTTTCAATAAAAAGAACCACAAACACTATGCGCAAGACAGAGAAAGAAAAGTACTACTTTTATCTACTTCAAACAAGAGCTAGCCACCTGCGTCGTTGTCACTGCAAAAACATGCCATGCTGTGTCAACAACAGCACCCAACCACCATCAACGCAACATCTTCCATAGCAATAACACGCTTTTAAGTATCCCAACAGCTGAGACCCACAGTAGATTGTGTTCGTGTACTCTGATAGCCACCAACCAAAATAAGACCAAATAAATACGTGATTTTTTTTTCATTAAAAGAAACCACCGATTCCTGCAGAAACCATGATGGCCCGTTTGGAACACATAAATATTTTCTAGTTCCTGTAAAGGACGAACCGTACAATATGAAATGTCTGCATTCTCCATAACGCGTCACTGCTTGATTTGAGTTGCTCCTGCTCGATTCGTTCTAGGCTTGATTTGAGTTTAGTTTGAACTTTAAACGAACCGAGTTTAAGTTTTATCTCGAGCTCGCGAGCTTCAACGAACTGAGCTCGAATAGCTCGTTAGAGTTCGATTTGAGTTTGAATATTGATATATATTAACTCTTATTAAGCTTACTCGAGCCGAGTTTGAGCTTTTCTATTGTTGAAAAATCAATATATGTTGAATGTTTCTACTGTTGTATGTTAATTTTTTTAATTGTTATTAAGTTTTAGTTGAGCTGAGCTCGAGCTAGGTAAAAACTCGGACTCTAATACAGACTCGCTTAAGTTCGACTCAAATTTCTACCAAGTTTGAATTTGAGAGACTATTCTTGTTCGAGCTCGCCTCCTTTACGGTCCTAAAAAAAGAGGAGGCAGAGGCTTTTGCATTTTGGGCTCAGGTGGTTGTGCGATGACGAGCTAGAAATAACTCCCTCGCAAATAAATGTGCATTTGATCCTAGTAAATGGGGGGCATTTATGCCATCCATTAGTGCTTCAATGTTGTTAAGTCATCCACCAGATTCCCTGCAGGTTTCATTGATGAAATGAACGAAATGAGTAGAAGAGAGAAACAGGTCTTTTTCGCTGTTCCTGAATGACTTAATGCAAATGCACGGCCTTACAAATCATTGTGGAGCCAATGTGAGTAGATAGTTCGAGCAACGTTCGAATTCGTCGCTAGATTTCAATTCGATCTAGCTTGTACGGCCATACGTGTTTGTGCAAATCAGTGAAGTAATCCCTAGATGACTTTGCATTATGGCCACTTGACTGAATGCTAGTAGCAGTGTACGGGAGGCTAGCCTTCTCTCACTAGTGCAGACATGCGGTAGAGCGTAAGGAAATTAGATCCATCTGAGAGCGTGTATAAAGTCTAATATATGTTTATAATAAATAATTAATATTTTATTTAAATTTTACAGAAATTTTAAAAAAATTCGGATATCAGAATTGCTGTCAGTGTTTCTGGTCGGACTGGTCGGTAGGACAGGTCTGACCGCTGGGAGGAAACGATCAGACCGACCTGTGAACGGGGTTTGACCGGCCATCCAGTGTGACCGGATGTTGGGTAACGGTCCGACTGCCCAGACAGTATGACCAATTTCTAGTTGTCGGCTATTTTTTTTTCCAGAGAATGTGTTTTGGAGTTGGGCTTGTGCGGTCTGACAGGACGTTGTGAGTGGTCCGACCAGATGTGAGCGACCGATGTGACCAGCATTGAAAATACGGTCACACCGGTTCAATGCCGGCCACACTAGTTGGCCAGTTATACCAATCAGTGGTTGACGGTCTGAATGGGGCAATTTGTTCGGCCCGGGAAGAGCGGTTAGACCGATGGTTGTAGCCAAAGAATAGATTGAATTGAGCTGAGTTGGTTTGAGATCCAATCATAGCTTAGGAGCTATGAGGGTTTGTGCAGCATTGCATCATGTATGTTTTTATTAACGTAAGTCAAGTGCATAGAACTTGTGCTCATGATAGTTGCTTGGTCTTAGAATGTGCATGTGACTTGGAGAACGTTAGCGGTTGACGGCAATAGACCGGGGCTAGGCGGGGGAGCTGAGATCTAAAGCGGTCGTGTAAGTCCGGATGAGGCTAAGTGGCTCAAGGGGAAAGCACAAATAAGACAAGGAATATTAAGAGGCGAGTTGGTGCATGTGGTGTGCTAAGTGACAAGGCTAATGTACGTAAAGATGGTTTGGGGGGAGTCCGAATACATGAAGATGTGACGGCTAGTCATTGGGCACTATGGCTACATGTCAAATTATGTAGAGATTATTTGAGGTGAAAGTGAAGACGAGGTCAAGGGAAGGTGTTTTGAAGTTTCATCGAGGGTATTTTGGTAGTTAGCTAAATATTGGGTTGGTGTGTTGATCAAAATCATAACGCGGAAAAGACCAAAGGAGAAATAGTTCAGGTCAAGAAGACCTGGAATCGATAAGTGGATCAATCGCTAAAGACTTAGCGGGTTGAGTCTTATAAGCGCTTTGAGAAGTGTGCGTGAGTGTGTAAAACCGTGTTAGTAGGGTTGCGAGTTTTTCAGGTAGGCTTAATGTGTTAGACCCATTAGAGTTGTTGTTAGCTATTAAGAGAGGGGGAGAGGTGGTAAATCCAATGATTCTAAGTTTTAGGTTATTGTTCTACCACCTGCAACACATTATCTCCTTCCATGGTTGTAAGATAACTTTACAGATAAAAGAGTGGTGCTTTGGCTGCACCTTGTAATCATATATGAGTATATAAACCTCATCCTCCACTGAAATATATCAAACCTTTGTCTCAATCGTATTCTTGTTTGCACTTTTGTTTTGTTTTGTTTGTTTTTGAGCTAGTTTAATGATTTCAGCTTCGTGATAGTTCTAGCCTAATCTTTTGCTTAAATTATCTTGCTAGAACATGTGACAATAGATCCAGAAAACCTCATGCTTAGATTCTCACGAGCAAAACATAATTTGAGTTTTAAGGGGTTTGGTGTTCTTGTGAACTAGATTTGATTATCTTCAATTTGGTGAACGCAAACCCAAGAATCTTATAATTCTTGATTGGTTTAGGTTCCTATCGCCTTAAACAAGTCTCATACAAAATTTAGAAGTATTTGGATGAGAATTGAATAAATTCTTGAGATTTGAGCTTTTGACCCGAGACAGGTCTGAGAACAGGGGACCGGTCAGACCAACCCTAGACCTGCAGTCCGATCGGCCTGCCGGTCAAACTAGTCGTAGGCTGGCGGTCAGACTGGCTAGCAGTCAGACCAACCCCTCAATGGCGTTCTAATCGGGCCTGTGTAGTAGGTTGCTATTTTTGTTAGTTCTTGTATTTAGCTTTGTTTTACTTAGTCTAGTTGATGTGATCTGAATTTGGTAACTATTATAGTTACTTGAGTAAATATTTTGAATATCTTAGAGGAAAAAGTTATCGGGAATCATTCACCCGTCTGATTACCAGTATCGGTCCTACACAATCAAACCCAATAAACAAAAAATAAACTTACATATAAATTTGTTCCATGCCCCCCACTGGATTGAAAGGTTTTAAGGATCTAATAATGATTACAAGAATATTGCTTTTTACCATTAATACAACAAGGATGTCTGGTTTTTTTGTTCTTGTGATTTAGTACTGTATATATTTATAATTCTTGATGAGTAGTATATTGTTGTTGTTGTTGCAACCTTTCATATGTCCTGCAGTGACAAGCACTTCATTGATTCTAGTTGTTGTCTCGAGCCCTAGTTGGGTGATGATGATCAAGAACTGGACTAGTGACCAACTCCAATGACCTCGCTCTTAAGCTATAAGCTCAACATCAATGAACTAGATGCACCTTAAAGGCACCATATTTATGGCAAAAATCGACAATTGGTCTTGTCTCTAGCGCCATCATTTGATTTTACTTGGAGTAATTAGTTCTCCCTTCTTGTCTATTTCACATTCGAAGATGATCACCGTAGTTGTTTACTGGGAGCATGTATTGAAAGCTGAAGCGTGCGGTAAGTAGCTGTTCAGTTATTGCAAATAACTAGCTTTTATCTGCAATTCTGTACAATTTATACTCTGATGAAGAGACGATGGAACGAGTATGTTTAGCCCCAGTTAAGAACAGTTATGCTGATTATAGTTTTCGAGTTTGCTCTGCATTTCTCCATGTAAATATGTAATCATATTTGTTACTATTATAAAAGAAGGAGTTGGTAGTTGTAGGTTCATTCTCCTCCAACCACTCTATTTACTTAACTTCGCACCATTCTCCACTTTCTAACTGATCAAAACAACTCTCTTCTATAGAATAATTCTCTATATATTCAATGAGTTCCGTTGCAACACACGGGTATATAACTAGTTACTGTTATAAAAGAATGAGTTGGTGGTTGTACATCCATTCTCCTTTAACCGCTCTATTCTCTCAACTTCTCACCATTCTTCACTTTCCAACCGATCAAAGTAACTCTTTTTTATAGTACAATTCTCTATATATTTAATAATTTTTGTTGCAACGTACGAGTATATAACTAGTTATCTCTGATAATACACTTTGGATAAAAAAAACGCGTCCTTCAGAAGCTGGCCCGAATTAACCAGTGGGCTTTGGGTTCACTTTCTCGGACGAGTCAAGGTTTAAATGGCAGAAAGTCATAGAGCCCAAACATTGTCAGGCAGCACTAGGCCGTTGTCTGGGCTAGCCCAGGCCTAATAAAGTCGACTTAATTTTTACCTGATATAATTTTTCTCTTTTTACTTTTTAGATTAGCTTTATCTGATACAGCTAAATCTTTGATACGATTTTGATGGTTACCCCATATGCCCATATGCAGCCCAACCCTTTTGATGGTTACCCCATCAGCTTCATTCTGGGCCTGTTTGTAGGCCTTCCAACGGATATGCGCTCGGCTTTTTATTCTTTTTTCTTCAGAACGGAACACGGTCACGGTCTAACGGAATCACATGTGGCGTTTGCGCACGATCTGGACCGTCTATTGGTGGTAACCAGAACCATACATGTGTTGAACCTCCCTTTCCATTCCACCAAGAAACGCACGGTCGCCTTTCCGAAGTAGTAGGATTGCTCTATGACCATGACTAGCTTTGTGCTCCAATCCAGTGCTTCTTCATACCCGAGCTAAGGAAGAAAAATGAAGATATAGAAGGAGGAGGAGGAGGAGGAGAATTCATCGTATCTAGCTACCAGTTTCATGCACAGCTTCACCGTGAATATAACAAGTGACATCCTTATTCGCCATGATGATTTAAAAAAAAGAACAAACAAGGCCAGTCTCTCGTTAACGAGACGCCAACATTAGATGCACAAATTGCGAAAAGAACAACACGTGTGTTACAACAATATCCTGTCTACCTATATGTGATCGATATATCCAGTTATATAATTAAGCAACGAACTAATAACCAATGAAACAATAATAAGTTGACTAGCTATAGTACACGGGATGACAGTAGAACGGAGGCAACGATTTGCACCACCCCGGCCGGTTGGTACCATCCGAATCACGATAAGTTGACCCGTTGACCATCTCCGTCTGCCAGTTCACCGCTTCGCCCCGGCCCGGCCGCGTGCAGCTTGACCCTGAAACTAAACTAACACGAAAAAAAAGGTTCATGGTAAGTTGGAAACTAACGTTTCAAGGTCCAAGGAAGCGAAATGGACCGAGAAAACGAGGAGAGAACTGAACGGGAGATATATGTTTACAGGTTTTGGAAAGAACTAACCAAGAAATGGTGAGGAAATCATACACAACTACACGACGGTTACACATGCAGTGGGTATATATACTTGCTCAGGGCCGGCCGGGGCGTGCAGGAGCTATTTTGTTGACCAGTACGCGCCGCCGGGCGCCGGGACGACGGCGTGCCGTCCGCGTCCCGGCGGCCCATGGCGGGCAGCCTTGCCGCGGCCGCGCGCGGCCGGCCGGCCACTGCCCAGGAACGGCCACCGGCGGCGCGACAGCCACGAGAGGAGGCTCCTGAACACCCGCTTCAGCACCAGGCCTCTCTTTGGCACGTAACGGCGTGACGCCATGGCAGCGCCCTGCGGGCTGACAGCACTTGATTCTACCGCTTGAGGACGTGCGAATGGCGCCATGGTCTGGTCTAGTTTGTGATATGAGTAACTGGTCGAGGTTTGAATCAAATGCTAAGAGCGAGAGAAGAGACGAGATAAGAGGCCGGCCGGCCAGTGTTGTTTTGCTCTGCAAGCGCTATTACTTGCGCCGCCCTGCTATTACGCGCGCTATATATAGCGAGCAGCCTAGCTTGGCTGGAGGGACAAGTGTCTGGTACAGTTGATTAGCCTGGTTCGCGTCGACGGTGGGTTGGATTAGCCGGTTAATTAGCTCGTTACTCTGGTCCGGTTAGCCGGTACGTACGTGTGACATGATCTTTGCATGCAGGAGCTAGCTAGTGAAAATCACTGATTGGACCGTAGGTGATCGATCGATCTCTGAGCTCGACGTACGCTTTCTACTTCTCCAAGGAGGCCCTCCGATTCTCTTCGCAACCGTTGGATCGAGAATCGTGTCACGAGTAGTAAATCATGCATGATGATCCAACGAAAACATCATCGGATGTCCGCATGCATGCGTGTAAGCTCCTGGCCGGCCTCACCTAGCTAGCTAATGCATGCATCGTCGTGAGTCGTGACCGGCATGTTTTATCCAAACGGAGATTATATTTGGACGTAGTGACGGCCGGAGAGGGGCGACGGCGACGACGACGACGCGCGCGCGCGGCTAGCGAGCCCTGGATCGAACCATGCATCCATGCATCGTCTACTTAAATCTTGCAAGACCAAAGCGCGTGAATTAGCTTCGTTTTTTTTAGGAAAAAATGAGTTGCCTGGAAAGTTTAATTGCCCGATCCTTCCTCTCGTTTTCTTTTGCCGCAACGCGGCAAGAAAATGAGGTCCCGTTGCCTATATTCTCCAGCGTCGTATTCCCCAGTGGCCTGCTTAGCCATGCAATTTTGTGTGCGTAATTAATTAGGAAACGCCGATCGTGACGTACGCGTGTCATGTCCCGGCCTGACGTGCCACCTCCGCAAAGCGCGTAAAAGTTTAGGCACTCACGGTGGCATACTGGTATTGCACTGTAATTATAAAGCAAATATACTTACTGTTATTGTCGCAATACTTTGATTAGATCATTAGACCACTAACATATAAACCCCGATATTTTAGACTGTAGCTATTATTTTGACTATAACTATTATGTTTAATAAATAGTACTGACTGATATAAATTAAAGCAAAAAAAAATAGTTGAAAAGCTGAATAAACGGGCCTGCTTGCGATCGAGTCCGTTTGCAACTCGCAAAGCATCCATCTCGAACACTGAACAGACGGGTAGATAACGCGCATGAACTGAAGAACCAATCACGCAGAAATGAGCCTGGTCCGGTGAGTGCACCTGCCAAATTTGTCGTCATCATATCATCCTCCTCTCTCACTCATAAAATTTCCTGTTCTCTTTCTCTTTCTTCCTTTTTTAATAAACTGTCACCTTCTTTTGTCAGCTGCCAGTGGTGTTGCACGTGTACATGCTCTAACGGTCTAACCGTCAGTCGAGGAACTTACCTCGCATTAACGCCGGCCACCGAGAAATTTGGTTTCTGCTTCGACCTGATCGAATCGGCAAGGCAGTGGAAAGGGTGCATGCTATTTTAGATCTCAAATTCCCACTGCCGTCTCAAAGACTTGACTAATCACTTAGTTTAGTTAAGAAACAAGCGAGATGAGATCAAAAAAATTGGAAACCATGGAAGCAGTCCGTGGTTTTCCAACAATCACCGGACTAAAATATGGAGAGTACTTCGTATGACTAGCTAGCGGCAGATTTCAAAGATCCCCTGCCAGGCTAATTGCAGAGAAATTTACGCGAGCCTTCTGTTTTCCCCAGTTTTCTTTCTTTTTCCTGCGTCTATATTTTTGTCGGGTTCTCGGAATGTTCCGCCGGCATGTAGTACTACTGGACTAGATCCTATGCATGCATTACAGATGTACACTACCATGATGAATTAACATCTAATTAACCTGCATTTTTGTTTGTTCTTTGAAGTACATTTGAGTGTCAATACATGTAGGCTTTGTTTTTTACGTTGTAACTTTGAAGTACATTTGAGTGTCAATACATGTAGGCGTTTTAATTATAATTTATTAATATAATAAATAATAATTACTGAAAGAAGTTAGAGTTAAAAAAAAGTGAAAGCGCGTATGCATGACTGCGCGTACGCGTTACTGACTCTCGTGAGGAGTCAAGGCGGAATTTCCATGTGGTTTATTGCATCTATAGGACCGGCCGGTGCGTGTGCGCGCGCGTGCAGGTATATTCACAGCAATTAATGTGTATGTATATTCTTAATCTTTCTCTTTTAACTAATGCGTGCGAGAGAAAATTTTTTATTATCAATTTTCAAACCTCCCCTGGCAAACAGGCCACGACACGCACAGTGCAAATTTGAGTAGTAAACACCACTGAATTCCTATTCCAGCATCCTTATGTGATGTACTCTCTCTCTCTCTTTATTTTTATTTGATGTTTTTAATTTTTTATAGTTTTTAAGATACGATTTGATTGCTATTTTTCATAACTTTGTATTAAGATATACTGATAAAATTATAATATTATAAAAGCATTTTTTAATGATAAAATTAATAATATAATTTTTTGTATGGCCAATTTAGATAGTTTAGATCTATAAGTGGTCAAACTTTAGAAAGTTTGATAGCACAGATTCTAGAAA
Source organism: Bonia amplexicaulis (assembly GCA_036346245.1). Lineage (NCBI taxonomy): Eukaryota > Viridiplantae > Streptophyta > Magnoliopsida > Poales > Poaceae > Bonia > Bonia amplexicaulis. Next base: position 71,388 of record JAYGGG010000603.1, on the reverse strand, counting down.
GTTAAGTAAAAATAAACGGAGGAATACAAATGACTGATCGAGCACCCTCGATCGACACAATTGTGGATAGAGAGATGGAAAAGTCTGGCCAGTACTGGATTGGCCCGCCGTATCTTTCTCTTGCTTCTAGATGATGAGGAGTTTTTGGCATATATAGCATATTTTGCATCTGTATTTATAATAATAACCATATGTGCACAGAATGGCAAAATGACATACTCGCCTTTGGTCCCCAGCGACATGGCCTCGCATCGACACATGGCTTCCCACGTGCCTGCCGCCCCACCACAATACGACAGGTAATTAAGTTACCTGCCTAAATACTATTTTATGTGTCATATTTGTTTGAATTTTTAAATATAGTAAATAAGCTTGAAAAATTCTGAAATTTTATATGCAGCTTTTCGACAAACGTACTTCATTGTATAATTTTTTAATAATTCTATCCACTCTAAATATTACTCAAAATTCACACTATTGAGGTATTTGCAGGAGTTATTATATATAGCAAACGAACTCCAAAAATTACGAAATTTTATGTGAAACCTCTCGACGCAGTCCACCTAATTGTGTAATTTTATGAGAATTCTATGAACTCCAAAATTACTATGTTCATTTAATCGTAATTAGCGATACGCGATGCATCTTTTGCAGTGCATGACCTCTGTCCTTCGCACAAATGTCGGCCCATTGATGCTATGTTTCCTTTTCCGCTGCGTTTTTCGCACAATTGTCACTCTGTCTGGTCGTCCCCTTGCGCGCTCCCTCATCCGCACCGATGTTGTTATGTCTGCCCCCCCCCGCCCGCTCTCTTGTCTCCACATTTGTCAGTGTTACCATGCCATCCCCATCGCCCGAAGTGCTACGTGTCGATAAGGAGTCCTTAATTTGCGGAGTGAACACACCGGGTTCCCTTTTTGCTCGTCTATAAATACGAACATTTCACAATTGATCATCGGTCATCTCAGTCACTCATCGCAGAAGCTTAGTCTCACGGCCGTCGCTCAAAATTAAGAGTACATAGCTAATTAATTTGAAAAGACAGTGCATAGCTCATTAAGGACACGGAAGGAGGACGCAACCGTGTTGATTGCTTCTCCGAAAGACAATAAATTTTGCCACATGCTTCCAACGTTATTCTCGTAGTCCTAGTTAATTAGTGTTATTTAGTTAGTCGTAATTAATATAGTTTGTACTATAAAATAAGTAGGTCATAGTAATTTAGATATAGTTTTTACTATTTTATGTACGTATGGTACCTATAATTTGTTATTGTATGGTAGTGTGTAATTAAGCAGTCATAATTACTGTAGTGACAATTAGTTATGGTTAAGTAATGAGTTAATGTTAAGTAATTAAGTGCTACGGACGACGGTAATGAATCACTCGTAATTTTTTTTGGACAGGTAATCAAACTATTGGTAATTAATGAATTATTCGTATATAGTTATACGCATGTAATCACTAACTTGCATGATGCTTATCATGATTTTTTGTTGTAACGCTTACTACGGATATGATTATTGTGGTTTCAAGTAGTTGCAGATATGGAACACTTGACAATGTTTTACGGTCATGATCTTGTATGGGATGGATCTGATGGTTGGACCTATCGATATGCCAATACAAGGTGCTCCGGGCTGAAGGGCTCAGCACCATGAATATTCACAAGCTACGAAGCTACATCCATAGGGAGTTCGCCACGGAGGCAGTGGCGACGAAACTTGCGATCGAGGGGATCTTCTACACGAATGGCGTGTGTGAGCTCGTGAAAGTGAATGGCACCATAGAATGGAGGCAGTACATGCAAATTGCCCCCTAACCCGAGGCGGTCATTTACGGGACGCCGATGGTGTACCTCGGTTTCATGCGTCGGGCGTCAGAAAACGGTGATGAGCTCGTCCCCTCAACACCTGGGGAACCATAAGCAAAGCTTCAAGACGATACCACTGAATATGTTGTATCAGAGGGAAGACTCGCCCCTGATTTCTTGCAAAATGATAGGCAGGCATGTGGTGGTCAGCTCGTATTGACTATCACGAGTATCTACCGGACCATACGCTCGGGTTGGAGTCCGACGAGAACACCGACCCATGCTTCAATGATACCGACGATGACTCACAGCAGATGGTTGGTCCACCCGGGGGAATTGTGTCATCGGAGGTGCCCTATGTGCCCTCCAGACTCGACGATGTTGCGGTGCGTTCTCTCATACTACCACAAGAAGAAGGGTCCCAGTGGGGGTTCAAGCTGACACTCTTCTAATTGGGTATACTTCCCTAGCAAGGCGGCTGTGCAACAAGCTATTGCACGGTACGCCTTGTCTTTTAGTTGTGTGTACCGAGTGCACCAGTCCAACCCAGCCAATTACGCAGTGAAGTGCATAGTGGAAGACTACCCTGTAAAGGTCAGCGCTCAACGAGCCAGGATTTTTGGCTCGGTTTTCTCGATCAAGGTGATGATCGACCACACGTGCGTACTCAGCGAGCCCTTGCACCATCATCGGAATGTGACTTCCGCATATGGGGCAAGCATCATCAGTTACCTAGTTGCGGTGGACATGTCTGTCTCCCCGAAGATTCTCATGTAGGAAGTCGCCAATGTGGTTGGCTATCCAGTCAGCTACAGTAAGGTCCGACGAAGCAACTAGAAGGTCATCGAGTCCATATATGGGACATATAAAGAGGCTTACAACTTTGTGCCGAGATTGCCTCACTAGATAGCCAAATCAAACCCCGGCACGTATGTAAACAAGCTTGAGCATCTAGATGCTGACGAATAGCCCAACTGCTTCATGCTAGACCGGTTATTCTGGGCTTTCACCCAGGCCATTGAGTGCTTTAAGTTTGATCGTCCTATGCTCATGATGGATGCACTTTCCTCACAGGAAGGTTCAAGGGAACCATTCTCACCGTAGTAGCAGCCGACGCGAACGATCAGTTTCTCCCAGTGTCATTTGCCATTGTGGAGAGCAAGAACACGTCCAGTTGACTCTGGTTCCCAGTGAATGTGAAGCAAGCAGTGGTTGGCGACCGACCCAATGTTTACGTCATCACGGATCGCAATGCTAGGTTGATGGCGCGCTTAACACCATGCAGCATAGGACCGAGCCCCTTAGTAGTGGAATGACGTGTGAATCCGGTGATGCATGAGGTATCTTGCATCTAAGTTGTCACACGATTCCGCAGCCAAGAAGTTCTGAAGATGTTCAAGGCATTATGACTGTAAAACTAGAGGCAGAAGTTTGAGTCCATCTGGACAAAGCTAGAAAGGTGAACTACGGAGGAAGAGCAACCCCGCGGCGCCATAAGTTTCTTGAAGTGGATTCATCACCACGCTCCTGAATTAGAGAAATAGTCCCTTCTCTATGACACAGACGGTGCGAAGTATATGATTATGATGACCAACATATCCGATGTGTACAACAGCGTCCTAAAAGGCGTGTGGTGCCTCCCTATCACCGCGGTTAGGCGACAAATAGACAAAGGCAAGAAATGATCTGAGAACATGCATAGGCATAAGGACAAGATGGAGAAGGCCCGAATGCACGATATTCGGGTAATCGATGGCCTCCGGAGGAAGTATGAGATCAGGCTTCGATAGAAATATGTGAACAATCATGCTAGGGGTGAAATGAAACAAGCATACACCCTGAGTGATGTCGCAACATACACCTGCAACAAGATGAAGCTCTTGCACAAGTCATGCTCACATGTATATAAGGCATGTCCGCAAATGAGGCAGATGTCAGAGTTGTACATCTTAGAGTACTATGACATGTAACACCTTTTCAATACATGGAGTGCAGAGTTTCACTCATATGGCTTGGACATGAACTACATGTCTCTTTGGCTAGAAGTGCTGCAATAGGCCTCTAACAAGGAGTTGAAGATAACTACGAAGGGACGTCGACAGACATGACACTTCCAGAATGACATGGATGTAAGCTAACGTAGCAGAATTACCCACACAGTGAAATGCAGAATATGCAAGACCTCTGTGCACTCAATGAAGGATTGTCCCAACAGACTGAGCTCGTCTGGTCATCATTCAGTGTCATAATTTTATGTATCTTTTACTGTATCGCATTAATTCATATTTGTACTAATTTGAGATGTAATTGGCAATTAATCAATTGATTACCTGAATGATTAACTCCGTAATCTATTATTGCACGCGATGTATGTAATATTGTTGTATTCTTATTTGTACTCCTTTGTATGATGTATATTTGTTCAATGCATATCGACTCCTCTAGCTTAATGTATGCGATACATCATTTGAATAATCCACTCAATAAATACTAACCGCAATGACATGTACACAATTCAATTACATCCTTTAGAAGATTGAATATAACCACAAACTACAGGAGAGAGTACCGTGCTACAAGTTTCTCTGTGCATACCTACTGGTAAAAGGTGCCTCGCGCTATCCACATGGAGTGTTGCAGTTGGGGGCGCCTCAGACATGGCTGACCATCGTTGTAGTGGCACACACATATGCAGTTATAGTTCGTGCATCAACATGTGAGATCATAGGAACTTCCTATGTTGATGACCTCCTCGTTGCCCCCCTCACACTGCATCTATTGGCAGAGGTCATCGTTCTCCTCATTGAGACAATCAATCTGCGTCTCCATCTCTAAAATTCACTCCCACGGTGTATCCACGTTCCTCACAGTATAGTGTTTATGAGGAGGATCGATCCAGCAGACGAAGTCGTATTTTGTCATTACTGGAAAGGAGGGTTAACATGAAAGCTCTATTAGCAATAAGAAAAAATAAACTATTGGCTAATTGTACCCCAAAGTGTGGGCATCAAAAGAAACATCGCCTTCCATGGAAATGGCCTTCGATGACCTGCACGACCATATCCTCCTTGTGTCTGCATTTCGGCCATAACGGTTGAGCCCGCCTATTTAGCATCAAGTGGTAGTTAGGGCCAAAGTACTCCCTCCTTTCCAGGGGAAGGTCTTCTTTTGGCGACCCCGCTCTGACTGGCCCTCAGCATCTGCCATGTTATGTTATTGTATGACGAAAAAGGTTTTTCTTCCTACAAGAAATGAAACGCAGTTTACATGTGCGATGAGCGATTGCGAGAGATCGGTATTTGAAGCTGAGAGAAAAAGGAACCCGGTGCGTTGCCACTATAAATTACGGATGCGTTGTCAACACATAGCACCATGGGCGACGGAGGACGGCATGGTAAGAGTGACATATGTACGCCCGAGGGAGCGGGCAAGGCGAGACAACATGGACAGACTGATATTTGTATGGGTGAGGGGTGATGGCACAGACATAACGACATCAGTGCGGATGAGGGAGCGCACGAGGGGGACGACACGGATAGAGTGACAATTGTGTGAAGGACGTAGTAGGAAAGGAAACATAGCAGCGACGGGCCAACATATGTGTAAAGGACAGAGATCACGAACTTCAAAAGATGCATCGCATATCGCTAATTATGATTAAATTAAAATAAATTAACATAATAAATTTGGAGCACATAAAATTATACAATTAGGTGAACTGTGTTGGAAGGCTTCACATAAAATTTCGTAATTTTTGAAACTCGTTTGCTATGTGTAACAACTCTTGCAAAATATCTCAATAGTACGAATGAGCAATATTCAGAGTGGATAAAATTGTCAAAAAAATACACAATGAAGTACGTTATATTGGAAGTTGTACATAAAATTTTGGAATTTTTTGAGCTCATTTGTTATATTTTAAAATTTGAACAAATATGATAAATAAAATAGTATTTAGACAGGTAATTAAGCCAGCTAATTAGTCGGTTTAATTATCTGTCGTATTGTGGTAGAGCGGCAGACCACCAGCCGTCTGTTAGCTGGGCGGCAGGCATCCAAGACGCCACATGTCGCCTGCAGGCCGCTGCCGCCCAGTGAGCAGGCGGTAGAAGTGTCATTTTTACTAATCACATGTGTATACAACTATTCTTATAAATACGGTTGTAAAACGAACTATATATGTCGAAAACTCGATGATGAGTAATAGGGGCGGAGCCACACCCTAGGCAGGGTAGGCTTCAGTCCAGGGTGTGGAAAAATATCTAATGTACAGTCCAGGTAAATTTAGTCCAGCCTGGATAATATTTTTAGGGTCCAACCTAGATAGCTAGATCATTTCACCACTGAGCCCGAGACGTAACCAAATCCTAGCTCCGCCACTGATGAGTAAGCTTCTCCTGATCCACAGTTTCAGTAGACGTCATGCATGACCCATGTATCGTTCGTTACCAGCCGTTTTCAATAGATGCTTGAGAGCTACAGACAGGTCAAGCAAATCATCGAGTGGAGTCATGGAGATAAGGGAACTGAGACAGGGACTTGAGAAAAGACTACAGAATGGATTGAACTCGAGAAGCCCCACACCGTCGTTGTTTTACAACGGCTAAAAATGATAAATATTTTAGAAACTCTTTTAAAAAAGAAAAGCATCCGGCATTGATGGATGGACCATAATTAAAATTAAACTATAACGATCATTGGATATTATTTTGCAAAACAGGAACCATACCATGTTGCCATGTCGCCTCAAAATCATATGAAATTCGATCGGCCATGGCGCGTAAGATCTCAAGACCTAACCCCGTTTCATCTTGAACGAGTTGATCGTGTATAAGGTACTGCAACAACTTGTATATAAAGTACTGCAACAACTTTTTTCAAATCTAGCTCTCCAACGCATGAATTTTTAATTTTAGCCCCATCCACAAGCACGGAAGCAACGGTGGCGACACATGTTGTTGGACCCAGATTTTGCCAAATCCAGAATTCTCTTTAATTTCATCGCACTATTTTCTAGATCAATAGATAGTGCTCACAGATATACTACTGAACATTAAATACATATCTTGCGAAAAGCGTAAATATAATAATAGACTTACACATGCACCGATCAGGCTAAAACCATTAAAAAGCAATAGCGAAAATGGAAACTTCACATAGGTGGGACCCACAAGACACACCCACAGACAACCAATTGGGGTTCGCGGCCTAATTTTTGGCCTCGTCGTCTTTCAGTCTTGTCAATATTCTTAGATGATTTCAAGGCTTGTCTTTCTCCTTCTACTTACTGAACCATAGTGATTGAGCAACAATAAGTACAAAAGTACTTAGCAAGGCGCCACACATAATATAATAATAATAATAGATGGAGGGCTAAACAAAGGAAGGTTTCAGGTTCTTTTATTTGAGAAAGAGTCATCATTTTGTTATACAGATATAGGAAATTCTTATGACCTAGCACTTTTAACTAAACCATGTTTTTAAAGAATATAAGAGCGTGCAATAATAATAACGATGTAGGTTACACCTATCTGTTACAAAGCATGGTTACCTCCACTATATGCTAATTTTGTTATTAGGGTTATGTCCACCCATTACTATCACTGGGTTACATCCACCTAAGTTAATTCAAATCCAGGGTTACATTCATCCGATGAGTTTTTTCATACCACTCACAAATTTTTAGAAATAGACAATACTCGAGTAAGTTTCCATACCCTCCCATGACCGTGGGCATGGCTGTTTGAAAAGTTTTCACTCTGCAGAGGTTACACATTTTACCCACAAGAGACGATCAGTTTGTTATATTCCACATGTTTCCTTAGACATGCTATTACTACAAAAAAGGCTATACTGGACGCCTCATCACAGTCGATTCTGAGGAATCGTCAGTGTTGTAATTATCACAGATGGTTTTACAAGTGTGATCGTCTATGTTACTAGTGATAGCTAGAACCGTTTGTGATATATAATTAACGCAGATGGTTCAAATTAAACAGTCTATAATGTTTGCAACTATCACGGACGGTTTTTATTAAGAACCGTCCGTGATAGTTGTAGACATCACAAACGATTTTTAACCCGAACCGTATGTGATAATGCCACATCACCGATCCGTGGCATTTCTCATAGGATCCCAATCTCACCCGTTCATTCTCTCCGCATCGAACAACAGGCACCAATCTCCTCCCACCTCTCGCTCCTTATTACTCCCCTCTCCCTTTCCCCCAATTTCACTCCAAAAACCAACACTTTCACAAAGTATAGTGTCTGACCGATGCTCTAGCAGATGCGGGGCATCCACTCCAAGATGAAGAAATCGTCATCTACATGCTCACTGGCATCGACGACAACTACGATTCTCTTGTCCTGTGTGTGCAAAGGAACTACAACAACAGGTGAATTTGTTCTTTAAAGAATATAATTTTGATAAGAATTTGCTGCTACCTAATTGTAGTGTCCTGTGTGTGCTTAGGTATGAAGAGGATATTACGCGCCAAGGCCCATGCGACTGTCCAACGGGTCCGGAAAGTTCGGAGGCTGTTTAGAGACCCTAAACAACATTATTTTTGAGAATTTCACTTTTCCAGAGCCTATCAAATGAATTAGACCTACATTTATGGATTTTCGAATGTAACTATTCATTAGCTTTCAAATGAGTCCAAGAAAGTAAAAAACGGAGGATGTATGTAAAAGTTATGGCTGTTTTATGGAGCAATGCTCCAGGACCGAAACTGATGCACTGGTATTTCCATGTATTTATTCATGAATAGTTAATTTTAGTTCATTTGGAGTTAATTGATTTGTAAAATGGATGTGCTTGTTTCCGGAATAAATGTAAATTAGATGTATAGTAATGGTACATGTGTGTATTTGTTCATGAATGGTTAATTTTAGCTCATTTGAGTTAATTTATTTGTGAAATGGATGTACTTGTTTCTAAAATGAATGTGAATTGAATGTATTGTGCATGTACTTGTGTGCTTATTTCAAAGGGCATGCTAGCATTTTCTGAGACTAACTAATAAACATAAATATATTTAGCACTACAAAAGAATATCACATACGATTCCTTATGACAAACCGTCTGTGATAAATGTATCACAAATGGTTCTGAGTTAATAACCATATGTGATAGTCTACATCAGAAATGGTTCAAAAACCATCTGTGATGATCTTATATCATTACTGACCTATAAACTCAGACGGCTCATGAAACTTTCTGTGATGACGTTTTTGAACCGTTTGTGATGAGCTTTTTTGATGTAGTGCACATATTAAGAAGGTCGTCACAAGGCTTTTACAATGCATCTCCCAGTGAATATTACACCCATTAAGGTTTCATCCTAGTGGAGTTACATCCACCCTCACCAAGACCCCTCTTGCGCCACACGGCGGCTTACATCCAGCGACACAACCTGTGCTCACGACAGTTTATAACCAGCGACACGACCTGTGAGTCACATCAATGGTGCAACCCGCACTAGTGGATACAAATTAGTTAGCCAGGTCGTACTCATTTATAGCTTGTGGTTGTACTGTTTTACATTGCGATGTCATCACAAGATTCAATCCTTAGAATTATCTAGATGGTTCTACCGCAAATCACACATTCTCATGCTACATCGGCACCAACACTCTTACCATCCACCTAGATAAGTAAAGAAAGTTTTAGGATTTGAGAAGCATAAAGTAATTTATCTGAACATACCAGCCATTTTCCTCCAATGGCTACCCAAAACTAGTTTCACGTTTTAAATAATGTCATAGCAAGTTAATACCCTTATGATCTAAGCAAGACTAAGTATGGAGTTTAGATATAACTTATAACTAGTATAGTTATCATTAATTCTAGGGTAACAAGGGTATATATCCAATTCGAATGAGTGGGGTATAACTAAGCAATTATCCCATAGAAATTAACTATGAACTAGTGTGAATATAATTTGCGTAACAAGTAAAGCATACAATTTGACATTTTCAAATAAAATAATTTGCATTCAAAATGCAGGTGCAATATGATCAAAGTGTGATTTGTCTCGCTCAATTTTTTGCAGTCTTGAACTTACTCAAATCCTTCTCAGTCAATGGTCTTTGAATTCTTCTCACTTGATATATTGCTTCTTCGAGACTCCAAATTCTAATTACACAATAAACAACTGAATCCAAATAAATTCAAATAAATCAAAAGTCCAAATAAATCCAACTAAACTCAATTAAGCTTTATATGGTTAGGTGGATGATATGAGGTAAGGTTTTGTGAGCGCGGGATATAGACAACGTTAAGCGAAATTTGAGCGAAAGGGAATGGCAGGGAGGAAATATGCCAAAAAGGATATCAAGGAAGGTCTAGTGAGGATGAAGGAAAATTCACAAAAATATTCCATTCCGAATTCAGATGTGGTTAAATATAGCTGGCCGATGGATACTACTATCTGAACCTTAATTTAATAACTTCTTTATTATTTTATATTTATTAAGAAAGTTCCGTGAGTTAGGTAAAACCTACAGAAGATATGGGGTCTACCCATGATATGTATGATTTTAATTAACCATATTAATCTTATATTTCCCATGCCTAGGAAGTTTATGATGTATTATTATTTGCCGATTAATCGAATAATTAATTCAATGATTTTCTAAAATATGGGATTATTTAGTTAATTAGCTGCCATTTAACGGTTATCTTTAGTTAGAACACTATTTACAACAACTCTTATCTTTAGTTAGACCATTATTTACTAACAACCGCGGCTGATAAACAATTCTAAGGTTCACATGTATTTTGAACAAAATGCAATTCTTTACTTAGTATGGGTATTGCTAGACTTCATATTACTGCTCACTGATATGGTGATAGATTATTTTAATTAAGGTTTAATTAGTTTGCCTTACTACCTTACATTTCATAAATTTGTGGTCTAGTATAATTGTTTTTAATGACCAGTAACCTAGGTTTTTTTTGTGATAATTAGTTATATTTTAATAAATGAACATAGTTATATTTTAATTAATTAAAGATGCTTTTAGGATTAAATGACATTGATATTTTATGTACTCCTAGTTATTATCTGGCACAATTTAATTTTAATTAAAATCTATTCATGTGGGCCTAGCTAGATAAATAACATTACATTTTAATATCAATTTTAATTAAATCTACTTTGAAACTATATTTTAATAGGACCTCCAACTAGCATAAGAGTTCAAACAAATATTGATGGCATCATAACTATCTTCAAATTATGTCTAGCTATTTTCAGGGAAATTCTTAATTAACATGGATACTTTAAATTAGATACTTTTAGCGTATTAATTAACTCAATTGCCCTAATTGGTTATTATTTACTCTAGGTGACTTTAATTATTATTTACATTTACACACAATTATATTTTAACATCACCTATAATGTAAACATGTATTTAAATTTGAGTGACAATGACATATTGACGAATTACCTTAATTTTAACTTAATTGTCATTCTAAATAGGGCTCTTATGATATATGGATATTTATACAGAGTTATATATTAATAATGTCCTTAATTAGCATCCGAGTGTGGAAGAAATATTAATGGTACACTAATTATTTTTGTAAATGACTTAGTTATATTCAAGGTAATTTTTAGTTCAACTCCTCTTATTTAAAGTTAAGTATTAATGACATAATATTCCAATTAATTACTTTGATTATCATTTTAAAAGGGCCATCATGATAATTGGAATATATAATTAATTTATATTTCATAGGGTTTAATCCTGCACTGATTATTTTCGAGTGCTAATTAACATGTAGCTAATCAAGATTTTAGTTTTCAAATATTTTCAATTGTGCATATAACCTTTATTCTAATTTCATAATTTAATTTTATCTTTATCTTTATTTTTATCTATACATTTTATTCAAATTTATGTTAATTATTTTAGTTTCCTAGAATTATTTTCTAATAAGAAAAAGGAATATACTTATGACATGTGGGCCATGAATTGTTCTTGGGCCCAGCTGTCATATACAAAGAGAAGACACAAGGAGAAATAGAGGAGATTGACATTGTAGCTCTAAAACAGAGGAGTGTAGGGGAGACAACGACGCTCAGCTCCAAGGAGCTGCTGGTAGCAAGGTGAGCACGGTGGGGCGATGACGATCAAGAAAATGGGACGCTAGAGGGATGAGGAAGCTAGGAGAGGTGTCACTTTGGCTTGGGATGGAGCAGAGGCGGGCAGGCGGCTAGACATGGCGGCCAGCCACAGGGGAGGAGTAGTGTAGTGGTGGCCAAAGTGGGAGGAGAAGAAGATTGAGGGGAACGTGAGCTAGAGGGAGGTAAAGGTAACTCACCGGTGTAGTCGGTAGCAACGAGGAGGAGCTGAGGTAGGCCGACGGCATGAGCCTGGGGGGACACAATGGTCGGCTACGATGTCAGCGAGCTAGGGTGAAGAGGAGCAGAAATTGTGGTGGGGGATTGATTCTTGAGGTGGTAGAGAGTGTCAAACGACAAGGAATCGAATGGTGACTCATCGAGGGGGAAAATGGGGCGCGGGTGGTGCTTTAGGCCGGAGGGGAGGAGGAGGTGGTGCCGGCGTGCTCCGATGGGATAATTCCCAAAATCAGTTGAGGGGAATCATAATGGCAGGTGTGGAACACAATGTGACATGAGCACTTTTGGAAAAAAAAAGATCACTAGAGCGTCCGAAACGATGAGGGTTAGCGGTGGCCGTCGCATGGGCGAGCTCGAGGAAGAAAAAGAAGAAAGGAAGGAGAGGATGGTGTGGAGGTAATGGCGATCTTGGGGGCTATTTATAGCCGCGGAGGGCTGCTGTGCAGCATTATCGCCAGCGACCAGGCTACAACGCACGGTATGGGCATCGGCGTGGTTGTGACGCAGTCTTGGTTGTGACTCGTGCGTGCAACGAGGCAACTGACGCAGGGCATGGCAGTGCTTTGTCATGGCGAGGTGATGGGGGCAGGTACGGCTAGCACGGCATGACATGGGAGCGACAGTCAACAATTGTGGCGGTCCAACATTGCGGTGCTACGGCTGTTGGGCGTGCACAATGTGGAGCGGCTCGGGCGCAGGTTGGCGCTCGGCATGGCACGTCGGGGTGCAGGCATGTGCAGCCAGGGGCGAGATCGTGGGCGCGCAACTTAGCCTGGCACGGCACGACCGTTCAGGGGCGCGGACGCGGTTGACTTGGCAGGTGCAGACATGGTCGGCGCGTGGTACACGCATGGCACAATGTGGGTGTAGCGCACAGGGGGTGCGGAGCGGTGCATGTCTTGGCGCGGTCGCGTTGGGAATGTGGGCTTGGAGCGGCGCGGCGGGGCTGTTAGGCTTTCACGACACGGTGCATCGCGCGGTCGGTCGGCTTGGCCAAGCAGCAAAGCAAGAGAGATGAATAGGAGAGCCAGGCCGAGCTAGGGAGTAGTGGGCCAACCCAGAGAGAAAAAGGTAATGGGCTGGCCCGATTGGAAAATTTTGATGTTTTTCCTATTTTCTTCATTTTTTAGTTTTGGTTTGGAATTTGAATTCCGATTTGAATTTCCTTTGCCCAAATTTTGAAGCATGCATCCTTTTCATTCTTTAATTTTGCTTTCTTTTGAAATTGAATTTTTCAGTTCAAATATTTCCTTCTTTCAATTTGAACTTTAGTTCAGGTTTTTTTAATGAATTAAATTCAAATTTAAGTTTTCGGATTTTAAATTTACATTTCATTATTTTTAATTTTCTATTTTTATTAGTATGATTATTACTTGCATTTGGGCATTATTCCCTGTTATTAATTTGCATAGCACAAAATTTGGAAAACCCCAAATAAACTTACAAGAAATTCAAATGCCAACAAGTAAAAAGTTTCAGTTTTTCATATTTTCGAACATTCGAAATTTGGAATGTTACACATGTCACTTACCGAGCTCCTGCATCGTGCCAGTTACCTATCGAGCTAGCTGGTTAGTGTAAGCACACTTAATTAGTGTAAGCACATATCCTATAGGGTCTGTTCTTTTCCTCCGAAACTGGTGGCTTTTGGTTTTTGCTACAGTAGCTAACTTTCAAACAGAGTATTTTCTCAAGACGGGGTCTACAAGTTAAACGATGTACACGTTAAAAGCCCAACATCTATACCATCCAAAATCGCAAGTGAGTATCTCTCTCCGTAATCAGACTGTAAATGTACCAAAATTCAAAAATTTCAGCCAAAACCCATAAGCCGTTGCCAAACAGGCCCGTAGATGGCTGCTGAGCTCCTCTAGCTTGGTAGGTGGTATCATGATGCTTTAAACCTGCTGTGATATGGGAGCTCGGTACCTTTTGCAGTCATGAAGGGAGTTAAAATTAAAAATCAATGTGTTGGAGGGCAGATTTGATGAAAAAAATTTGCTGCAGTGTCACGTATTCGGTGGACTCTTTCATCTCACCCCTAAAAAAAAAAGAGAAGAAAATAACTGCATCACCTAGGCCCTCGATGCCCCCCCTTCAGTTTCGACCACTCCCTCGTGCCGTCGTGCGTTCCTCCCTCACCGCCGCCTGCCGTCCCCTTGTTCTCACCGTGAGCCTCTCCTCCTCAGCATGTTGCCGCCACCACCCACGACACCCTCCCCTATTCCTCGGCTTCCGTCATCACCTCCACCGTTGCTATCCACCGATTCTCTCGCCGTCCACTAATTTGGGCGCTGCATCTAGGGTTTAGGTTGCCACTCAATCCACAGCCTAGAGTTTCGTTGTGCTGTTGTTCCATAGCTTGCCCGATGCTGGTGGCGACCATTTACGACAGCGGACGCCGATGTGGATGCGAGCTGCTGCTTCCGCTGCCCTATACGGTGTGCCCTTTCTGTTGCGCCGCGGCACCAAGCCACTACCATCAGACAAGCGGCTACAACTTAGTATTTGCGGTACGGGTTGGTTCCTACTTACTAAATAGTTTCGTCTTTGTTATTAATGGTCCTTGGATTCAGGCATTTATTTGCTTCGGTGCAGGAGTTGCTTGCAGTGGAAGAGGAATGATGTGAAAGAGCGCACAAAAGTACTTGAATAGTTCATTTGTAAATAGTAAGTGTATCTTATTTCTCTTCTTTTTTTCCTGATCTTCCAAGTCGTATAGTCTTCATCTTTTGTGTTTTCACATGTTTTTTTTTGCTATTATATGGCATACTTGTCACTATCTGTAAATTAGCTCTTGAACTGGAAGTTGGAAAGGAACCTAGTTAATTAGACATGGAAGGCAATCGGCGTAAAACATTTAAGATGCAGATACACACTTGCTTCTTGGATGATCTCCTCTCATAAGCATGGTGTGTGTTACAGACTTTCAGCCATTTTTATGTTAAACATGCAGATGATGTAGAATAAGTCGCAGTCACTTCTGCAGTAAAAGTTCTTTCGGACTGCCAAAGTCAGTCATTGCGCTCTTTTTTATTTGCCTGTTTCTTATCTTTTGGATTTCTAAAAGATGTATTCCTCTTGAAGCGCCTGATAAGAATGTCTAAATATTTTGCTAACAGCAGTTCAAAACTGTTTATACTTGGCTTTGACAGTAACATTTACAGATTCTTGATGTTTTCATGATCAAATTTAATGATGTTCTTTGTTAATCATATTACATAATATTAATGGTGATATGATTTAAAACGAAAAAGTTCCTTTGGGAGTTTTTACTGTCACTACTAAATAATAAGAAACATACTTCTATAATATTTTAAGACTTTGATGTATGTTGCCTTTTTTATGTCAACCTTGCAATTGTTTTCTCTCAGCTAGAAATTATCTGCATGAATTTGCCTTTATACCAGTTCGCATAGCAGGTCACTATGTGCATTATGGACATTAACTTATATTATTCTCATTTTACAATGCTGGGCAACAAAAGGACATAGCTGTTAGTGCTTCTTGAGAATGGCAGTGAAGAATAATGTCTGCTTGAATTGTGAGATAGTGCTAACCAAAGTATTCCAGGTTTGTAACGCTGAGCTTAGTTTATATACCTCCTATGGAGTCCATGTCCATTCACTTAGTATTCGGTACCTCCTATGGTTATGGGCCTTATAGCCTATTATTTTCATGTAACTGAACATCTGACTATATTGACAATACAACTTCCCGTTGCAATATTCTTTATTCCTATCTGCTCTAATTATTTCCACCCTAGATTTACCTTTTAGTTTGTTTTTTGAACTAGCAGCTGCCTGTTCTGCTTCATAGTAATAAGCTAGCCTAATGGAGTATTTTCTATCCTGATGGTGTGTAACATCCCATTTTTGGGTATTCAAAATTTTTGAATAAAATTTGCTGAATTGAATCTCAAAATGGAAATCTAAACCTAGAATTCAAAAACAAACCACAAACCAAATTTAAGGATTCACACTCCAAATCAAACTTGAATTCAAAATTCAAATCCAAAGTTCAGATTTGAACCTTGGGCCAAGCCCAAAAACTTTTCTCTTCCCTACCACCGGCCTTCTACCACCTATCCGCCTATTCCTTTTCTCTCCCTTCTCTTTCTTTTTTCCTCTCTCCCCCGATGCTCTAAGCGTGCACCCGACACGCCCCCACCGCGCCACACAGCCAGACCACCGCGCCCACCATTGTGTCGGGCCCCCGTTGCCTCCGCGCCTTGCCCAACTTGGCTCTGCCATGCCTGCACCTCGAGCTGCGCCCACACCATGGGCCGTGTGCCCCCGACCCATGCCCGCTGCACGCACCTCGCCCCCGCTGCACACGCCCACGCCGTGCTGCACCACCCTCGGTCGTTGTGCCTCACCCTATGCATGCATAGCAACCCGTCGCGCCACCCTAGACAGGGGAAGGCGGTGAAGGTAGTCGCGGCAAGGGTTGGTAGTAGAGGAGGGGGATTTGAGGCTGGGGTGGCAGCTGTTGCCGAGGCGGCAAGACGCGGGTGCGGGTGGGCTAACATTTCCTTGTTTCCGTTCACCAGAGCCATGGAGGAGGTGACACACCTCCCATTTTCCGAATTGTTATTACC
This sequence comes from Bonia amplexicaulis, assembly GCA_036346245.1. Classification (NCBI taxonomy): domain Eukaryota; kingdom Viridiplantae; phylum Streptophyta; class Magnoliopsida; order Poales; family Poaceae; genus Bonia; species Bonia amplexicaulis. The sequence continues at coordinate 54,599 of JAYGGG010000603.1, read as the reverse complement.
CTCTAACCCTATGTACTCATGTGCTAAACTACTTTTGTCCAAATGGAAGGGCGCCAAGAAATTATGAAAATAACGTAGCGATTAAGTATGCTAAAGAATCTCTTGTAGATAGACCGTGAGCAAAACTGGCCTGGTTTGATTAGTTCCAACCTCCTAATCACACACCGTGGACTGTTTACGACTTATACAAGCTTACAACTTTTAGAAAATTGGGTATATACCATCGAAATGTGTTCGGTTTTAATGTATACCACAATAAAATTCTGGTCCACTTTAATACTAACGAAATCAGCAAAACTTTAAGATATACCACTTCATCGCCTTTTGTCTCACCTCCCTTTAATATTGGCATGAATTTGCCGGTTTGCCCATAAGGTGGCTTGACCAAGCACTATCTTTTGGCTCCTGAGCAGGTCCCTCCTGAACCCATCTCCTTCGGTTGACCCTAGCTCCTTCTCTGCTCTCTACTCTCTTCCACTGCATCGACGAGCCCTCATCCTCCTGATCCTATCTCGTTCTCCCAACATTGTCCATCCACTGTGGTGAGGGGACAAAGGAGGGGCGGCGACGGGGGCTTAGAGGAGTGGAGGTGGCAAGGGCGTAGAGAAAGGGCGACGATGGGAGCTCATAGAAGGGGCGGCATTAGGAGGGCAGCGGCGGGGGCTTAGAGGAGGTGGCGGTGAAGCCATGGTGATAGCGACACATGGGAGAAAGGGAGAGCAAGATGTTGTGCCTTCGTGAGCGGTGAAGATTGCGGGGATCCAGAGCAGGACGAGTGCACAAAGAGCGGAGAAGAAACTCCTGTGGAGTGGCGGTGCAAATTTGGAGGCACCAATTTGGGGGAAGAGGAGAGGAAGAGAAGGATGAGATGAGTTTGGAGGGACTGATATGGGGAAGAGAGAAGACAAGAAAAAGAAGGGCTAATGGATGGACAGCAGGGGTGGGCCTACAGTAATTCATGAGTATTCACCTGAATACCCAAAATTTTTGACAAAAAATCTACTATATACAACTATGTTACCCGGATACCCCGATACGGATACGGATACGCGATACGGCGATACCGCGATTCGCCATTTTTCCAAAAACACCGATCTGACGATACGTTATATATATATATATATATATATATATATATATATATATATATATATATATATATATATATATATATATATATATATATATATATATATATAGAAATTAATGAGTTCTTATAAGGAATTGAGAAATTGAGAATACCTTAATATTGAAGTAACAAATTGGTTGGTTCTCCGCCTCCCTCCCGGCATTTAGGATGTTTATGGCCAAGGCGGCTTCACTAGACGGGCAGACATCATGCCAAATCGACCTTTCATGACAAATGTCTATTGTAAATGAAAACCTAGACATGCAGAGCAACAATCACTCAATCAGAAGCAACCACAAAATGCCTATTGTAATATCCTATGCAAATTTGCTTCCATTCTAACTAACCAAGCAGAAATTTTGTTCCACTAATTGACAAATGACAAATAAATTTGCTTCCAAAACTGCAGAGTGCAAACCACAAATTTATTTACTAATTCACATCACTAATCTTATAGTAAAACACTAAAACCACAAGATGCTCAAGGCCAAGCTTCCCATCACAAATTGTCAAAATCAAGAAGAAACCTCTAACACTTAGATATATCAACGATTTCTCTAGCCATTGTTGGTAAATTAGCACAGCTGGCCCTAAACTTCCAACTTCCAAATTCTAAACTGTGATACATAAAGTAAATCATACAAAGTGATTCAAACAAACAAGTAAATATAGCATCATAGATATTGGAAAGGACAACAATGAGAAAACATGGAACAAGGAAGTCAGATCTGGTGTGGAGGCGTCAGATCGGGATGGACGGAGGCGACAGTGCTCACCGAGGGAGCTGGTCGGCATGAAGAAGGCGTGGAGGCGGCGGTCGGCGTGGAGAAGGCATGGAGAAGGCGTGAGGCGACTTGAGGCGTGGGCCGAGGGTGTCGATGCGGCGGAGGCGACGAGCCGAGGCGGGAACGGCGGCGAGGTCATGGAACGGCGGCCGAGGCGGCGGCCGAGGCGTCGTCGATGCAATGGACCAAGGCGGCGGAGGCGACGAGCGGAGGCGGAACGGCGAGCCGAGGCGGCGGGAACAGCAGCGGGGGCGGCGGGTCGAGGCGGTGAGGAACGACGCGTCGAGGCGGCGGTCGAGGCGCGGGAACAAGACATCGAGGCGGCGGGTCGAGGCGGCGTGAGCGAGGGCCGAGGCGGCGTGGGCGGCGGGCCGAGGCGGCGTCGAGGTGGCGTGCGGCGAGGCGGCGACAAGCGGCGGTCGGCGCGCGGGCGGAGGCGGTGTGGAGGCAGACGGAGGCGGCGAGCGTGGAGCCGCCGGAGAGGAGGCGTGCGTGGGAGCGGGAGTGGAGGCGTGCGGGAGTGGAGCGGGAGTGGAGGCGGCGTGCGGGAGTGGGAGGTGGGAGTGGATTGGATCCGGGAGGTTATTTAGGTTTACGATGATCGGGAAGTATCGAATAGGTATCGAGAAGTATCGGATTTATTTTCTTTTTGAATAATCATAAATTAAAGGATACGTGCAGATACGACGGAGCGTGTCGGGCAAGATCCGTATCCCAGACAAGATCCGATACTGCACGTGACTTTTGTGAAGTATCCGCGTAACGTAGATATACAAAATGTAATACATATGTATACTGGTAATTAGGCTTAAATCGTCGTATTTCCCTCTCTCGGGCCCAACTTTGCGCTGGATGGCCGGACCGACAGTGGCCTAGCGCCCCAGCCGCCCAGGCCGAGTGGTTGAATAGCCCATTGGCCAGCCCACGGGAGGAGAAACTAGGGCTCGAGTCAGCACTTAGCAACGTCTCTCTCAGGCAGGCATGTTCTCCTCTCATCACTTCTCTCCTCTCACTCTCTCAGATCCTCTGGCTCCCCTCCGTGGCGGCGTACCGGTGTAGGCCACAGGTTCATCCTCCCTTCGGCCCTCTCCCTCCGGCTTCCCGTCTTGGTCTCCCCCGCTTGGCTTGTGCAGTCGTGCTCATCATCCCAGTCCCAGATCTGGAGATCCCACGGCCCGGGCGGCGGCGAGGTAGGTTTTTTTCTTGCTACTCCATATTATCTTGGGTTCTTGATTCGACCAATATGTTCTTTTTTCTTGCTAGGGTGTCCTACTGTGCGATTATTAGGAGAGATGCTGCAATTATTCGCGTTCGTGTGTGAATTAGAGTATTTCCATGCATTTAAACTGATTTGGCAAAGAAGCAGAGAGGGTGCAGTGAGACGTTCTGATTTGTTCAGAGACGATCTGAATTGTATGGGACATGTTTAGTGAAGCTTTATCTTTTCCTTTTTCGAGAATGTGATCTATTGTAGTAACTTCATCTCTTTTCTACTGAAATCTCTTTTAGGTACCTCAAAGACTTTATGAATTAGAAGAGCTTAAGCTAAATGGGATTGATACTTCTGCTTTTCTATCTCCCGTGGATCTGACTTTGGGATCAATTGAGAGAAATCTCCAAATTGCTGCAGTTCTTGGAGGGCTCTCTATATCAGCTGCATTTGAGCTTTCTCAACTCCCAAGTTCTGTTTATCTTTTTAGGTCTGCTATCTCTGTGGTGTGTTGATTTGGTGAGTTTTTTACTTGACTACATATCCTTGTAGATCATCTGTTACATGTCTTGTGGCTGACTGGCTGTTGATCTACCACTGTCAGCATACTTTTGTCAATTAACAGCAAATTGCTGAACTATGCATTCTTAGAGGACACGTTGCAGTTAACAGAAAAGATATAGCTCTTTATTATTATTTTCTTTATTGTCATTTAACAATGCAACTCTTTATTATTAATTTCGTAAGGAATATTCAGTCATCTGAGATTGTGAACAGATATTCCCATTCATCCTGTTTTGTGCTTCTTTGGTACCAATTAACTTGAGCTTCCATGCAATCTCTAACCAACCAATCCTATAACTCTGCATTCATACACATCTTAGCTGCCTAGTATGTTCATTTTTGGAGCCAATTGTAGTTGTTGATTCAGCTGATTTCATTCATCCGTGCAGCCATTGAACTGCTTTTCAGGATCACTTGAAAAAGTTTCTATATAAAGTAATGCTAACAATTGGTCTATGTTATTTATTGACTTTATTATATCATTTGTCCCAAGTCATGACCATGAGATGCCCCTCTGTTTCTTGAGCTTACGCATCTACAGCTTTCTAGGTATATTTCAATGGAGGGGTGAGAAACTTGGTTCTTGACATAATTGGTCACAATTTTTTTGAGCAATAATTGGTCACAATTTCAGCCAGAAGTACCATTACAGAGTTATTCAGGTATACATACCATCCATGTCGTTTTTCAGGATCCGAGCTCTTTATATTATTGGAGTTGTTGTCTTTGTACGAACAATTGTACTTAAATTTTCGCTATTGTGGATCTTTATATTTTCTATTGAACAAAATTTTTGTAAATTTGAATACCTATCCTGAAATTCCTGGATCCGCCATTGACGGACAGGAGGGGAGAAGAGAGTGACGAAGTGGTATATTGACTAGGACTTGCATATGTAGGTGGTACCAAACATGGACCCTACAATTGAGCCGAATTTCACAGTGATTGTAGCATATATCCTTTTTGGAAGGCTATTATACTAGCAATCTATGCTTTAGTTGCTGCATTAGTAAAGCTCCTTTACTTAACAATTCTTATGATTGCAGTATCTGAAGAAGAACATCAACAACGTAACGGTCGGCCAGCTTGTAATTTACGGTAACTTTTTTTAGATGCGTGATTAGTCGTTATGTATGACACTCAAAATTTGTGTAAGCTTTATTAAAGCAAAAATTTGTGTAAGCTGTATTAAAGCCCCCACCTGTATTCTGATAATTAGATTTGGTGTGAAATTCAAAATAGAATTTAGTAATTGTAACTCATTCTGTTATGCAGAACTTTAAAATTCCCCAAAACATAGGCGTTGTCTATATCATTGTATATGTCTTTACTGTGTGAAAGGAAACTATTTTCTGAATTCTTAAGTAGAAACTTGACCAACACACATTTGCTGAACTATTGTTAACCTATCCCAATGTTAGGGGACAGTATGAGCTTAGCAATTCATGTCTAGATGATAGTCGACCTGGGCCGGAGTTGACTCTACTCGGCTGTGGCCTAGTAATCTTGGGTTTGTGGCGGCCCCGGCCCAATTGACTCAGTTCGACGACCACGCAGAATCTCCCGGCCGAACTTTAGAAAATGGCTCTCCATCATTATGAATTTAACATACGATTGATACCGAAAGTGCTTAATGCTTTGGAATTGGAATATCCTTCAGAAAGATGGTGCATCTAAACGAACGTTTCACTAGTTAGGCAAAAGAAAAGACGCCACACATATTCGGATCAGATTAGAGCAACATAAGAAAAGAAAAGTACACACTAATCATATGCTGTTCTTGTATAGATTGCCACATCAAGCCCATACAACGTACTAAGTTAAAAAAAAAAGACCATACGACGTACCAAAATTGGGCATCAATACAATACAAAACTGTCGAAATATACCTTCGATCTCCAAGCAACGACACAAGCAAGCATACATACTATTATTTATCCGAACACATCAGAACATATTTGTAGAAGACACACAACCTTCTAGCGTAGTACTAGTAATTAATTCCTGCTGGTCAGTACAAAAGTACCATAGGGTATAAGATGATCGATTCATATTGTTGATGAAAGCTCGCATATTGTTGATGAAAGCTCGCACATCATATGGATGGAGGAGTACGGTTGCTTGATGCTCAGTCGCTCTCTGAACTGTCGCAACAGCAGAGGGCGCGCCAAATACGCCTCAAAATGCGATTCCGGGCAACGCCGCGGCGGCACCACCGCTGTTTCTTCTTACCGTCGTCACCGCCGTTGTTGTTGCCGGCGGTGAAGTGCGCCTCCATGGAGAATTAGAGATGATGTGTTTAGTATAGAGAATATGTACAGCAAAGTATTTTTAGCTCTACTCTATACTTGGTCACCTGCTCCTGGAGTGCTGGATGTGCTTATATAAGGGTTCAGAGTGCGTGAGCGAGTGATGGAATGTAACTGGGCCCGGAACAAAGGCAGGAGGAACATAAAACACATAAAAAAGGGAATACTCTTTCGGCAGTATCGAAGCCCCAAGTTAACTAATAAGAGAAGCAGTTAATTAATTATGCATTATACATCGACGGATGCCTAGTGAATCAGAAAAGTTTGGAGTACTGTGGACAATTGGAAATATAAAAAGTTTCAAGTTGCACACATCAAACAATTCATCTCAAAGCTTACACCGTCGTCTCCAAGTCCCTCAACGAAAACGATGTAGGGCCTGTTTTTTCGGCTTTTGGAATCGGTTTTTGACTTTTGCTACAGTATCTAACTTTCAAACGGAATATTTTTTCAAGACGGGATCTACAAGTTAATTGTAGTACACGTTAAAAGCCCAATATATGTACCATCCACAATCGCAAGCGAGTATCTCTCTCCATAATCTCTGTCGCAAACAGCCAAAATTCAAAAATTTCAGCAAAAAACTATAAGCTACAGCCATGAAGAACATGCCCGTAATGAAGGAACCCCTCGAGGTATCCATACCAAACATAGGACCTACAATCTCGTCCAGGTGTGCTTCTGCAGTGTGTTTTTTTTATACTGCGGCTGATGGCTTCTAGTTTTAGCACGAGCACTTGTACGAACGAACTAAATACCAATAAATCAATAAGCTGCTTCGAAAAATCTGTCCTGATAAGCCGCTTCGAACCGACGACGGAGAAATCGTTCCGTTTGTTTGTTCAAAAAAAAGCTACAAACCGAAAAGAATGGATCCATAGCATCTAATCTTTTTGGAAGAGCATGATAGCATCTAATCTCCACTTTAGTTGCTGTATTAGTAAAGCTTCCTTTATGTAACATTTCTTATGATTGCGCTATCCGAAGAACATCAACAGCTTAACGGTCGGCCAGCTTGTAATTTACGAGAACCTACGCGATTCGTCGTTGATGTAGATTATGACACTCAAAATTTGTACTGCAGTTTAGAAGAGTGCTAGTGCATGTACGAATGATTTGCGCGAATATTTACTGACATGCGGGCCATAGCCCGTAGGCTCCCATTTGTGCGTAACGATAATGTCGTAAGAAGTCGTTCGTACGCCGAAAATACCTGATAAACACAACGAAGTGTGAGCCCTTTCCCACTTTCTTCAGAGAAAGTGGTAGCTGTCCTCCTCTTTCCAATGTTCCCTTTGAAAGTTTGAATGACCACTGAACATACATTATCGTTCAGATGCAGTATTCATTGGAAAGGTGAACAGTTGCTTGGTCCAAAGGATCTGAAGAGGAGGTAGTGCCTGCCTGCTTTGTACAGAGAACATTTGGAGGACCCATGGTTGACCCTGACCAAATGTAGTCAAGTTTGAGGTGGTGATCATTTTGGTTTATTTTTGGTGATTTATGGCTGAAAAGCATTGTAGCTGGTTGAAAAAATACTGTAACTGACAGAGGCTTATTTAACATAATTAAATTTAAAAAAATTAAAAAATATAAAAAATATGTTAGCCTATCACAAACAACGCAAACGAATACAGCAAAAAAGCTCAAAAAAAGCTAAAAGTTCAGAAAAAGACGAAATTATAAATAGTAAAAATAAAATTTGTAAGCGGTGTTCGTTCTGAAACGAGCGAGCCGGAACATGTGACCAGGGGCTAAGGAAGGAGACCTATCGTATCACTTTGGGTGTGTTTGATTGGTGCACCTAGGCTGTATCCCTCGCCCCTCCGGTTGGTTGAAGGAGTGCAGCAAACTCGTCCTCGAGTGGTACAGATTCTAGGAATATTTCCCTAATAAGGTGTACCGATGGATTCCAAGAAATCGGACGAACCACATGGTTCACGCACGCGTTCATCCGCGCGAGCGGTGTGCGCTCACCGCTCGCGCACAGAGAAGCGCTCGACGCCGCCTCTCCTTCCCCCTTCCGCTTCCGCGTCTTCTTCTCAGCGACGGCGACAACAGATCACGGGCCGGCTGCGGGCGACGAGAGGCGGCGTTGAGGAGGCGTGGCGGCGGCCGGTGAGATCCGGTGAAAGAAACAGGGAAAGAAGAGCTGTCCGTGGAAGAAGCAAGGAAAAGAAAAAAAAATAAAAAGGAAAGAAGGGGATGGGAAGGAGGTCAAATGGTCAATGTAGGCGTGGCCGTAAGATGTGGTCAAGAGCGACCACGATTTGCTGAGGTCGTTGGTTATGGCAACCGTCTCCAAGGATAGCACACACGTCAATAGAAGGCATTTTACTAAAGTGTACACAGAAAACCAAGAGAATTGAGCTTCAACTTCTAGACCTTCTTTTGATCGGATTATTGTTGAACAGTGAGTGCGTTGAACAGATTATTTGGAACCAGCATGAGCTAATCATTCATAAATTAGCATGTTGCCGTGATAACTTCCGCAAGAGAACGCTCGAACTAGGAACCATGTTCATAAGATTTTTACAAAATTTAATTAAACTATATAAAAATATTACATATAGAATATGATCAAAAGTTTCAAGACTTGCAGATTTCCAATGCAACAAGTATAGGAGGTACCCTCACCGCTGATAGAGAGGAGGTCACCTCTCATTTAGTCACTGTCACAAATCAAAAAGATGCATTCCGTGTCAGCACAGAGTGGGTTAAGGAACCAAAAGATTCTGTGCGCCAGTACTTGAGCTTCATTAGCTAAATGTATTCAATACTGTAACATGTGGCTCAGAATTGGACCATTTTCGTGCGATCTCTGTTTCATCCAGACACGTGTTTGCCCAGTCATATGCTTCTCGACGGTTCCTTGTCAGGAACTTTTGTCCGTTCACTTCATTTTCTCCCGGAGAGAGTCAAGGCAGTTCGCTTGCTTTCGCCGCTGCTCCGGTAGGCTTTAGCAGTGCTCCAGTTACACACTATTTTGTGTAGGTTTTTTCTTCAATTTAGAAGTAAAAAAGCTAAAGCTTAAATAAACAGGAGGTTTTCAACAGGGCTTTTGAAAAGCCAAGAAATTGCCATAACTAAAAGCCGTAAGCTAAGCCTGAGAAATTTTTTTGCTTCTGTAGAATGAAAATAACATTTTGTCACTGAACTTCATCAAAATTATTCACAAAATAACATTGATATAAATATACAATGTTCAGTTGATTCACTCATGGCTTCACCCTCCTCGAGTCCCAACCAAATCGCCTCGAAGGTGATTAGTTTCGCCGCAACTCCGTGGGCCAATCCCGCGACCCCACCGGTTAGGGGTGAAAACGGATCAGATAGTGCTTAAATCATATTCGCATCCATATTTTTCTCTCGAATTCAAATACGAATCGGACAAACGCCGGATACGAATATGGACGGAAAAATGTTAGATACGAAATTGGATCAGATTATATTCAAAATCGGACCGGATTCAACTATTTTTCGGATTCCAATAATTATTCGTGGTCTCTCCTATTTAAAACATGGCACCGAATTATTTTTATATTTTAAATTGATAAATAACTGACTTGGTGATTCTAACATGTAACTACGCATTAAATATTGACAGCAATAAGTAAGGCATTCATCTCACATATTTGTATAATACAGCTTTTGAGGATAGCTTCATATCCTATGACGCAATGAAGTTTAACAAATCAATATCGGTTTTATAGTAATATTTATGCTCCTTTTCTCTCTAGTTTATCATGTAATCATTGATCATTGTTGCCATTTTGTCACTAATAGTAACTAATTCTAGATATATTGCAAATAAATCAGTTATAATTATATCAAATTTATCTAAAAAGAGCATGCAAAAAGCTTTATTAAGGGATGTGCCAAAAAAAACGCCAAATTAAATTCCACCATGATGACGGGCTCGTCGAGATGATCGAAATGGATATATAATATACCCAATTTGAAGGTCAAATACAAAAGATACATATTAGTAAGCCATTGTTATTATATCTACTGAATCCGGATATCCGACTCTGAATTCAGATCCGAATATGCGCTCACCCATACCAGATTCGCATCCGGGTATTAGGTATCTGGATCTGACATATCCAGATTCGATAACCGGATATCCGAGTAATATCCGGATTCGTTTTCACCCCTACCGTCGGCATTAGGGGTGCTAATGGGTTAGGTTCAAACGAGTTAAATGAGGTGGGTTCTTATTCGGGTTGGCTTTGGATGGGTGGAAACGGGTTGGGTTACCTCATAAAAAGGGTTGGGTTGGGTGGGATCGATTTAGAATTTTTGGGTTGAGATTGGGTTGTAAACGGGTTCAACCCGTAGCGTGGCCTAATAGGGTGACGCTTGGATTATCTATAACTCGTTAGAGCAGGACTTAGTAAGTATATATGTGTTGTGCCAAATTGCATCACCGCCCCGCTTCTTCCGCGAAGAAGGAAAGCCAGTAAGCCAGCATACATTTTGAAATGAAACTGAATTTTTTGTCAAAATCCGATTTTGAGTTGAATTTTTGTTTTTGATTTGTTTTCTTGATTCATCAACCTATTCTTCACTAATCTCAACACAACACTACCCCAAATCCTTGCCAGCTCAACCGGATTGGGAGAGAGAGGGAATTACACTGCGCTGTCCGAAAAAAAAATTTCACCGCTGATCGTTTTCACCGCCGCCACCCCTCCTGCGTGATTGCCCCCCTGCGCCCGTTTCTCCAGCTCACCGCGGTGGTCAGCCGCCCCAGGCCCGTGCCAGGCCACGCCAACCCCAGCCGCCAGGCCGCCGTGGCTCGCTTTTGCTGCCGTCGGTCCTATCCGCGCGCGCCACCGCCTTTCCGAACCTTCCATGCCTCGCCACCTATCCCGAGTGGGCAGAGCCCCTACAGCCTTCACCTCCCTCCGCCCTGACACCCCGAACCGACCTCGAGTCGTGGCACACCGCGAACCGCCCGTGGTCGCCACCTCTACCCTGTTCTCACGGCCAACCCGAGACACACCGTCATACTTCGCCTATTTGTGCAATTGAGCCCTCCACGGTGAACTCGACAACGTCGCGAAGCCAACCGAACCCCCCAAGCCCCCACCATCGGGTTCATTGCAGGTAATTGCAAAAACCCCCAAATCCGAACTCTAGACCAATGTCCGATCTCCGGTCATTTATTTCCCAATTCCTTTCTCCAGCAGCATCCCTAGACTCCCCAAACCTTGCCCCAACCGTTGCCCTAGCTCCTCGGCCACCCTACTTTCCCGACAACGAAAGCCTCTTCATCCCCAAAACTGGCCACCGTGGCCAGCCCTAACCGGACCCCCTAGCTCCAGCCAACTCTTCCCCGAGCTTACCCAAACCCTAGTGATGCTCTAGTACCGGCCCAATTGCCCTAAGAAGCCCCCTTTCTCCCACGATTTCAAATCCGGCCGCAAAAAGGAGGAGCTCGCCGCCGGCGATTGCCGCCTCCGTCGGACCCCTAACCACTTGAAATGGAACCCCCACTCCACCACGAGTCCGTTCATGCCCTTAAAACTCGTCGCAAGTTCCCCTAGCTCCGCCGGCAGCTGCCGTTTCTTTTCTCTGCTTCGGTCGGCCGTGCGCAGGCGGGAGGAGGAAGACGACCCTGTTCCTCCGCTCGAACTGGCCGAACTCGGCTGGGTCGCACCGCTCGCCCGCGCCTGGTCCATCCGACCGCGTCGCGTCTTCTCGGTGGCGCCGAACCCGCCGCCCGGCCGCGCCCGTTCCGCCCGCCCCGCACCGGATGCACCCGACCGAGCCACGTCTTCTAAGTTGCGCTGAACCAGCTCGCCCGCGCCCGTTCCAACCGACCCGAGCCAGATGAACAGTGCTGAGCCCGATGAACAATATTTTCAAAAAATTAAGTTTATACTCCCTAGATTCGTTTTGAGCCCGCCAACCCAAATCTCAGGCCCATTTCCCCATATGACCCTCCTATAAGCCCAAAATCTTATTTATTTGAATTTTTCATATATTTTTTTCTTTATTTTATTTCTTTATTCCTAGCTCAAACCTTCGGGCATAGAATTAATTTATTTTAAATTGTTTTTGTTAGCCTCGGACGCCAAGTTTCTCAAGAGCTGGAAGGAGAAGTGCAAGTTCAAACCCAACCCACCGAGGAATACGAGCTAGTTGAGATCATAGACCCGCAAGGCAAGTTGCGCATATTTTGATCATGATGAACCTATCTTTGCTTTATTTATATATTATATTTGTAATTTCATTATGTTATTTTCAAGTCAATATTTTGGGTAAAATTTCTATTTAGAATGACATGATATTAGTTATGTCCTACCACCCGAAAAAGCCCAGATTTATTTGATGGTCAAAACATAGTAAAAATAAATATGATATCTAAATAAATATGGTTGCCTAGGGACTCACTAAAATCTTTTCACTATTAAGAATTTTAGTATTTGTCTAGAATTTTGAAAAGATGGATCTAGGGTAAGCGAGGATCACAGAGGTGATTCGAAGACCTTATCCTAGGGTGGAGGCTTGGTTGTGGATTGGTGGCAGTGCCGCGGGCGCTGAATATGAGTTTGTGCATGGATAAGGCCTCGGTGAAAAATATAAGGACTAGACCCTTATGCTGAGTAAAGAACATAGTAACCGCCCAACCACAAGCGTTGACTTTGTCAAATCTGGTGTAGTAACTGCTCAAGTTCGATTGAACCTCTGTAACTGGTTGGGGGAGACAGAGGGTGAGTCGTATGGGAGGTGGTTAACCATACAACAGTAGGACTGCTATGAGTCGGAGGAGATCCGTGGGGTCATCCGAGCTTATGGGGATCTAGGACCTACTGGGTGGATGCTATATAAAGGATTGAGCAGTGAACAACTTTGTTTTCTTAACTCTGTCGCGGGAGTTGAGAGATCTTGTGGGTAAAGCAGGGCAACTCTGCAGAGTCATAAAATGATGGTATTCGAATACGCCGTGCTTCCGGTAAATGAAGCTGTGTTTAATGGGTGAATCCAGTAACGAAGCATAAGTAGATTTGAGAATGGTTTGGTAATGTGGAATGTTGATAATCACGCTTAAAAATCCCCTTTTACCTTAATGAAGTTACTTTCAAGTTTTTAATTGATTTTCAACTAAAACTGCATCTACACAAAGTAATATACCTGTTTCCTTTTTTACTTGTTATCCCATGCATATAGTTATTGTTAAGCTCCGCGTGACTTGTTGAGTACGGTAGTTGTACTCATACTTGCTAAAAACATAAACAGAAACTGCCAACTTTGAGAAGTCAGGCGAAGACGAAGAGATGGCATTCTATGAAGTAGAAGAAGCTTGGGATTAGGGTCATTCTCCGCTCGAGTATGCCTGCGGTGTCTTTTGCTGTGATGTAAATTAAGGCCTTTGGCCCTACTGTGAAACTTGGCTTTAAGCCTTTATAATGTAATAAAGTCGACTTTTGTTCTTGAGCTTGTGATGGCAATGTTATACACTCGACGGATGTACTCGCAGCTGAACCGTCCAGGGCAGTTGCGAGGGTTTCATAACGCTCCCAGAAATGGGGGTGTTACACATTTCTCCCACCGACCGACCACCGCGCCGAGCAGCCGGCACCGTGCAGACCGCGCCCGGAGACAGCGGAAAACCGCACAAGGCGTGTCACGTGTGCACGGGAAACCAACCAGGCCACACAGCCCAACCACGGCCCGTGAGCTGAGCGACCGTCCCGAATCACCTCTCGCCAGCCCAATCCCACTCGGCCGCGGCCGCTGTTCTACTTCGTGCGGATCGTACTACGTGCTAGCATCCACGAAGCGGGACGGCGGTGCGACCAGATTGATGGCCTGTTCTTTTTGGCTGCGGCTTATGGCTTTTGGCTGAAATTTTTGAATTTTGGCTGTTTGCGACAGAGATTGCGGAGAAAGAGATACTCGCTTGCAATTTTGGTTGATACAGATGTTAGGTTTTTAACGTGTACTACAATTAACTTGTAGATCCCATCTTGAGAAAATACTCCATTTAAAAGTTAGGTACTGTAGCAAAAGCCAAAAGCCACTTTTGGAAGCCAAAAAAAACACCCCCTGAGATTCGAGCCGTGGAGGATTCGGCGAATGGCAGCGTGACAACGGAGCAAACAAAATGTACGCGTAGGGCGACGGATCAGGCGGTGTACTACGTGGTGCAGCTCTGTCAAACCAAGCTAATCGATTCCCGAATTCCAGTTCTTTCCATCGTTTACTTGGTCCATCTTCTTGCACTTTTAAGGACTACAAGGTCTCTACTTTTACTTTTATCCTTCAGAGTTGCACCAACCAGTCAACCACAGCGACAGCCATGCAGAGTGGATTACTCTTGCAATGTTGCATGACTGATGACTACTACTGCTATTACTAGGAAATCGTGGGAGCCATCACGGTGAAACTTCGGCAAAGAAGCACAGAATAACGTACCACGAACCCCCAAATCGCTTCAATGTGCCGTCACCTGCATGCCACCGCTGACACTGAGAGCCACAGAAAATGCAGCAACAATTCGTTCACATCGCCCACCAAAATGTACCCACCAAACGGAAGAATTCTGCGGTTTCGTCGCGATGCCGCTCCACCTAGCAGCGCCGCAGGCCCGGCACCTCGGTCTTGGGCGCCACCGCGGCGGGAATCCTAGGCCTGTGCTCGGTTCGGCCGAGCTGGCCCGCGCCGCCGCCTCCGCCACCGGCCACGCTCCGCATCCGGCCCTTGCCGAGGTGGTGCTCGCAGAGCGAGTACCCGACGAGCGTCGGCTGGCTGCAGCGCCACCCGCGGCCGTTCACGCGGCTGCACCGCGACCCCTCCATCAGCACCGCCGGGCCGCGCCGTTTCTTGGCCCCACCGCCACCGTTCTTCTCATCCTCCACGGCCACGATCACCGGTGCCGCCACGGGCACCGCCACGCCATTGCTCACGGGTCCATCCACCTTTGTCGCCGGCTCGGACTTACCGCCAACGCCACCGCCGTTGCATGTCACGTCGTCCTTCATGTCCGGACCGCGATGGCCATTCACTAGACTGCAAGTGCAAGAATGCATTACTCGTACAAACAAACCCAGAATAGCACTGATTAATAATGCGATGAAGCAAACATGTAGGTTGCAATGTGCATTGGTTCTGGACCTGTGCCGAGCACTAGAGGCCAAGCTAGATCACGCAAGAACACAACCGAGCAAGCTGTGTGATGTGAGCCTGATTGATCAACAAGAGACCAAACAAAGTGGCAACAAGAGGTGGCTATGGAATTATGGGTGGATGGATGGGAGGACATGCCTACAGGGTCGTTTTGTCTGACAGGGGAGCGTACTAAAATAATTGGATCGATGATGTCTCTCATGGGTCAACCTGGCATCGCCCCACTAGAAACAGTGGTAGAGCAAAGCAAAATACTAAAAGAAAAGAACCTGGTGTGTGCATTCCCCCCTTTTCTAGGATATACACATACTGTTTAGTCAAACTTTACAAAGCTGTTCACTTTCCTTTCTAGTTCGTTAATCCATACCTCCTGTGAATATCATCATCAGCTCCCTGTTGTGCACCCGGGCTCTTGACGCAACCCACTGCATTGTCCTGGGAGAGTTGAAGCCAGAAACAAGGGATTTAACTAGCTAGATCTAGACATCTACTCCATGAGTGCAAGAACATAACCTGAAGAAGCAGACAAACAAACCTGCCGCAATGCCAAGCGCCTCGCGACCCCAGATTTCTGCCCAAGATCCACACCTGCATGCAGCCTCCCCTCCTCCTTGCCTCCCTCGAGGCATTCTTGGTTTCTTGCCGCATTCTGTGGGGTTTGGGGTGCAGTGGATGTGGATGGATCTGAGGGCTGCAACGAGGAGGACTGTGGCCTCCTCCTGATCCTCATGAATGAGAGAGAGAGAGAGAGAGCAACGCCTAGCTTTTGGTTTTGGTTTGCTTTTTATGCCTCATCATGCCTGCATTTATTTATGGGAACCAGTAAATAGAATAATAGTAGATGGTGCAGTTTTCAGCACTGTCTGCTGTCTGGCTTTGGCTTGGCGTGGCTGGGCTGGGCATGCATTGCACATGCTTCCTATGGCTTCCCAGCACAGAAGGGGCGCCACCGGCCGTCGGATCAGGGATCGGACGGCTCGGGTCAGCTCCCTGCTCGTCGATGGTTGGCCCGAGCAATGCCCCATCTGGACCGTCCACTGCCCCATCCGACGCCGGTTGAGGCATTGAAAAAGCCTTCTTCTGCCTCAATTTGTGTCCGTGATGGATGGCATGGGATGAGCGGGTGGTGCACCGGTTTGTATCAGCATGCATAGCGGCATGCGCGTTTTGGAGCTCTTCTCTGGGGATGAGAAAGGAGAAAGCTGGTGAAATGCATCTTTTTTGAGATAGTACAGTGTGTTGGTTAGAGAGGCTGTCCAATGATGCGTCAAATAGAGAGTATGGATGCCATATTAGTAGTAATTAGACTAGCCGTGAAATGTAACCAGTGAGAGATATTTACTCCCAATCGATCGTATTAGAAATTTTTACCATTTGCATGGTTAGCAACTTCTTTTTTTGTTTTTTTATGGAAAGTGCTATATAACATTTGATTATTTTTTAAAGCAAAAATAGTCAGATGATCTGGAAGCGTTGGATCTTTATCCAACGGATCCACTCATATAAGCACCCCCTCCAAAAAAAATATCTCATATAAGCATCCTTCAAAAAAAAGATCTAGAGCGTTGGATCATCATCCAACGTCCTAAAATTTGACTATTTTTATCTTAAAAAATAGTTAAATACACTCTTTTTTTTGTTATGGTGATGTTGATCACGCATGAAACGAACAGTCAGAGCAGTGGGAACTGGGAGCAAACAGAGAAGTAAAGCAAATTTGGGTTCTGTCAGGGGGGACATGTGCGGTCAATGCATCCAGCTTTTAGCCAGCATGGGGGCTCAAAGAAGCCAATCTCTCTGCTGCAGGGTCCGGACAATTGGCAGCCCATAGCCGATGGCCATTTCCATGCCTGGGCCCTATTGTTCAGCTCGGCCATTTTATTCAGGTTGGTTTTCAGTTAAGCATTGAACTGATCATGCAAATGTGTTCTGAATATACTTACCAAATCAGGATCAGCAATGCAATCACAGAAGAATTAGAGCCATAGTATATTTCCTCTACAAATGGACCAACATAAAGGAATATCCTGAACGACTAAACGAGGAATCACAAGCCAGCCCGTGTGTTATCCTGTGGCTGAATGATACAGTTCGAGTCCCTAGGTAGAATTATCTATGGATTTTCCGAGATTTGATATCATGATCACTCGGTTGCTAAGCTGTAAAGATGACTATGTTAACTAATTAGACCTTTAGAAAAAGGAATAAAAAGAGATGGAAATTAGAAATACAACCACACACAAGGCTCTTGATGGGCACTCGGTAAGTTCTTTGCACCAAAGGCTGCTTCGTTGTGGCAGGTTTCTGGCCCAAGAATTTTGCAGTCCCGCAACTTCACCTGAACGTCTCGATCATTTGCGCTGCTGTAGCGGAGCCTGATGCTCAGCCTTATTAGAAGGGGTTACAGCAGACGAGTTAGTTCAGGTCGTCAGGGTACGTTGAGCCTGTTGATGGGGGCCTCTCGAGGCGTAAGTGTGCTACAAATGGTATCGAAGAGCGGTGCGATAGCACCCAGTGGCGAAGCCAGAATAAAATTAAGAGTATGCTGAACTATTTATAGGTCTAAACTAAGTTAACACAAAATTAGTCTTTTACTCTTATAAAATTTCAAACTCATATAGAAATTATAAATTGGATGGAGACAAACAATAAAAAATAGAGAAATAGAAAGTAGATACCTCGATAATAGAAAGCGCTATGAGTGTGGAGTAGCGATAAGTCACTTATGTATAAACATATCAAAATTAGTAATATAATAGAAAATTATAAATGACAATGAAAATTGAGATCATATGAAACATACCAGAATTAAGCTAATATAAATCACGGGACAATAGAAACAAAATGTGACATCTTTTTTCACACTCTATTCAATGTTCTTATCATTTTCACGGTGGGGGGCTCGGTGGCGGCGGTGCCTTCGGGGCACGTGCAGGACCACATCATCACGGAGCGGCGGCGGAAGGAGAAGATCAACTAAAGGTTCATCGAGCTCTCTACTTGCAGGACCACATCATCACGGAGCGACGGCGGAGGGAGAAGATCAACTAGAGGTTCATCGATCTCTCCATCATCATTTCCGGACTCAAGAAGATTCATATATATTTCACTTTCTTTCTTCTTTTTTCTGAGTGATTATCTCTTTTTTAATTTTATGGTTTTCACTACTCTTCCTCCTCCTCTTCTTCTTTAATTTTATGATTTACATATATTATTTCACTTTCTTTCTTTCTTGATTGATTGATTAGCTTTTTTTTAATTTTATGATTTCACTTCTTAATTTTATGATTTTCTCTTCTTCTTCTCCTCCTCTTCTTTAATTTCATACTTGTTGTTAATCTTCCCATCAAGAAGAGTTAGCTTCTCTTTGGATTTGTTAATCTCTCTCTTTATTTCTTTCTATTTTTATATTTTTACTATGTACAAAATTACCACCGGGGGAGGTGAGGCTCAAGCCTCACTAAGCCCCCCCGGTGGCTACGCCCCTGATAGCATCGACATGAGAGGAGCGGTACCACCGGATTTCATAGAAAACCTGGATTTTGGAATTGATTTGGGTGACTATGTGGTCATGATATGTGTGTTGTTGCTTGTATGCACATAGGTTTATTGTTTGGTCTTAGATTTAGGATCAATATTTTGATTGCATACATTTTGCATGATGCATTGTATGGATTAATTGTGTCAATTGATGAATTTGTGTATTGTGCGGTGCTACGTGACAGTTTGCTTGTTGTTAGTTTGTTGTGGAATTTTGGAGCTATGTCATGGTGAGACATATGTCAGACCCGGATTTTTCAATCCAGAATCTCCTGTGATTACTGCATTATTCCCTGGACCTCTGCACCTTATAGCATCTTCCAGCATTATAGTTGCCTATCTTACCACTGGGACGACACCCAGGACAATTCCAAACTAGGGCCTTTCACTGCCCTACATTTTTCCATTTCACCCACAGATCATTTTTGAAACAGAACTATATCTAGTTAAGTCCCCATGTCTACCCATGACCACGGGCACGGCTATTCGAATAGTTTTGACTCTGCAGAGTTTGTACACATTCCCCACAAGAGACTGCCAACTCGTTGCCCCACATGATTCCTTAGTCATATGGTTGAGCAGACCGTCACAGTGACTTTTCGAAATATCTAGCCTCTTTCGTCATCTCACTCTATGGGCTTATCCCACTTGCGATGGGTCTCATATGTTGCACGGGATGTTTCCCACAGTCACTAACGTAGCCGGGCTCCACTCCCAGGCTAGTACAATGGAAAACTTCACCTTCCCCTTGGTGTCCCTTTAGGCCTTCCCTTGCCCTTGCAGATCCACTCCTATCCACTACCGGTGAGATGAGTCTGGGGGTTTCGATAAATTTACTTAGCCAGATTGTATTTTACAGACTTGTGGTTGTACTGTTTTATACGGGCTAACATGACAAGATTCGGTTCTTAGGGTTATCTGAGTGGTTCTACCACATCCCATACTCTTTGTGCTTCCCCTGCACCACATACCAGCCCTCAAATCATCCACCAAGATACTAAGCAAGTTTGAGGCTTTTTGGAGCATAAAATAACAGTTCCAAATTTTTTTTCAGTCATTCCCACCATGACTGCCCAAATCATTGTCATATTTGCAAGTGAAATATTTTGGGATAGCTAAGCGTCCCCGTTTATCTAGCAATACTAAGCAGTACGATATATCATAACTCTATTTGCGAAAAACTACAGTATGATAACTTTGCTATGGCGACAAGGTTCACATATCCCAAGAGTTTCAACAGGCAATAGTAACAAGCATAATAATAGGTGTATATCTAAAATCCATAAAACTGAACATAATTCATCACATAAAATAATAGCATGCACATGGATAATTTAAAGGAAATTAATTTGCATAAACATGGGTTCAACATGATCAAAGTGATAACTCGCTTTGGTCACAGTGGTCTGGCTCTTGATGATCTGGGGTTGCTAGGTTGGCTGCCACAGTGTCTTCCTCCTGAGCCTTGTATGCTATTTTAATCGTACACGAAGATTTGCATAAAAAGAAAAGCAACAAATCACTCTAAATAACACCAGAAATTCAAATGAACTCTAAAAATTATGATTTTAGTTCCATTGGATAGATCTTGAATTTAGACGAATTTAGAAATTTGTCTCACTCAATTTGGAGTTAAAATGAAGAAGTTATGCCATTTTAAAATTCTCAGTTCAGATAAATCCCTAAATTATTAAATTTCGACAAAGGGGCCCATCGCTATTTTTAATTCATTCGTTTTATTTTATTATTTTTCGCTCGAGTCTCGGCGGTGGGGCCCACTTGGCGATGGCTCGGTCCCTTGCGCTTCTCGACGGGTGGGGCCCACTTGTCGCCAGCCCACAAACCCATTGCGGACAAAGTGGCCCACTGTCACCCACGAAATAAAAGAATGGCTCAACCCAACAAGACGGAGCCGGGGCTCGAACGCGCCGAGGAGCCGGGGAGAAGAGAATCGTAGTAGTAACCAAGTGAGCGAGAGGCATTGCCACCCAATAAGGGCAATCAACCCTTTGAGGTAGCTCGGGAGGCTACCAAGGCGAGGAGGCCGAGGGCGGAGGTCGGCGGCGAGGTGGCCGGCGGTAGACGGTCGGAGAGTTGCCGGGGATGCCCAAAATGCGTCCCCAGTGCTGCGGTGAAGCCGAGGGAGGGATCGACGGGACCCGAGAAGCACGGTAGGGGGCAGGCGGCGTGCGACGGCGGCGGCTCGGGACGGCGTTCGGTGACGGCGAGCCTCCGGCGTCGGGGAGCTCGGACAAGGCCGGGGTTGGATTCGCCGTGCTCCTAGGAAGGTGTGGGAGGGTGGAATTGAGCTATGGCCGTGCAATTTGGCGGGGAGGGTGTCGCCGGAGTTGGGGAAGGAGGCGGGCCACATGCGATTTGGGGGTTTTCACGATTGCTTGAAGGGAGGAAGCTGGGAATGTAGGGAGGACAAAGGGGCCGGGCTCTTATAGATGCGCTGGTGAGGCCGGATCGAGTGCTCCCGGCGGTCGCTTACCGGATTTTGAGCGAGCAGGGGATTTGGGATGATGGCCTCGCCACCGCGTGCGGGAGGGCGCCGAGCGCCGTCGCGGCAGTGCGCCCAGCCTTGAGCCGTGTGTCGAGCGGCGCGGCAAAGTAGGCACGGGAAAGGGCGAGTGGCGAGGCGGTGGCGTTCGGACAGACGGCGGCGTCCGCCGGTCCGGTGGGGAAAGGACCGTTATCCGAACGCCTGCAAGGGCCGGGCTGGAGGAGGCGAGCGAGGCGAGGGCGCGCCCGTGAAGGGGCGCGAGGGATGAGTGCCGGGAGGAGGAAGAAGAACAGAGGGGGGGCGCGGCGCGGGTTGGGCTTGGTACTGGGCCACCGGTCGACCCTTTTTATTTTCCCTTTTGTTTTTCTTTCTCTTTCCTTTTTATTTAATTTATTTATGTGTATGTATATATATACATATTTTTCAAACATATTTTCTTTTTATGAAGATTTGTTTGCATGTAATTCCTTATTTTGTTATCATCCCTCTACATTATATTTACATATTTATATATATATATATCCATCCATGTATACATGTATACATATATATATTTATTTATTTTACTTTTTCTTGCCAACTCATTATTGCAGATACTGAATTGGGATTTCTGAATTTTTGGGATCAGACCATATCCTCTTTCACTGGATCATCTTTTCAGATTCGCATTTTAAATTTTTGTTTTCTATTAGTTGAACGGGTGTGCTCCTTTTCCTGACTTCTTAACCAAACTCCAAAGAAAATGCAATAAAAATTCCAGTCTAATATAATATATGACAAAATAACTTATAATATTCCTTTTTACAAAAGTTAAATTTTTAGGATGTTACAACATAGGAGAACTAGGACTAGGTACAGGGTGGTGCTGAGGTTCAGAACGGTCAGAGAGATGCCAAAGATGACCGAGACTTGCGGGGTGGTTACAAGCTGGGACAATGAGGAACTGGATCGAGAGCTACCGGCGGTGGACATAACGGGCAACGGCAAGGTGGACTGGAACTAGGCTCAAGGATGAGCCGAGGTCCAAACAGTTTAGAAAGCCGGGTGCCATCATGTACAAAGGAGAAGCATGTGGTGCGTCAAGTGACTTGGGTTGTTTGCAAACGAAAACGGTTCGGTGGGATCCGGACACGTGAGAGGCTTGGTAGCAAATTATTGGGTCCATGTAGAAGATGACGAAGCATGAACGATGCTTCGTGAAAAAAAAGCGAGAAGATTTGTGGAAAACAATAGAGTGGCATTTTGGTAATTGGCCAATACTAAAAAAGTGGTGGCGTGTGAAACCGCGGTGTTAGTCTAAGTGGTTTAGGTCTTGTATGTGCTAAAAATATGAAGTGAATCAAGTGTTGATTCACTAATGGGTTAATGTTGTAAGT
The DNA here is from genome assembly GCA_036346245.1 of Bonia amplexicaulis. Classification (NCBI taxonomy): domain Eukaryota; kingdom Viridiplantae; phylum Streptophyta; class Magnoliopsida; order Poales; family Poaceae; genus Bonia; species Bonia amplexicaulis. The sequence continues at coordinate 32,042 of JAYGGG010000603.1, read as the reverse complement.
CCCTTTAAGAAGCGTGCGTAAAAGAGTAAAACCTGATGTTAGGTGGGGTTAACGGGTTATCCCTAGTTTGGCCTAATAGGTGGATCAATTGGGTTTTTGTTTAGATTGTGTGACTATATAAGGGGAGGAGATGCAAGGGCTAGTGTTGGAGAGGAGGTTGTTGGCTAAACCTTTTGGTGGCTAGCTCTTCCTCCCTCCTATGTGAGATTATAGTTCTTTGTATTGGAGCCTTATGTGTGTGTGTTGTAGGCTTAGAGCTCTGCTATCCTGAGAGATTTACTATAAAAACATTCCTCTCTAAGTGAAATGGACATCCAAACTTTGTCCAAGTGAATTGTGACATGAATCCTCTCACGTGTTTTGTATTTTCTTAGTTTTCTTGTTTGGATTTCTCTTCTCTTGAGTTTTTCTGGTGCCAAGGACGTATAAGAGGTGAAGATGTCTTCCGGAGACAAGATCCCATCCATTAGACATGATCTAGAGGAAGTTCTTAAAGAAACCTATTTTTTGCTTGATTTTGGCCTCCTTGAGCGATTTCTTGATCTAAGGGTTTTTATTTGATTTCTTCGGTATTCTAACTTGCTGTGACATGTGAGAATACATCTAGACCCATCTTGGTTATCATCCACCCGTGAGCAAATTGTATTCACCGATTTTGGTTTTGACTCGATTTTAGTGTAATATTCCAACAAACTGAAAAAGATCTTAGTTTTGGTTATGATTTTCATGATCGTTTGTTGGAATATGTTCATAATAACCTAGAGAAGATCTCTGCAAAATTTCATATCATTTAGATCTACGGATCAAAAGTTCTACCAATTCTTGGTTTTGAACTTGTGCTGAAATCACTGTTCATTGAGAGACGGTAGTACCATAGTACAAACAAAGGTACTACCAAAAAACGGTAGTATCGCAGTTATAACAATGATACTACCGTATAAAGGTAATACCACAGTTATAAGAAAGGTACTACCAATTTTACTAATTTCTCTCTAAAATTTCAGCAGTTTATCTTGCTTGGTTTGTAGTGGTTTCTCGTGCTAATTTTAATAGCTTTGTAGCTATTAGAGTGAATGATTATTAAATACTTGAGAGAAATTTTTAAGACACCGTTCATCCTCTCTGTTATCATCTTCGGTGCTACAACTTCCACATGGATTGCATTACAGTGGAAATCTGTCGGCAAACTCAGCAGCAAGCACAGGACAGAAGCTCTAACCTCGCAAGATCAAACATTTGGGTTCATTAACAGCAGCTGCTAAGAGTCCAACTGTCTCCAGCTGATGTTTCAACACACATCGTAAATTGCATGCAGGACGTCTATCTGCTCAGGCAGGTACTTCGTAATACAGTGTTTATTTGGACAAAAATACCAGCATACGAGGTCTGTACAATTTCCAACTTGGACAAAAATGACATCATATGAGGTCAATACTAGTACATCAGACGTCAATAACTAACCAGTTTTCAATCGTACAGGCAGTTATGCACTAGCAGCACTACCATCTCACTCCACATTCACGTACCAAATGCGTCAAATGGACATACGTGAACCATAAATAGACTACTCCTTTATCAGCTTAGACTTTTAGATAAATTTATCGATACATATAGCTCAATATAATATTAGAATTAAGAGATTTTGAATTCAAGACCTAATTAACACAATTAAAAAAATATAATTATAACCTACATCTATTCCACGTCTTAGACTTATAGAGGCCACATGTAAGATAGAGATGGCAACGGGCACAAACCCGCTGGGTTTTGCTATCCCAAACCCGTGCCCATAAAAGTTGGATGTGCCCGCTAAAAAACCCATGCCCGTGACGGGTACAAATTTTTGCCCAAACCCATGCCCACTTGGGTAACGGGTACCCACGGGTCGCCCGTGCCCGACAACAACCGTGGAGATTGCAGATAGTGCAGTGCTTAGAAAGTCAACAATAAGTTTAATCTATATGCTACTATGCATGAAACAAGCAACGACAAATCCACGGTGCACATCACTAGTTCACTCTATCAATTCTCAGTTCATAGTTCACTGGCATAGTATATCATTCCAAGTTCACGTGAAAAAATAGCCAGGGAATTACCAAAACAAGAGTGGCATCTTTATATAATCTCATATATACTATTGTTTATTTCTGTTTAGCACTAGACATGGGCTTTACAATCTGAAGTCCTAGAAGCCTCCAAACTGAAGAAGTCGCGTGGGTATTGAGAGATCTCACCAACCGGCAACTTTACTCTCTATGGATTTCAAAATACCTAGATCTCTATCGACCTTACTTCGATTGTTGTGTTGATTATTATCCTAGACAACAACAGTTCATATACAAGCATCCAGCAAACCCCATACTTGCCTTTATTGTTGGAGCATTTGATGCTGTTTGATCAAAAGTTGGGCATAAAGCAGTTCATTCCAGGAATCCGGTACTCCAGGAAGGCACCAGTGGCTGCAGTCCTGGTATCTCTCAGGCGATCTCCTCTCCTCCTCAGTCAGGTTTCGCTTGCGATAGATCGAAGGGTGTGCATCCTTTCTATAGTCAGACATTCTTGTTATGTTCAAGTAAACAACCGGAGTTTTCATCTTTTGGATCACATTCTCTAGAGTGCTCATCTTTGGTGGGTAGGTTGAAAGGTATTGTTCATTTTTTATTGGCTCGGTCTCCTTGTCACAGCTCCCGCCTGAATTCCATTGCCCTCCGCTGCACAGTGGAGATGCACAACAAAATGTTAGTTCGATGAGTCGAATATACCATGTAGTAATTCACACACACACACAAAAATAAAGCAATACATGCCTGAAATGAGATGTTGAGTAGCCTCTGAACAACACAGCGGTTTTCTTCGGATTTACATTGGCATCAATCCACTTGGACCAGGTGACAAGAGCTTTATGAAAGGCATCCACGACATTTAGTTCACTATATACGTGATTACCTTCCTGATAGTAGTCCTTCCTGCGGCACATTGAACATATCTTCACTATTCAAGCAACAAGAATGAAACGGAGATGATTGTCCAGCCAGAGAGCAGTGAAGATAAGTTACCCTAGAGAAGTTTTCTCATGTGTCCACCAGTGCCCAGTATTAAAAATGATAAAATCTGCATCCTTGTACTTTGGTGATGTTTGCTCGATTATGTCAAGCCTAAGAGTTTCTTTTTTCTTTCCATTGCTGACTCGCATCTCCCATTCTTGAACAAGGAAAGGGGAGTGGAAGAACTCCACGCTGCAGTTATAGTCCTAAATGACAGGAATTTCCACAAAGCAACGATTCTAATTACTGAAATGCATGCAAAGTACATAGTAATATAGGATGAATCCAAACTGGAGAACATATATACCATGAACAGGAAAGAGTATGAGCCCTCGGTCTTAAACTCGTGCCTACCAGATGCCTCAAAAACCTTCCTCTTGTCCTTGACAGAATTCCTTAAGAAACAAACCAGGGATTCCCACATGTTCCTATTGAGTGAGTCACCAACAAAAACCAGTCTCTTTCCTCTCAGCCTCTCCAACATATCAGTTGGATTCAATCTAATATAACAACAATATAACTGGGCATATTAAGCACCATTTCATGCATGTTAAGCACCAAGCATGAAATGAATTCACCGAAATTGATTGACCTGTTCTAGTAACCTTTCCTCACCTTGGGATGCTGCATCCACTGGGTTGCCACCGGAGCTTCTGGTAAGCTCGATCTGGCCGGCCATTGAGATAGCAATCGAATGGCTCATCAATGTGAGGGCACGATCCCTCAGGGTAGAGAGGGTACGAGTCATCCCAAACCCAACTCCCGTGGAACATGTCGCAGCTGGCCATCTCCTTGATCCAGTCAACCTGCTTATTTCCACTGGCACCACCAGCCTGTTTTGTTGATGATCCATTCCCCTTCACCAGCACTTCGCTGTAGTTTCCAGTTTTTGAGGCAATTGTTTGGGCTGAATGATCCTTCGATGAACCAGCATTACCCTGGGGAGTTGCTTCCTTCTGCTTATTCACTGTACCGCCACTTCCATCAGAAGCAGCTGCGCTACTAGTCTGGTCCTGATTCTTCACGGTTGGTGATGCTACAAGGGTCTGGTTCTTGCTTGAAGATTCACCCTTTTTCTCCCCTGCCGTTACCGGACTCCCAGTCTGATTACTAGTAGCAGCCACACTCCCACTCGCTTTATTGCACTCAACTCTGCCATCTTCGGCGTTGCAATTCACTGGACTAGCACTTGCGGCTGATTTATGGCTTGCATCTCCACTCCCACTCCCCGGCTGAGCATCTGACCCATTATTCAAATCAGCCTTCGCAACTGTGCCGCTTCTGGCAGAACCATTGCTCGCGGCACCAACTGCATCTTTTCCATCAGCCTTTGCCGTAGTGCTATTTCCAGCAGCAGAATCACTGCTCGGGGCACCACTTCCACTCACTGCCTGGTTATCAGACCCAATGTAGGAATCGGCCTTCGCTGAACTGCCACCACCGGCAGAGTTATTGCTGGAGACTCCAACTGCATCCTTGGTGTCGGCCTTCATCGTGCTGCCATGTCCGGTAGCACCATTATTGGTCAGGGTTCCGCTTCCCGACTGCTCATTAGACCTATCTACCCTCTTCTTGCCGGCCTTCGCCGCGGTTCCGTTTCCGGCAGAACTACTGGTTGGAGATCCACCACCACGTCCTGCCTGACTACTAGAACTGCCTCCATCGTTTCCTTTATTCCGATCCGCCGCACTATTCGGCGCACCGCCACTTGTGGCAGAACTATTCGTCGGAGCTTCCCCTCCATCCTTGCCGCCACTCTTCGCGGCGGTAGTGCCAGTTCCGGCCGAATTTCCCTGCGAGGGGGTCGAGGAGTTCGGGGGTAAGATGGACGAGAAGAAGATGGAAACCTGCGAGCGGTAGGGCCCCGTGGACGCGTACACGCCGCCGAACCACGAGGCTCCCCCTCCGGCGCCTCCGCCAGCGGGGAGCGAGGAGAAGGCGATGTAGGCCGTGAATGCCGCGAAGGCCACCGCGAAGCCGTATACTACGAGCCTCGCGCGCCGGCGGGAGCGTCCCGCGGCGGCGCCGAGCGGGCTGAGGTGACCGACGTTGGCGCACGCCATTGCCGCCAGGCCGCTCTGTTTCCACAGGCCCTTCATCGCGCGCGACGGCGGCGGTGCGGGGCTAGGTTTCCGCGCCTCGGCTGCTGTAGACTGTAGAATCGGGGAAGTGGAGGTGGTCGGCAAGCGATAGTGGCAGTGGTGGTGCCGGTGGCGGCTAGGAGTGGGTATTTTTATATTAAAATTGAAATATCAAATTAAAAATAAAAAACTATGGTTTATTTAATGTACGGTATTCGGTGTGGTTTATATTTTTATATTATTTGGTTTTTAGTTTTTAATATGGTTTTTAAAGCTTCTACTGTTGCAGTACTTTCCTTTTGAATGGAGTTTTTTCCCGAGATAGCAAGAGTACACCTTCGGAGTCCGGTCTTTATTAAAAATGCATGAATTCTTTTCTTAATTTCTGTAATAATTAAAATGTTTTATTTGAAATTCTTGTGTTTCATGGAAATTTCATTAGAATTTCGTAGCAAATAAAGGAAACACCCATTCTTACTGTATGTAGGGTTTTCTACGAAATTCCTATAAATATCATGCATTCCATATGGGGTCAAAATTATTTGACCACTGTTATATCAAAATGGTCTGATCAACGACTTGAAAGTAGGATCCCAATCTAGCCAAGGAGAAAATGCTACAGAAAACCACTACGAGATGAAAAGAGCGTGAAAATTGAATGAACCTACTTCGCAGAGAAGAAAACGGCAGGCGTTACCGCATTAGGTACGAACTCACTTCGATTCAGGTGGTTGACTCCACTATGTTGTGCATTGCAACTCCACTATTTTAATTTGGTGGAGCAATTAGGCAGATCTCTACTACTTGTTTGCCACTAACTCCATGCCAAGTTTGACATGCATGCAGAAGTTCCAGTCAAAATGGAAATGTGGCTCATGGACGTGACCAAGAGGTGCATACATGTATGCGGAGTCATACTAAACTATTCAATAGTTAATTAGTCGTGGACCTGGAGATCAGGATCTAAGGGAACACAATGATCAAGCATCAGTACTCTTCGGCATATAACAAGCGTAAAATCTAGAACATCCATTGCAGATCACATGCACCCAAAAGACTCAACTAAGACCGTGTTCTAAAGTACTGTGGATTTTGATCAAAATTGGTGTTGTATGTTAGTGATATGCGGTGATCATGGAGATGATTATATCATATCTATATTTATGATATTTTAAATAATACGTTATTTTGTACTTTGAATAAATATTTTTTATATTGATCAATAAGTATATGACTTGTTCGTGAAACGTTTTATTCATGTTTTAATATTATTCTATATTATCCCTTGACGTGGGATACTTATGATTTATAGATCAATACATGTATTGATTGATGATCATATTTCACGGATTATGAATATAGGTATATCAAATCAATAATGTGGGCGCATGTTAGAGAACATATCGTTGGATTGATCTACCATGAGAAACTGCGGGAATTATTATGTTCTTAAATGCTATCGGTTGATCTCATATATAGTGCATGTAGGATCTTTAGACATGAGATCATTATAAATTTCTACATGTGTAATAATTTACGAAGGAATTGCCAAACACTACTCCGTAACTACATGGTCATAAATGTAGCTTTCGAATTTACTATGAAATATGCGGAGGAATGTGAGCGATCAAGGTACAATTTACCTCTCCTATATAACAAGAAAGATATCTCAGGCCCCTCAATGTGGTTGAATTAAGAAAGTGCATGGCCATGCCGAATGTGGTCGAGGAGTCAATTACAACTAAATAATCTATTATAGATTCGAGTGAAAGATCGAGCTATCATAGGATGATACGCTTCTCGCCTTGAGTTCGATCTGGTATCGTGAGGCAGAGGGATCGGTACATAGCACTATATAGGATCAAGCATCTAGTGGTAACGATCCATACTCTCTTACTCACATGGCTTCCTGGTTTACGCGATAAAAATTTTTAATCTACACTAGTATAGCCTATTCGTTCCCTATACTGTAGCGGTTGTTAGCTTTTTTGAGGTATTCAATTAAAGAACAATCAAAAATAAAAAACACCATTATATCTTTACGAGTAATTCAAAATAAAAGGAGAAAAAGGCATGCTAAAAAATTAATTTGTTTCTAACTATTTTTAAAAACCAGAAGCTGTTGCTGTTTGAAATGGGCCTAAGCTAGCTAGCCATCGCATTCCTAGTCAGGGCCCATGCATCATGCATGTTGTCACAAAGACTGTTTTGTGTGGCATGATAGTTGTTTTGGTATGGGGTGGGTTCCTTGATTCGATCTAATTGCCAAGTGTCTCATTCTTAATTGTCTTGATGGCTGATTTGTCTCTTCTCATTTCTTGATGCGCCGAATCACTTCAATTTCACCATTCCTGATATATTTTTTACAAACTTGAAATGATCTACTGAATCACTTTAATTTTACCATTCCTGGTAATTTTGGTACAAACTTGGTCATAATTAATTGAGCATTCCAAGAAGAAAGTGTATAGTTATAAGCCTAAAGAGAAGAAAAAAGTGTTTAGTAGATGTACGTCTGTTTGATATAGCTGCGGCTTATGTCTTTTGACTGAAATTTTTAAATTTTTAGCTATTTACGATAGAGATTATGGAGAGAGATATCGCTTATGATTTTGGTTGATTACAGATGTTGGACTTTTAACGTGTACTACAATTAACTTGTAAATCCTATTTTGAGAAATTACTTCGTTTGAAAGTTGGATATAGTAGTAAAAGCTAAAAGCTGTTTTTAGAAGCCGTTAAAGAATATGTCCGTGGATTTATGGAGTACTATTCAAGCAAGGCAAGGGCGTGGCGCTTTAACTGTGGCTTTGCAAGTGTGGTAGTATTGTAAAGGTAAAGCAAGCGAGCAAAGCCAGCCTAATGCCATGCACGCAGCTTGCGATAACGAGAGAGTCGGAACAAAGGGTTCGTTTTTGTTTGTTTGTCTATAGATGTGGTTTATATTTTTTAGTTGAATTTTTTGAATTTTATGTTGCTCACGACAAAGATTATGAAGAAAGATACTTGTTTAAGATTTTGATTGATATAGATGTTAGGCTTTTATCGTGTATTATAATTAATTTGTAGATTCTATCTTAAAAAAATACTCTGTTTGAAAATTAGGTAGTATAGTAAAAGTCAAAAACTGCTTTTAGAAACCGCAAATAACTGGCCCGAAAGCTGAAAGGCCTATGCGCTATTATGGGCTCATGTGATCGTAGAACTGTGTTGCATCAAGATGGGGATTATCATGGCTTTAGTCCCTGCTTCATGCATCTTTTGCATCTGTCTCCTAACTTCCATAAAGCAGAAGTTATTATGAACAAGTTAATTTTTTAAGTAATTTTTCCTTTTTGGCTACGGCTTATGGTTTATGGTTATTCTTTTTGGCTACGGTTTATGACTTTTGACTGAAATTTTTGAATTTTAGCTGTTTACGGTACAGATTATGGAGAGACCGATTCTCACTTACGATTTTGGCTGATACAGATGTTGGGTTTTTAACGTGTACTACGTTTAACTTATAAACCCCGTTTTGAAAAAATACTCCGTTTAAAAGTTAGGTACTGTAGCAAAAGCCAAAAACCGTCCGACTTCTTACCTGCCAAACAGTCCTTTGCAGTCACGATCGCCGAATGTGCCACGGTTTTGGGGGGTTACAGCGCTCGGAAGGCGTCGGCGCAGCGGAATCGTCGCATCAGGCGCATCAGGGACATGGGAGTGGAACTTGAAGGTTCGTTCCCGGGCTACATGAGAAGAAGCGGCATTGATTCACCCACTCTTTGATGGACTCTAATTTTCTGCGTTGATCAATGGGAGTACCAATTTTGGCATACCGTCTCCATATTTAGCATGTTAAAATAGAGGTGTTTTTTTTAAGCTGTGGCTTATGTTTTTTACTTATAGCCTATTAGTTTAATAAATATTATTACTAAAAGAAGTTGAAACTAAAACTGAGCCGAAAGGAAGCATCCCTAGTGGGCTACTACATTTAGGTTAGTGCCATTTTGACCTTTGTATGGCTAACATGCTCTTTCCGACTAATGCGGGGACAATGCGCAATTCGGGTTGCGCTGTTGCAGGTTTAGTTGTAGGCCTCATTCGTTTCAGATAGCTTCTAGCTTTTAATTTACTATTTTTTAATTTTGATTTTTTTTCTGATTTTTTAGTTTTTAGGTTTTTTGTCTTTTCTTTTTTTCATATATACCTTCATACTAATATGTTTTTTCATTTTTTTAAAAAATTTAATTATACTAAATAATCTACCATCAGCTACAGTTAGACTATCGTCTAGCGTCCGTAGTGTTTCCATGGCTGTCAACGAATCAAACGGAAAAAAGGGAAAAACTAAACACATCATGAACAATTTAGAGCTTCTTTTAATGGGTCTTGGTACCAATGTTTCCTCTGTTTGTTCTTCTAGAGGATTTCGTTTGTTAAGAAGGAACAGAGAGTAGTACTAACAACTACTAAGTGACTAAAAATGAGAGAGCACGAAGCATCTCCATCGCTGCATTGCCACCTGCCCCAGCTCACCCCGACAGACAACCCGTTGTATGAGTTTGATTGGGCTGGAAATATGGAATTGGGCTTTATAGACCAATGTACGAAACTTCCTGGCAAAGCTATGCTTGATGGGCCTCAAACCCAAAGAGCAAAGATTGGCGCTCCCGTTGGCATCACCTACTACGAGGCAACACTAATGCTCGCCCGCTCTCAGAATCATCAGAAACCAAACCGCCACCTTGGCCAGCGCGTCGCCGAACTCCGGCGATCTCGATCTGGGGACCGCCTCCACGTTGCCCATTGCTAACTAACAATTGCCCGAGATGATCACTGACAAGACAGCTCAGGATCGAAGAGAGTATATGTGGTTCAGTATTGATAAATATCATTCGGATGTTTTCTTTCTAACTATCATCTAGATTTATGACCATTGGATTAGAGATCTAACGGCCACGAATTCTCCCCGCCTCCTCCAAAAAAAATCTCCCCCATCCAAAAAAATCTCCCTCCTCTAAAGAAAAGGGGATCGTTAGATCTCTAATCCAACGGTCTGAAATTTAGATGATTGTTAAAAGAAAAATATCCAGATGATACCTATACACATAGTCGAGTTCTTTGATGGGTCGTTTTTATAGAGCTAGCAACTTGTGTTTCTTCGTTTGCGTAAGCCTTGTACGCAAGCGGTGAAATGTGTTGGGTTTCATGCAGATACGTGTTGTTTGGCTCCGTTTGGGCTGAGCAAGCCTGCACGTTTTGTTTCCACATCTGAACCTTAATTAATTAGCGTAACAGTGTTCTCGTGTCTGTCATGGACTTATCTTTTGAAAGGTCTGACCTGGATCAGAGCTAAGATGTATTCTTTTGAGCTATGATTGATAGTTTTTAACCGTGCTTTTCGACACGGTAGCGAACAGCAGAGACGCCGACGTGAATAGCGCACGTTGGAGAATCAGCTTCAACAGACCCGTTCCGTTTCGATGTTTGGGTTTTTAAATTCCGGAGAAACTAAAAGCCAAAAATAACAAACCAAGAGAGTGTTGAATAACATTATATCATTACTGATCATACAAAGGAATAAAGAAAAAATAAAAAAACAAAAATATATCGTTTTAGATATATAGTTGAATTTTTAAAATTTTAGCTATTAATGTTGTTTTAGTATTTAGGTTGGATACATGGAAATCATATTTAAATTCGTCTCAAAAGTTATTTTTATAATATTATAATTTTATTAGATTTTATAAATATATTATAATAGAAATTAATGATCAAAGTTATTTTCTATGGATGTGTTGATGTCTAAAACAACATGTTTTTATGAATTGAAGGGAGTACGTTGCCAATTCCATTTTGGGAAGTGATTTGTGAGGGGGCATGCCATGGATCAAGAGTAGAGCCACCTTGAAGTTACACACTCCATTTGCTTGCGGCTAGCCATTAACCCAAATTCGAAAGGAAACTAGAATTAGCAGGGAGGCGCGATCCATTTTTGAGCTTTTTCTCGTTTACTGGAGTAAATTAATGAATTTTGGATATTTGTAGCATTGTTTATCCTAAAAATATCAAATATAGCCTCATAAGCGAAAAAATTCCATTTTTAGCCCCCTATACGACCGCGGGACTCCGGATTAAACCAGCTACAGTGCTACAATGGTTCCCAACTATTGCTTAACAGCAAAACTCTGAGAAATAAAAGCATACGAAGCTCCAGAATCAAAGAAAATTATGGCAGGTACTGAATTTACTAGAAATACGAAGCTTCAGAATCAAAGAAAACTATGGCAGGTACTGAATTTACTAGAAACTTACCTATCATAATATCCTGAGCTGCTCGGGTCTCCTCTGCTGTTACATGATTCACCTGACCTCTGGCAACTAATTGTGGCATCCTAGTGGTTTGATTTGAAGCTTGGGGTGCTCCACGAACTGATCTTGGAACATAAGTCCTATCCAGTGTAGCTCCTAAGTTAAAATGAACTAGTGTTGGGGTTTACTTCTGCGGACACTTATTAGCATAATAACTAGGCTCATGACACTTAAACAAGTAACTGATGCTGCAGAATTGACATTCCTCTGAGACTGATTGTTGACGTTGATCAGGTGAGGTCTTGAAACATTGTGACGAGGCACTAGTGCTGGAGTCCTGACTCCTAATTGCTGAGGCACACGTGCAGGCTGGTATGCACTAAAATAAGCTTTCTATGATTGGTGCAACTGAGCTCCTTGCTACATCACTACTACAAAAAGGATCATCCTGGACGTCTTATCATAGGCAGTTCAACACAAATTATCAATGATAAAGTTACCACAGATGATTTTACAAGATGGATCGTCTAAGTTCAGCGCGATAGAAAGAACTGTCTGTGTTAACCTACTTATCACAGACGGTTTTTATTTTGAACCGTTTGTGATGACTTACTTATCATAGTGTAAGATCGAGTAGGCCGACTAGAGGGGGTGAATAGGCTGTTTAAAAATTCTCTACAAATTAATGCTAACAATTCAAGAGCTTTTCTATTTGCCTAAGCCAAGTATACAATGCGGAAGCTAAATTCAAGTTGGTTTAGCTCAAATAGCGCCTAGAACAAATTAATTCGCCTAAGTGCACCAAAATCTATCCTATGTCAATGTTTGCAATCCTAGGTGTACAAGCAATCAATTTAATTCTAAGAATGTAAATTGCTTAAATGTAAATAAGGCACAAAAAAACAAACCATAATTGACATAGTTTCTTTTTACCGTGGTGTTCGGAGAGTTGCCGCTCTCTCCTAATTCACGTTGAGGTTAGCCCGAACAAATCGGATCGGCTCCACGAATTAAGCCAAAACACCTCAATCCACAAATTAATGCTAACAATTTCTTTTTACCGTGGTATTCGAATAGTTTTGTACTTCGCAGAGGTTACACAATTTTACCCACATAATATGACCATCTTGTGGTGTTATCGATATAACATGTTTTCTTAAGCATGTTGACCAAGAAGATCATAACAAAGCTTTTACTCAATCTCAAACCGATCTCGCTTGTTAAGGATTCGCTGCCAAGGAGGCTGATAGTCCTATTGGTAAAATCTCCCTCTTACGCCAACAAAATATCTCAATAGTGAAATCAAGGTTAAAACATTACATACTAATTAGCCAGGTTTTTCTTATACTAAACATGTAGTTATACGTTAAGGTTCAGATCAATAATGCACAAAGTTAAGTCATTAGATATTATCCAGGTGAAGCATCCACATCTCAATGTACTAAAAGCACCCACTTTATTGTACAATCATTTGCCCAAGCGAAAATTATTTTGGTTTAACCAAGACCAATGACACACCTATGTCATAGTACATAAATTTTATAACCGTGGATACAACTATAATTTAATATCTCATTAAGTCTAAATTAATTATTGGATCCATATGTGATGACGAGCCCAACGTAACAATAAGCATAGCTAAGCATACTAGACGTACAACCCAAGTGAATACTAATATTGTATCACTAGATAATTACCCATCCTATGGTAATAATGAAATTTTGGCATTCAAATTATCAAGTGAGGGATTATTCAAATTGGTTGATAGCTACCAGGTACAAAGGTTTGTATTAAATTAGCAAGACATGATAATTTAAAATAAAATAATAAATATTAGATTTAAAACAATAGGTTCACCATGATCAAATATTACGACTTGCCTTGGTTTTGCTCAATTACCAACTCTTGAACTTCAGGTCCTGCTTCTGCTCCTTCGAAGACATTATCTAATGAGAAAGAAAACGAACGAACCACAAATAATTCAGATAAAATAAAAAAAATTACAAAACTAGAAACAAAAGATAGAGCTTAAATTTAGATGAATGTAAAAACAAGAATTGAGTCAATCGGAGTTTGGACGGAGAAGAACGTGCTCTTGGAAGGTTTGAATATAAGAAAAAGGAAAAATGACATTATTTGGCTTTTCTAGATTTATTTTCCCAAAGAAAAATCAGATTTAGGACGTCAGCACGTTTTTAGATTTTGACCGAATTATTTTCTAAAGAAAAAATAGGTGTGAGTCACTAACTGGTGGGCCATCAGTCTATGCACCGGGTCCACGGGCTTGGCTCACGGGTCTACAATATAGTGGGTGAACAGAATAGTGCTCCAAAGCGTGGGACCTAGGTGTCATAGGCACGACTCATGGCGGACTAAGCTCATGGATGTTTCTAGAGGTGACGGGGCTCAGGATAACATCAGGGATGTTGCACAACACGACAGACGTGGTGGCACACGCGAACCGAGCGGACGGCCGAAGCGATGGGCGGGCAACGTGGTTGGTCGTCAGCGAAGGTGGATGGTAGAGGGAGGAGCAGCACACAACAGATGGCGGCTCACCGGCGGGAACAAACCACTGAGACAGCGCTGCTCACCGATGATGAAGACGAAACCGGCGCGGAGAAGATAAATGCCGAACGCTCGATGGCTTGAGCTTCGGCAAGAACTCGACGACGATGAACAGCGACGCAAGGCGAGGACGATAGGCGCTCGGGACATGAAAGAACGAGGGGATGCATGTCAAGGCACTGAGGCGGACACAGGATGGACTCCGAGTCGAGCACGGCGGGCGGCGACATTGTCCAAGGCGGACATGGCTGCAGACTCCTAGTCGGAGACGGAGAAGAGTCCATGGCGGGGATGAAAGACCTGACAAGGTGGTCCCACTGGCAGCGAGAGAGAAAAAGGCGAGCGGCTACAATCTCGATGCGTGGCAACGATGTAGATCGGACGACCGAGGCAACGTGGGCTAACACGCAAGTGAGACTGGGACGAGGCGGATCCAACCGGGATGGTGGGCTGGCCAAGGCGGAAAGGAAATGGGTTGGACCTTAGGGTTCGGCCCAAAGGCTTTTTAAGGCTTTTCTATATTTTTGAATTTCAAAAAATGAGAAAAAGGGATTTGAGCTCTAGAAAATAGTAAATAAATTCAAAAATTCAAGAAAATAAAAAAATGTAACACAAGGAATCCAAATAAAATAAATTTTGAATTAATTGAAGTTTATTTTAATTATATTAAATCTTTTTAATTTCTAAAAATTCAAATTAAGCTTTAATTAATTCAAAAAATTCAAATGGTTATTATTATTTTTAGAGGCTTCAAAAAGACTCTCAAAATTGGGATGTTACAATGGCTACAGTGGCTCAGGAGGACATAGGACCGGCTGAAGAACCAGCCTTAAGTAATACCATTTATGTTTCTGTCGTCGTGCCACTGAGCTCATTTCAGTTTGGACTTTACTTTGAGTTATTTTTTCACACTGTATAAACTACATTTTGTACTTGTGTCATGCACTATATAATGTTATGCTCTATTTGTTTCGGATCATTTACATTTATTTGATAATTGCATGATGCCGTTGAGTCAACTTTTGTGGTTTAATTTGATAACTGAATGTCCCTCATTAAATTCAACAGCTGAACATCCCTTCGTAACTTGTTTTGTGCAGAGACGTGCGCGACGGGCAATGGTGATGGAGGCAGCGATGATGAAAATCAGATACACCCCTTCAAAAATCAGTTGAGCAAAAAGCCAAAAGCCAAATTGAACAACCCTAGATTCAGTCGTGGTTTCTTACAAGCATTACAATACTAATTTAACCAAAAGTCATATCCGATACAGTACTAATTTAACCAAAAGTCATATCCGAATAGAACAGGACCTAAGGCGTGTGCCCTGCTAAGTACATGGGTTTCCCCACAAGAGTTCGAATCTCTCACACGGCGTTTGTTTTTCCTTTTTTTTCACCGAATTATGTGCCATATATGTTGTGATAATTACCCAATCAAAGAGGTCGAATGCATATAAGAGTATGATTTATAAATTTGTGACACGATCTATTAGTAAGAAAAAAATCCCGTTTTACGCTGGATTTCAGAAAATTATGAAATCTTCATCCGATTTCGGTCACGATAAAATGGTTACTGGGAAGGTTCTGTTTCAGATCATTCTCTTTGAAAATTCAAATGATCAATCTAAGATTACCTCTAAAGAAACAATCCAAGATAACAAAACTGTGATTTGGTGTAACCTTCATAGTTGCATGAATCGATAGAGATTTGATCCATTGGCATTCGCACATCATTCACGCCGAGTTTGTTCTACATTTTTTTACCTGATTCTAAGTTTTACAGAAGAGAGGGAGATTGGAGGATAGATTATTAAGAGTCCTGAACTGGGGGAAATTGCGGACATACAATTGGCAAAGACACGGGTTATCAAAATACCATTAGGCTATGACAATGACTAGTGGGGCATGGTCCCACATGTCATTGACACAGTGGTATTTTGGCAAACTGTGATTTGTAAATTGTTGATGTGATGGAGGCTGCCTTTTAATTGGAAAATTTACTTAGTTCAAATACAGTAGCTCACTGGAAAGATCATCACTGTTGAACAAGTATCACGTACTGACGAGCTAGCATTTCATCCAAACTACCAAACTTTACTCTGTAACTCTGTAATATATGTTTTCTTCCTTTGGGATACAGAGTCCAAATCCAGTTCTTAAGGACAACGCGGAATTTTTTGATAAATTTACAAGACCTGATATATATTTATTAATTTTGCATACTCCTCCGTATTTACAAGACACACAAGAAAGGTTACACCAATGGAACAGGAATGAGATACAAAGGCTCTTGTATAAAGAATAGAAATAAATATACAACAAGAGCTCACTATATGAGCGATGCTAATTGGGGTAGCTACCTGTGTGCACTCTTCCCCCGTAAATAACCTTTGAACCATTGCCAGAACTGTTACAGGTTACAACAAGCTGAGGCGGTCTGTGGCCCCCATATCACATGTTATTCATACACCTATTGTTACCATGGATTCATGCCTCACCATTGTATCCTTGTTTTATTGCTTTACAAGGTAGCTGCTTCACCAGATTTTGCTAACTTAGATTTCAGCTCTGCGTTCTCCCTTTGTAATCGTTCGAGCTCAGTCTTCAGCACAGCATTGTCATGCCGCAGCCTCTCTACCTCCGCTTCATAGTTCGTATCTTCTCCCTAAAAGAAGCACATACAGTTAAAAGCTATAAAAGAAAAAGGAGAAAGTGCTGAGGTTGGCATTGAGCTGTTGAAGAAAACATTGGTGATTTGACTAGGTTGAAGAAAACACTTTGCACTCACATTGTCCTGCTGCTGAGTCAGAGGTAAAGATGGGAACTGCCTGGTGTACGGAGCACCAAGCAAGACCTCCCTAATGACTTCGTGTGATGCCAAACCATCAATTCCCATGTTCTCATAACTCCAAAATGCACCTAGGGTTCCCAAGAACCCTTCATGACATAGAAATGTCGTTTGAACTTCACCTTTGGACCTGGGATCAAAGAACAAAAGGAGGTAAGCCAATTATGAACTGCTCAATCATAGTGGAACAATTGTTCTCATGTTGCTGGATAGCAAAATTTCCTGTGCAATTGCTAAGATAATTGTCACTGTAGCTGAGTAGAAATTTCCTTACCAATATTTGAGGGAACGAGAAATCTTGTCCATAGTCTTCTCATGACCACAGACATAAGCACCTCGGAAGAAGATTCGCTTTAGGCCTGAAAGATTAGCCACAAAGTAGGCTATCTAGAAGAGAAACAAAAACAAGGTCAGAGGGTAATTCATGAAAGTCACACCTAGTAACTCCAATATTTGGAGAAAATACCTGTCCAATATTGTAGGTGAAAGAGTTCAACAGAGCTGCAGCAAGATCCTCTACTTTGTACTCAGAAAGTTTGCTTGAGTTCACTTTTCCAAAGCTAGCTGCAGTAGTGGATGCTGGAAGGCCAATCTGGCATAAAAAGAAACATAATTAACGGACATGATGACAGCCTGGTGTGCTAGAGCTTCATACATAATGAAGCCCTAAAACTTCTTCTAAAAAACATAATGACTGCAAAATAGCGATTGGGATACATGAATTGACTGCAAAATAAAAGCTTGTGATATTTACTGCATCCTGATGGATCTAAATTGCAGTTCAATGTAAGATCACTATAACTATTTTGTGCACTAGTTGCAATGTTCTACAAATATTCTTTTGAACTGGCTCTACAGAATAGATATATTTCTTCCCAGGCCACCATAGAGCTGAAGCAGTGCGATATTCCGAAACATTCTATTTTAGAATTGGTCAGATTGCTGTTCCATTTTGTAATGCTTAATATTATACTACCAGAAAGTTCACACAAAAAAGCTCTTTTCAAAGTATAGATAAAGTACCTTCGGATAACCATGCTCCCCGTATATGTCCCCAACAGTCAAATCAACAGATAAATTATTGCCCCTCTGGCTCAACTCCAAGAATTCCTCATAACTAATAGCAAACAATTAATCATGTATCAAAGAAAATCTATATAATTTATAAACAAACGAGGTAAACAAATAGTACCTCGAACAACCAGTCAAAAGCCTTGCAAGACCAAGGATAGTACCGCCACCTAAATGGGATCCAATAATTCGTTCAAACTTCCCATTACCAATTACCTGCCTCAAAAAATAATGTTGCTGATAACAGCTGAGTACTAAAGAAAATGATAAATGCAATGAGAAGCATTGTACTGGCGAACCTCTATCATGCTGACACCTGATCCAATATTAACAAGTAGATAAGGAAATATGTTGCTGTCGTTATGCTCGTCTGCTGATGTCCCATCAACAGGAGCTGCTGACTCATGAGTGTTCTCCTACAGCAATAAAACGTAGAGCAGGGAAAATCCAAAAATTTAGCTTGAAAAGATAAATCACTCTAACCACAACATAAGACCTTTTTTGGATAAGTGCTTATTTGCAACTGCATGTATAACCATCTGATAGTGTTCCATACGACCTTATGGGCTCAAGATGCCTCTATAACCAGTAATCACCTGTAATACCACTAATTTGCAAAAGAGTAATAGTGCAGTGTAGGGCTGCCATTGGACCAAAAAGCCTATAGTGCCATATCCAGCCAAGGCCAAAGGGAAAGGGCATAAAGGGCAATACACTGAGAGAGCAATGGCCAGCCAGCAGACACATCACCTGCCTTTTGCTTCTGCCAGCTGTCCAAAGAGGTGGCAAGCTGCATGCTTGCTGTGGCTGTCATGACTGCCACCTCTCCCTTGCAACCGATAGAAGCTACGCAAGCCACACTTCTTAAGTCAAGCAAAAGAGGAAGCCACCCCACCTCCTTTCCCTTCTCGGCCAAAGCAAAGGGCATAGCCAAGTTTAGCAAAAGGCAGCCACACCACAGAGAGTAGGAGAAGAAGAGGGAGCCCGAAGGAGGAGAAGCCTGAGGAGAGGAGCTCGGAAGGCCGGGGCGTGAGGACGGCGCCGACGCCAACCGGGGACGTCGACGGCCACCAAGTCCACGCCAAGCCAACCACGACGGCAAGAGAGGGGGGCCAACCGAACCGCATCACGGCCATCCTCTTCACCGTCCCCAAACCTTGCCTTCCTCAACTCGATAGCAAGCCGACACCAGTAAGCCTTACCCTCCATCCTTGCATCGGCGCCACAGCACAACACGATAGCATGCAAAAGGTAGAAGAAGGGCAAATAGAGTAGTGAAGCAAACCGACGAATGATAGATTGGGGGCCTTCGGGGAGGCCGGGTGCTGGGCTCTCGGCCGGCTGCAAGCCGGGGCCGGAGAGCCGAGGGAGGCGCAGACCGGAGCCGAGGCCGGCGGCCGCTGGCCGTGCCGACCGGACGGCGGCGCCCAGCGCCCCATCGTCGCGCGCGCGCAAGGGGAGGCGCGGATCCGGTCTGGGCCGGCCGGATCCGAGGCGTAGAAGAAGGGGCCGAACAGGGGACGGCCGGCGGTGAGCCGAGGGCCGGCGAGCCGGGCTCGCCCGCGCGCCGTCGCGCCACCCGGAGAAGCGCCTGGGTGCGGTCGCGCACGCGAGATAGAGAGTGAAGGTGGGAGAGGAGAAAAGGTGGGGGGGCGGCGGAGGAGCCGCCGGCGCGTCGAGCCGGCCGTGCGCCGCCGCGTCGCCTCGGGCGGAATCGGCGAGGAGGAGGAGGCCCGTTCGGCCGGTTAGAATGGGAAAGAGAGAGAGAGAAAAAAAAAGCCAGGGAGGGGGATAAGGCCTCTCGGCCGAAAAAAAAGAAAGAGAGAGAGGTGAGGAAGAGAAAAGAAGAGGAAAAAAAGAAGAGAAAGAAAAGAAAAGAGGAGAAAAATAAAAGAAAAGAAAAATAGAGTTGGTTCCTTCGCGTCGGGTCTTTAATCCCGGGTATTTTGCCCGAGTCAGGTCAGGCACGTAGAATCGTTGTTGTCCGTTTTAAGTCTTGGTTTTTGATTCGATGCATTGAGTCGGGTTGACGTTTGTACATGTGAAGGTCCTGAGTCGACGTCATCTGCACGTCGCTTCACTTCATTTGGTTAACAAGCAAGTGCATGGTAAAGCGGTAAATTTGGGTAGTGGTTACTGTTAGATGAATGATGGTGCATTGCTTATCATGTTGTGGTAAGTTACTTATTTTTGGATGCATGATGAGAAATGATGAATAACGATTGTTGAAATATGACATGTTGATATGCATAAATGGAGAGCTTGCATTGCATGCATGTCATGAAAAAGAGATAGTGTTGTAGTATCATTGGTCCACTTTGTGTGGACACTCCACGGGAGTGGAGATTGAGGTCCCCGTATGAAAATAACGGGCTATTGTGGTCCCCGTATGAAAAAGGACGGGCTTGAGATCCCCGCATGGAAACATGGCGGGCCTGGGTGAGCATCGACGGGTGCTCGCTCTGCTATACCGGTATAGACTAAAGAGAAAGGAAAGAAGTGCATGTGCATATGCATCATGATTGGTTGATGATCATTTTGAGATTAGATGGAATCAAGTGGTGAATGAAACTGTGATGGTGCTAGACTAATTCGTAAACTTATTATTTTCTGTTTTGCTTTGTGCTTGCTGAGTCAGTGGACTCACCCTTGCTTTATTGTTTTTAGGTGACCGTTGAGGACGGCATGCTCGGGCGGGAGTAGCACATGAATAATCTTCACAAATCAGCAGCACTCCTTGTACCACCTTTTGTCAGTTTATGCTAGTCCCTACTAGGCTGCTAGAGTATGGGCTAAAAGAAGAACTATGTTGTTTCTATTCGCTACTACCTAAATATGTTTAGTATGGATCTTCTGGTAATTGAAGGTAAAAATTTGCATTAGTGGTAGCATTCCGGGCCCAGAGGAGGGGCGGGGTGTTACATCACCGACGGAAAAAAATTCAACAGTTCATAAAGCACATGTTGTTACAAATGAACTGGTGTATATTGAATTGCATGCACCAGTCAGGTCACCCAAAAACTTAAACTAATGAGGAAAGACGGACAATTCATTTATACTTCAACACTCCCTTTACGTGTAGGCTCCCTCAGGTCTAAGACGTCGAATAGAAGTGGGCTGCAATTATTTTTATTTTAATTGTGCCAACCGGCCTTAAACTCAAGGCCTCTTGGCTCTAATACCATATTGAGTTGCATGCACCAGCCAGGTCATCCAAAAGCTTAAGCTGATGAGGAAAGACAGACAATTCACTTATAATTCAACAGTGTAGATCATTCCTCAACTTCTGATTTACTTTAGAATGTGACAATTAGTTCCTAATGGTGCCCACAAGCATTTTCCTTATATAAAACATGATATTCAAACTTGTCTTTTTTTTAGAGTGGCAAGAAAATGATAAACACATATAGGATATTTTTGTAGGAACTCACCTCTTTCGATTCCTCAAGGGTCAAGTTTTCACCTCTGGGATCCCCATAACTCATCAAGGCACCAAGAGCCCCTAAATACCCTTCATGTTGCAAGAATACAGCTTGCATTTGACTCTGTGACCTGAATAACAGATCTCAAATGTTAAGATTCTTGCTAGCCTATATTAAATAATAAGGAAACATTGAAATAAGGACCACAAACTGAAATACTAAATATAGGCATATATACAGTTCTCTCTATTTCTTTATGAGAAAACAAATGTAGATCCAGAGGAATACACTTAAAAAACATTAAATGCTTACCAGAAGTCGATTGCATAAGAAATATTCTCCATTGTGCTTTTGTGTCCACGTATATATGATCCACCAAAGAAGACCCTTCTGAGGCCCAAGAGTGATGCAACAAGGAAAGAAATCTGAAGGACACATATCATGAGTTTCATATCAAACCAACAATTGAAAGTACAATAAATAGAGCAACAACAAGAGGTGAGACCCAAGAAAGAGTAGTTTCCTATAATGCTACTAACATGTTCAAGGTCATTTGCACAAAATGAAACCGATTTCTACTGAAACAATTTTGCCTTTACATAGATACAAGCACTTTATGTAATATAGAAATAAGTTAAACATATTTCCTTCTCTCCACTCAACTTCAGAAAAAGCCGTTCCGCTACTATGCTTTTCTTCTTCAAATCAACAACTGCATCTGCTTAGGTTCTTTTTCCCCAATAAAGTGATGTCGAGTGCCATAGATGTAAACAGCTAATGAAGTAACTGAGAGAATTGATTTATCTTGTTTTGTTTTAATATTTTCAGTTCCAAGATAATAAGTATAATTTAATAACATGCAGAAATACAGAACATAAACTCACTTGTGCAATGTTGTAGGTAAAGGCGCTCAACAATGTGGATGCAAGGTCTTCAGGTTTGTAATCTGTTAGCTTTTTCTTAGAAGTAATAACTTTCCCAAAGCTAGAAGCAAGAGTTGATGTAGAAAGTCCTTGCTGGCACATAAAAGAAAAGATTAATCAATCATCCAAAAGGACTAATGCTCATTGATGAAATGTGAAAAGATAAACAATTTAAAACATTATAAAAACTGTCAGGATAAGTATATGGATGCATTTCATCAATTATTCTAAACATAATGCTCCAAGAAGTCATATTGCTTTGTCGGCAATGCTAAAAAAATAAGACCACTCAAGGTAAGCATAGTAAATAATTTAAAACATTATAAAAACTGTCAAGATAAATATATGGATGCATTTCATCAATTATTCTAAACATAATGCTCCAAGAAGTCATATTGCTTTGTCGGCAAAGCTAAAAAATAAGTTCACTCAAGGTAAGCATAGTATTAAAACCACTAGGTGGTTGTGGAATCCTAAGCAAGTAATGACGCAATCAATATTCACCTAGCAAAAGTTCAAGTTTGGCAGAATTGACCTACACACTAGAGCACTACTGGCCCACTGAAACCAGAACAAAAGAAAAAGCAAGTACGCAGCAGAAAATCAAGTTGCAACAAAGAGGAAGGACCCTGCTAATCAAAGGGTAATAAGAGGGTGAAGAGAGAATGAAGACAAACCTTCTGGCAAACAAGCTCCCCACATATATCCTTCACAATTAGATCAAGAACAAAATTGTCCCCTTTCTGGCTTAATTGCAAGAATTCATCATAACTAAGAGAATTGTAATATATTAGTGAGGAAAAACATAAACCAAGACATTTATAATGCAAACGAATGTGCACTACCTCTTACAGCCAGTTAAAAGTTTTGCTAAACCAAACATAGTACCGCCACCAATATGTGTTCCGGTTACCCTTTCAAATTTTCTATTTCCAGTGACCTGCATTATATTTGATAACACATGGTTACGTCTTACGTGAGCTGCATTGTGCTGCATTTCCATGCAAGTACCATGATGAAGAGGAAGTGCAACCTTTAGTATGCTAACTCCTGAGCCAATGTTAACGAGAAGGTAAGGAAACAAGTTATCTGGGGAAATATCAATCAACTTCCTCTTTCCATTCATGTGTGTGAAGGCTGCGCCAGGAATATTCTGCAAGGAAGCATCAGTTAAATGGAAAACAGGTTCTAAATGCGAACTAAATATTGGAACTTGTGGACGACTAGTTGCATATGAAATTTTCACAAGAATATGGTGTTTCCATCTAAAATACTAACTGAGAAACAGGATTTTTGAAAGCTTGCAATGCAAATGAGATGGTATGTCAAGAACAGCTTAGGACTGACCTGTAACAAAAAATTTGCTCCAGAAACAACACTATCCATTTCATCAAGCTTATCAAGACAAACTCCTAATTTCTCCCAAAATCGTCAGCAAATTTATATGCTCCACCACCTGTAGCCTGCAAATGATCTTCATTACACTTAATTCTATTCAGGCTATATTATAGGCCATCTCAGATAAAGGATATTGTTAACCATTTAACAAGAAAAAAATGATGATGATATGTGTTAACCATTAAGTAAGGCTGTAAGATAACAGTACACAGACAATAATATGCTCAACATTTTATGTTAAATTACTTTGTATATGTATTCAAAGTGGCAATCACAAGTA
This sequence comes from Bonia amplexicaulis, assembly GCA_036346245.1. Classification (NCBI taxonomy): domain Eukaryota; kingdom Viridiplantae; phylum Streptophyta; class Magnoliopsida; order Poales; family Poaceae; genus Bonia; species Bonia amplexicaulis. Next base: position 8,111 of record JAYGGG010000603.1, on the reverse strand, counting down.
TACACCATCCAACATTCTTGTGTTTGAAATGATTGATACTAGGGGCAGCAGAATGGCCAAGAGAAATTGCCTCAGCTACAAGTATGTACAAGTAACAAACTGAGGAAGCGAAATCTCTGTTTCTGAAAGCACCAAAACAGTTACACTCTGTTGCTTGGAATAAACTTTATTTTTGTTACTCTATATGAGTTGCCAGTGATAGTGCGAGTAAGTGAACGTTAAATTCAAGAATTAGTTGTAACAATTAAATGTAACTAATATGTGCATCAACTATACATAAATAATTTCACGTTGGTACTTGTTGCATGCCATCTCGAAAAAGGAAGAAGAAATTTCATGATTTCGGTGAATGTTGACAGCAGCATCCAATCATATATGATAGTGAACTCAATACAAACCCCATGAAACCATCCAAGGTTACTGGTGAGTGGTGAGCAATGAAGATGTCATTCAAAGTTGTTCACGTTTTGTGTCAGAGAAGAGATAAAATATGCATACATATAAATACAGAAGAACTGCCAACTGCCGAAATGGTCTCGATTTGCATTGATGTCTTCATTTTTGGGCCATAAGCCCATAACTACATAACACAAGAAAATCGTACCTTCAGTGTCATATTTTCTTTTCTTGACCCCGTCGTTGTCCCTGGCATAAAAAAATACAATTTAAGCCATGATAAAAATAATACTCCATCACATAACTAACTATCCAACACCAGAAGCAGCAATTTTGACCCACAATAAAATCAGTAATCCATCCTTTTGAAATAAGTAGTACTATTGACCAAATCACGCAAACCAAGGTGATTACATTTTGGATGAAATGTGACCGAAATGCCCTTTAGTAATATCATAAGAAACGAGGCAAGGAAGTGGGGGGAGAGTAAATAGGGGTATGTTGGGAAAACATGCTTTAGAAATCTCAAAGCGCCAAATCCGAAAATGGAGGAAGTATCACATAGCTAAACATTGCATCATAGAATGGAACACTTTCAAATCCGTTAGACGTGATCAATAGCCAATTTGTAGAATTCCTCCTATCCAGGAAGGAAAAACAGCTGTAATTCGTAGAGTTGACCATACGCTACAACACAAGCTTTCCATTGCGTAACCGCAAACTGTCGAGACTACCAAACGAAACCAAAAGAGCTAGATAATCATTCAATTCAGCGCTGCCGCCAGCGCCATACGTACCATTGCAGCGGAGGAGCCCCTCGGCCCGGACGAAGTCGAAGCACTCCTGGAGCCGCCGCCTCTCGAACTTTGCGAACCGCAGCTCCGCGCCTGCGCCTCCGTGCGCCTCGCCGCCACCGCAACTCGCCGTGTACACCAGCTTTATCAGGGTCCCTACGACGACCACGACCACCACCCCCACCATAAACGCCCGAAATCAACAAAAAAAGGGAGGGGAGGGGGCGAAACGGAAACTCGCACGGTGCTACCTCCGATGTCGAGGGCGAGGAGCGGGGAGGCGGCGGGCTGGCGCGGGAGGAAGATGGGCGGGCTGCGGTTGTCGGGATCGCCGCGGATCTCCGCGCCGGAGAGGTCGATCCGCCCGCCCATTGCCTCGCTGCCGTCGCGACGGAATCGCGCCGGCATTTACTGCTGCTGCCGCCTCCTCGTTGCCGCCCCGGTTTGACTGCTGTGCCGCGTCGCGTTGTGTTTGGACTTTCGGGCTCTCGCGTCGCGGACGGAAGGAAATCGTACGAGCTGGTGCGATAGCAGCGGTGGTTGGAGCACGGTTCGGTGGGTAGGTGGCGTGGGGTGTCGCGAGGTGATTGATTCAGCGGTGAGATTAGAAGCGGAATAAAAATAGAGCGCGTACGGGTCCGGTATTGGGATTGGGTTCGATTTGGCGGCCAGGCTGGGTGGGATGCGAGCCAAGCGGTGCCAGGGCGTGCCGGTCTTCTCGGGCATGTTCTTTTCGGTGCGCTAACATGAACTTTTAATGAAATTTTGAATTTTCTTGTTTATGGTATAGATTACAGAGAAACAGATACTCGTTTGCGATTTTGGTAGGTACAGATGTTGGGTTTTTAACATGTAGATCGTTTAACATATAGATCCCGTTTTGAAAAAATACTTCGTTTGAAAGTTAGGTACTGTAGCAAAAGTCAAAAGCTGCTGGCTTCGGAGGAAAAGAACAGGCCCCTCTTGGCCTCGTCCGCAACGGAACCGTGCCGCACTTGGCAGCTCTCCTCTCTCGCCCAGTTGGGATTTGGGTCGGGTCATTTTTCCGGGTGTTTGCTAAGGCCCTCTTTCAAGCCGTAAGTCACTTAGAACATGTTTTATAATTTTTTTTATTTTTTATTATTTTAAAAGGTATAGTGATGTTTTTTAATTTTTTAGTGTTATCTTATTTTTCGACTTAGAAATAATTAACAGTCGCTACATTGCAATTATACCCAAAAGCATGTGGCAGAACTAAAAGCCATGGTTTTTAAGCCGTTTGGGAAACCTGAGCCTGGTCTTGGCCCATGATAGACACCCTATCCTTTAGTCTATAAATAGGGGTCCTAATAATTGTATGATGTACTTTTGGAGAAGAAAAGTAATAAAGAAAGAAGTTCCTCATCTCTCTGTGTTCAATCTACTATTCGTTCTTGCATTATTCTGTGTTTGATTCTTCTTCTGTATATGAGGTAATCGTTCAGACTGGACTCGCCAACGACGGTTTCTTAACACGTTATTAGCATGAGTTGCTCTGGTGGATCGAAAGATAATCGTCAAAGCATGACACTCGTAAATTGAATTGCCTATCTAGACCACTTTAAATTCCACAAATTTTACTTTCTAGATTATTTTCTACAGTGTAAATCTGCTCTAATCTACTGCGAGCTGACTAGAAGTCGTTGGCCAAGCCGATCGGTAGATTTGCACGAAAAAGTAAACGTTGATTGCACTGTAGATTGAAAAAAGAGGAAGAAAACAACGACGTATGGCCGCGCCGTTCGTATGACCATTGCGTCACCCGCACGCGCCCGTGCCACCGAGCCGTCGGCACAACCCCACCCACACGTGGCCGAAGCCGCCTCGCCGCCCATACGTGGCCCATACACCGTGCCGCCGCACGCTACCGCATCCGTTGCGTCGCCAGCACGGCCACCCCCGCACCCATCAAGCGCCACCACCGGCCCCGCATGGTCACCGCCATGTTGCATGTACTGCCGCTCGCCCCGTCGAGCCGTCGCAGCGCCGCACGGCGCCGCCGTAGCTCGCTCCGCAAGCCGACATCGCCGCTTCCCCGCGACGCACCGCCTCCGTCGCCCCCGCATGAGGCGCACGCACGCCTGTGCCGCTGCCACCTTGGGGAACAGGGTAGGGAAACCCTAACCCCCTGCGCATTTTAACCGGGTTGGCTTGGGCCAAAGAAAAGAAAAAATGGGGGGGACGACGCCCTAAATTTGCAAAAGGGCCCCTGGTTTTTCCAAACATTATGCGGAAAATTTCTTAGAATTGAAATTTAACAAATTAGCCCTTAAAAATAAAAATTACAGAATTTACTGAAAATTTATATTTCAGCATAAAAGAGCCTTAGGAATCCAAATTTTGGATTGTTTTTAGCACTTGAAGCATGTTTAACACTATTATTATTATTTTCTATGTTGTTATGCATTTATTTACTATTTTGATTAATTGTAATTGCTTAAATTGCCTTTAATCACTGAAATTAGCAGTAAAACTATAGAAACGTGCATAGAAAATTATGAAACATTATGAGAGCCTTTTTGTACCATTATCTAATTTATTGTATACATGGTTACCTATAGTAAATTTATATATTTATTTCATGTACATGTAGATGACAGGCATCACGAAACGGAAGTTTGAGGAGCTGACCCAGCATAGCCAAAATTACTTGACTTGGATTTCTGACATCGAGATTGTACTTAGAGCCAAGAAGCTCCGCGCTGCCATAGGGATTGGTTTTATCGGAGGATGCCAAACCCACCGCTGAGGAAAATGATCAGACACTTCATTTCATCAGGCACCATCACTGTCTCACACTCAAGAATGAGTATATGGCAGAAAAAGAGTGTGCTAGCCTTGTGGACTGCACTAAAGAAGCGGTTCGAGAAGATAAAATACACCATTCTTCCTCAGGCAGAGCAAGGATGGATCCGATTGAGATTTGCTAACTGCAAGATAGTTGGGGAGTACAATTCTGCTCTGCACAAAATTTGTACCAATCTTCAACTCTGTGGCAGACAAATCACAAATGAGTAGAAAATTGTGAAGACCCTCTCCACCTTCCACCTAGTGCAGTGCAGTCTGCGCACAAATATCGTCAAGACAGCTACAAGAAGTATGTTGAATTGATTGATATTATACAGGTTACAGAGGCTCAGGATGAAGTTCTCCGTAAGAACTTTTTCACACAGTCACCTGGGATCTCCGCTGGCCGTGAGGCCAACACTGGGAGATTCAAGATGCGGAAGCCTATAATGAAGAAAATGGGAAGGAAGAGCAATGTCGTGGCCCAGAAAGACAACTCAAATGCTCCACATGAGAATAAGGCCAATAAACCAAATCGGGACTGCAAGTACTATGGTCAGTAAGACCAAACCTGCTACAAGTGTGGCAAGTGGGGGCCACTGGTCATGTATTTGTAGAGAACCGCGTCACATCTTCGATGTTTTCCAGGCCAAAAAGAAGAAGAGCAACAAAGGGCAGCATGAAACTCACTTTGCCTTCGTTGAGGGGGAGAACTCATAGCAGTTGCCTACACCAATGGAGGTTGAAATGGTCGCACATATGTTTATTATCTACGAGAAATCATGCTTTTGTAAAGCTGATATCTTAGATAATTCGAATTAAAAATAATTTCTTTGATCATCATATAAAGTCTATCATAACGGATAACGTTGGAGAATTTATTTTAAATATATTTGATGATTATTGCCCTTGTGAATATGTTTTTCCTCTGGCAGCATGCCTTGCATCTTTGTGCTTGTAATCTCCAGATATTTGTTTGCACAGACGCCTAGCAGTCCTGGTCATGTACGGCATTGTATTTGCAAACCAACCAGCCACGTAACATGCGGATAGTATCCACGTCTGCTAGTCGCACACGACTTGTAATTGTTAGCCAGTTGTAATTAGCTACCAGATGGAATTGTAGCTATCAGCCAGTCCGCCACATACACCTGCATCTATTGGCCTAACTTTCATACGATTGGTGTGCATGTACGCGACTACAATAAACGTTATTGGACAGTAGTTTGCATGATCCACAAACTACGTGACAAGTAATTAATTAGTAATCGTTTAACCGTACATCATGTACAGATTTTCTGGCTCTTAAAATCTATGGAAGAACTCATAAGCTTATGTCCATTTAGGCATTCCAATTAAAACCCGCATAGTTACGTGAAGAAACTCTTATTCGAACAACAGACTTACGGAATCACACAATTTCATATATAATACCATAGTAGGAGTCTCTCCTATTTTATTTAAAAAAATAAATGTGTCTTTCTTATTTTATTTAAAAAAATAAATGCTCGTTTGTATGGTTGATAAAGAAAAACAGCTTAGGAAAAAGCTCGTTTGTATGGTTCGAATCACTTCATTGATCAATTGAATAGAATACAAATTAAAGAGCAATAGGAGGTAGTATCTCGAACTGCACCTGCTCATGTTTAAAGCCACATAAAAAAATGCATGTCAAGATGGCAAGAACAATCTTGATCCTTATTATTTCATCTGCAAAATTTTTATTCACAGGATCAGAAGATCCTTATCTGTTCAGATAAAAGAATGGCAGAATTAATGGGAAGTGAACTGTGAGCAAAACTGTAGCAAGTAACATCACTGTGCATGAGTGCAAGCTGCAACGGCAGCATGCATGCAAAGCAACTAATTTTGCCTTCTGTTGCCATGCTAAGCTATTCGGATATTGGGAGAGATCAAAGATTAACCCACAGAATCTTTCGCCTCCAAAGATTTCTTGGAGAGAAGACCGAGTTTTTTTCTTGGAGAAAGACTGAATTTCTTTCCCTGTCACTTGTCAGGCCCCAAGGTTGAAGTAGATGGTGTAGAATTCATCCCTCAAGGTGAACAATGGCTCCAGGAGGAAGTTCTTCCTCACCTCCTTATCACTTCATCCCTCCAGATTCACTCAAGTTGCATCAAGAGAACAGCTACTGACAAGAAGAAAGAACACAACGTAACGATGAGATAGCAAGATAGTGCAGTAGTTTCTCCACAGAAATAAAAAAAAATATTTTCAGAATTGTTCATTTAAAAATAAGTAATAGATGAAGGTAATGAAACCATAAAGTATCATACATGTCCAGAATATTTGCCAAATTGACAAATCACATATTTCAAATTGATTCAGTATCTAATAACAATAGAAGGTCACACACGCTGGAACTCAAAGAAGACATGTACTCTTGTGGTGGTCCAGATAAAATGAGCAATCATGGCTGAAACAAGGATCAACTGAAACTGGTCTAGCCTCATTCACTGATCTAACCATAGTTATTGTGAAGTTCACACTCATTTCTTTGAGCATCCCAAGAAAAAAATTCTACTCTGAGGAAACTGTCCAAATTGATTGGGGAAACTGGTAGGTTCATATGTTCCTATTCATACCACCCACAAGATGACAAGATTCTTCTCTATCTACGAAGATGTTGTCCTTAAAACTCTAAAAATCAAGATGTGAAGTAACTTTTATCTTGTAAAGAGGATTACCGGTAACTTCGTATCTCATTTGCCCACTAATGGCAACTGGAATATGTGTATTGGCATGAAAACCTGAAAGACTGTCAAGAACGCAAGAACACAGGGCCAGGAAGGAAGCTCTTCAGACCTGAACTGCAATAACGCAACTGGTTTCTTGAATCGAATGGAATCAAATCGAAAGAAGTAGAGGGAGCAGTGCAACTCAAGAATTGAATGAATCCATCCAAGAACCACCAACCAAGGAATGGCGACGCAGGGAATGGCGAGGCGGCGGCAGCGGCCACAGCGTAGGTAAGGGCGTGCAGCGGCGGCACAGGGAAGGTCGACGCGGCGGCGGCAAAGAGAAGGGCGAGCCGGCGGCGGCGCAGGCAAGGGCAAGCCGCCGGCGGCGGCAGCGGGCAGGGAACAGATCGCGATGCATCGATCGATTGCGATGAGTTGTTTACAAACTGTTAATAGTATATGATATCCTTTTTAAAAAATATTATTTACAAATAAAAATCGAGTATACCTCCGTAAATCAATGGTTTGATTTTAATTTTACTACCATTTTTATACTACCCGTAAAATACTCAGTAAAATTTCCCTAAATATATAAGGTTGCGTAAACTATCGCACTTCCCTTTGTTGGTCTGTACTAACTTTCATATGTGGTTTATACTCAACAATTTTAATTCACTTGGTACTCCCACTGTTTTCAACTAGTTATCATAAAAGTATCACCAGGTTTCATTTTTCTCATATGAATAAAATTTTACTGTATCTGACTGAAATTACACGGCAGCTGATGGTGATTTATTTGGCAGATTTTCTTGATTTTTATTTGTAATATATGTTAGATTTTTTCCCCTGAAAGTTTGCATCAACTTACACATGGCCATCGTTTTTTTATAGGCACATGGCCGTCCTTTCTGGTGAGCCAATTCAACCATACACCTTTTCTTTTCAGTTTTCTGTTTAGTGTGCAGTACAAATATGTTGCAACTAAAACAGTGAATACTGAATTATGATTCTCCCTATAGTATTTGAGATGATACAGACAGTGGCGATAGAGCCGTACGGGCAATCACCGAGGGCACTCTGCGTTGGTATTCAAATGGGATTCGGCTTCTTTAGCTAGTTGATTTGAACACATCAACTTTTAAAAACGATTTCTTCGAATAGTTTCTAAAAGCCACGGGTCAGTTTTTATGTCCTTTTTCATATTTTATTTTAAAAACTACTTGTTTCGATCTTTACTATCCTATTTTAATAAAAAAATCTTCAGCTATAGCTCTGACTGACAGCGATTTTAGCACAGTTGATAAGCATGCCACACATCAGTCGCCATTCTTGACTTCCCAAGCTAGCACAACTTCTCCACGAGCTTTTATTTTAGTTTCTAATTTTTTAATTTGGTCTTTTCTTAGCTTTTCAGTT